>UESW01004711.1:459366-651896 GCA_900491605.1 Calamus simplicifolius | reverse complement strand
TTTGAGCACTTCTCGAGTCGACCATTTTCCTCGAGTCGACTCCCGACTTTCAGGAGCCGACACTTGTTTTCGCGAGTCGACCCCTCAATGCTTAAAATGTTTCTATTTTTGGTAATCGACTCGAGCCGACTCCCTCAAAGCTCGAGTCGACTCCGCGAAATCTGGGCGCGATTTTTAACGATGACACATCAGCCCCAACGGTAAGATTTTTGAATAACGGCTATTTTTCCTTGTCTCTAACGGATATATTTTTGCAGATTCTATAAATAGAGGAGCTCTTTTCAAATCAAAACAACCCAGAGAAAATCAAAAAGAGAGAAAAGAATATCATTTGAAAAGAGGGAAAAACAGAGCATATTGGAAAAATCATTAGCTCAAAGGAGAGTGATTCAAAAGGAGTGAAATCCAAGTGAAAGTTTCGTCTACTCCTTCTCATCAATCCACAAAAGCCAAAAAAAATCCAAAGCATTTCAAAGGTCAAATCGGAGGATTTTCAAAAGAGGAAAAAGCTTCATCTCAACTCCAAAGTCTTCAACGGTCAAGAATCTAGCTGAGGCGTGATTCAACACTTCTAGAGGAGTTGAAGAGAAGAAGGAGAAAGCCCAAGCATCTACCATCTGCAATACTATCAGGCTTTTCTAACCTTTATATTTTGTACTTCATTTGTATATTTGCTCAAGGGGAGCATTATTGTTCAAACACTTTTATTTTGTTTGCTGATTCAATCAGTGGATTGAATAGTGGAGGTTGGTATACCTCGTTACAAGCCGGAGTGCTTGTGTTGGGTTAGTTGTGAGCCCTGAAAAACAACGTGTAGGGTTTTGTGCTGGTAAGCCCGAGTTAAAACCAGCTGGGTTCGTTGTGCACCCGGTAAAACAACAAGTTTGAGTTGTGAGCTTGGAAAACAACTCGGCTGTAATCTAGAGAGATTATAGTGTGGACCCAAGTGAATCTTGGGAGTGGACGTAGGTGCTGGTTGCGCCGAACCACTATAAAATTATCTTGTGTTTGCCGTGCCTTATTTTCTCTATCTCTATCTCTCTTTATTTGCTTGTCATTGCTTATTAGTTATCTCACTTGCACATCTTGCTAACTAATCATTAAAGTTAAAAAGTCTTAAATTTTTAAGAACCCAATTCCCCCCCCCCCTCTTGGGTTGCCATCTGGGCCAACAATTGGTATCAGAGCAAGTGCTCATTTAGAATTTGATCTCACGATCAAGGGCTAAAGATCCATATGGCAACACAAATTGGTTCAAGTTTTGCTGAAGGTCATTCTACGAATAGACCTCCTTTTTAATGGCTCAAACTATTCTTATTGGAAAGCTAGAATGAGGATATTCATTCAAGCTTCTGATTATGAGCTTTGGGGTGTTATAATTAATGGACCTAGTACACCCACACACCTTATTGATGGCACTATTGTTCCTAAACCCGAAAGGGATTGGAATGATAATGATAGGAGAATGGCACAACTAAATGCTAAGGCCATTAATATTTTATATTGTTCCTTAGACTCAAATGAATTCAACCGAATCTCAACTTGTAATTCCGCAAAAGAAATTTGGGATAGGTTGGAAATTACTCATGAAGGAACAAACCAAGTAAAGGAATCAAAATAAATATTTTGGTTCATAAATATGAATTATTTACTATGGAACAAACTGAAACCATCACATGCATGTTCACTAGATTTACTGATATTGTGAATGGTCTGAAAAGTCTTGGTAGAATTTATTCTAATGCTGATCTTGTGCGTAAAATTCTTAGGTCACTACCAAGATCGTGGGAAGCAAAAGTCACTGCCATCCAAGAAGCAAAGGACCTCAATGCACTACCTTTAGAGGAGCTTCTAGGATCCTTAATGACCCACGAGTTAACAATGAAGCAGCATGTTGAGGAGGAAACAAAAAGAAGAAAACTCTTGCCCTCAAGACTGCAGAAATGGAAGAGCAGCAGTGAAAGTAATGATGAAGATGATGAGGAAACTGCTCTCTTGGCCAAAAATTCAGAAGGTTTATGAGAAAAAGGCCTTCCATAAAAAGAAATTTGGAGCAAGATTTGAAGGAGAAAAGGATAAGAAAAAGGACAAGGAGAAAGAAAAAGAAAAAGAGCCCTTAGTATGTTATGAGTGCAAAAAGCCAGGGCACTTTAAGTATGACTGTCCTTTGCTGAAAAAGGCCTACAAGAAAAAGAAGAAAGCATACATGGCAACATGGTCTGATGAATCTTCCTCGGAAGAAGATGAGCAAAAGGAAGTTGCCAATATTTGTTTCATGGCCAACGACGACGACAACGACAATGAGGTAAGTTCTGAAAACTCAAATGATGATTTTACATTTGATGAAATGTTTGAGGCTTTCAATGAACTTATGATTGATTTTAAATCCTTAAAAAAAAGTATAAGTTTTTGAAAAATGACAATATTAGTTTAGCTAAAAGTAAAAATGAATTAGCTTTAGAAGTTAAGAACTTAACTAATGAAAAAGAAGAACTTAGGAAAGAAAGAGATAATCTTAATCAAGAAAAAGATTTATTAAAATCTGAAACTAAAAACTCAACTAAAGATTTAAAAGATCAATAGAAACTTTAGCTTTAGATAAAGAACAGCAAGCTAAAGAAATTGACTCTCTTAAGAAAGATGTTAAAAAATATAAAGACATTGTTGAGAAATTCACTTAAGTTCAACTAAACTTAACATGATCCTAGATAGTCAAAAAGCTGTTTTTGACAAAGCTGGTTTAGGATATAACACATTAAGAAACAGAAATCTCTAAAGAATATTTTTATAAAAGCCAACCAAAGTAATATAACTTGTTTTAAATGTAATGAAAAAGGTCACAAATCCTTTGAATGCAAAACGTTAAAGAATAACAACAAGTTAAATATTAAAGCTAAGAAAATATGGGTTCCGAAAGGAACAATTTTTATTGCTGCTAACCATGAAGGACCCAAGAAAGCTTGGGTACCTAAGCATAAAGTTTGATTATATTGCAGGAATGTCTTGTAGCCAAAAGATCAAAGAAAAAGTGGTACCTTGATAGTGGCTGCTCAAGACATATGACGGGTGACAAAGATGAATTCATCACCCTGGAAGAAAAGAAAGGTGGAGTTGTGACGTTTGGCGACAACGGTAAAGGTCAAATTATGGGCCTTGGTAAAGTTCGCATAACTCCATCTATAGTTATTGATAATGTACTTTATGTTAATGGTTTGAAGCATAATCTAATTAGCATAAGTCAATTATGTGATAAAAATTTTAATGTTTCATTTAAATCTTCTTATGCACTGTAACTAATTCTATTGATGATAGCATTGTATTTACTGGTTATAGACATGGCAATGTTTACTTAGTTGACTAGAAAAATTATCTTTGAGTGATCATTGCTTAATTGCTGACAATGCTAACATAAATGAAATTAGTTGGTTGTGGCATCGTAGATTAGGTCATGCAAGCACACACCTTATTTCAAAACTAATTAAAATGGATTTAGTTAAAGGATTACCTAAACTAGATTTTGAAAATAATAAAATATGTGATGCATGTCAATTTGGAAAACAAACTAGAAGTTCTTTTAAATCTAAAAACATTGTTTCAACTTCTAGGGCACTAGAGCTACTTCACATGGATCTTTTCGGACCAACTAGAACCACAAGTCTAGGAGGAAAGAAATATGGTCTAGTGATTGTAGATGATTATTCTAGATATACTTGGGTAATGTTTTTAGCTCACAAAGATGAGACTTTCTCGATTTCCTGAAATTCTTCAAGAAAGTCACAAATGAGAAAAACACTACTATAGTATCTCTAAGAAGTGATCATGGAACAGAATTTGAAAATCACCTATTTGAAAATTTCTGCACTGAAAATGGAATTAATCATAATTTTTCAGCCCCTAGGACTCCACAACAAAATGGTGTAGTTGAAAGAAAAAATAGGACTCTAGAAGACATGGCCCGTACCATGCTATGTGAAAGCAACTTACCAAAGTATTTTTGGGCGGAAGCAATTAACACAGCATGTTACATCTTAAACAGAGCTTTAATAAGACCAATATTAAAGAAAACACCTTATGAATTATGGAATGAAAGAAAACCAAATATAAAATACTTTCATGCATTTGGATGTAAATGTTTCATTCATAATAATGGTAAAAACAACTTAGGAAAATTTGATGCTAAATCTGATGAAGGAATTTTTCTAGGTTATTCAACAACTAGTAAGGCATATAGAATCTTTAACAAGAAAACCTTAGTAGTTGAAGAATCCATTCATGTAGTTTTTGATGAATCTTTAGCAACTGGATCTGAAAAGATTGATGATGAGGAAGATACAAACATAATTGAAAAAGATCTTGAAAAACTTAATATTGAAGTATCTTCTGATCATGAACAAGAGGCTAAAGATGATGATTCACATAAGGACGATGATGTCAATATTGATCATAATGATGTAGATCTTCCAAGAGACTGGAGATATGCTCATAGTCATCCTAAGGAATTGATTATAGGCGATCCATCTCAAGGAATAAGGACTAGATCATACATGAGAAATATTAGTAATCATCTTGCATTTGTATCACAAATTGAACCTAAAACTATAGAAGAAGCTGAAAAAGATAATAATTGGATGTTAGCTATGCAAGAAGAACTAAATCAATTTACAAGAAATAATGTTTGGACCTTAGTTGAAAGACCTAAAAATCATTCAGTAATAGGATCAAAATGGGTTTATAGAAATAAACTAGATGAAAATGGCATTGTAATTAGAAACAAAGCTAGATTGGTTGCTAAAGGATATAATCAAGAGAAGGTATTGATTTTGATGAAACCTTTGCACCTGTAGCTAGATTAGAAGCCATTAGGCTATTACTTGCATTTGCATGTCATATGAACATTAACTTATTTCAAATGGATGTAAAAAGCGCATTTTTAAATGGATTTATTAATGAAGAAGTTTATGTAGAACAACCACCAGGTTTTGAAGATCACGAGTTTTCAAATCACGTTTTTAAATTGCACAAAGCTTTATATGGTTTGAAACAAGCACCTAGAGCTTGGTATGATAGGTTAAGTAAATTCTTAATAGAAAATGATTTTACAAGAGGAAATGTTGATAAAACTTTGTTTTTGAAAAGAAAAGGTAAAGATTTACTTGTAGTACAAATATACGTAGATGACATTATTTTTGGTGCTACTAACGATTCTCTTTGTCAAGAATTTGCAAAGTTGATGCAGGGAGAATTCGAGATGAGCATGATGGGAGAACTCAACTTCTTCCTTGGACTCCAGATCAAACAAAGCAAAGAGGGAATCTTTATCAACCAAACCAAATACACAAGAGAACTACTCAAAAAGTTTGGTATGGAAACAATGAAACCCCTCGGAACTCCAATGAGTCCTTCATGCAAGCTGGACAAAGATGAAGAAGGTAAAAAGGTTGACCAAAAGTATTATCGAGGTATAATCGGATCCCTTCTTTATTTAACAGCAAGTAGACCAGATATCATGTTTTCAGTATGTTTATGTGCTAGATTTCAATCTGAACCTAAAGAATCACATTTAATAGCTGTTAAAAGAATTTTAAGATATCTAAATGGAACTAAAAATGTAGGTTTATGGTATTCTAGAGATTCCACATTAAACCTAATTGCATATTCAGATTCTGATTATGCTGGATGTAAATTAGATAGAAAAAGCACAAGTGGTGCATGCCAATTCTTAGGTAGTAACTTAATCACATGGTTTAGCAAAAAGCAAAATTCAGTTGCATTATCAACTACTGAAGCTGAATATGTAGCAGCTGGAAGTTGCTGTGCGCAAATCCTATGGATTAAGCGACAACTTGAAGACTATGGTATCACACTTGATAAAACACCCATAAGATGTGATAACACTAGCGCAATCAACTTAACTAAAAATCCAATTCAACACTCAAGAACAAAACACATAGAAATTAGATATCATTTTATAAGGGAACATGTAGCTAATGATGAAATTTGTTTAGATTATGTAAACACTGAAGAACAATTAGCTGACATATTCACTAAACCTTTAAATGAAGAAAGATTTTGTTATCTTAGAGGAGATTAGGAATTTGTAATCCTTTTGAATAAATTTTGAAACCTCTAAGGAAATATATCTAATTCTTTCAAATTCTCAAAATCTTAAGGAAATTTTATCTAGAACTCATATCAATTTGATCTCTCAAAGTCCATGATTTTTAATCATACTCAAGATCAAATTTCGGACATTCGGATTCTGAAATTCAATAATTTTTCTCTGAATTTGTCCGGGAGCCGACTCGAGAGTATCGGAGTCGACTCGAGTTTCTGCTGAAACTCAGGAGTCGACCCCTCCTCTGAGCGAGTCGACTCGAGATCGTGTCGTGCTCTGTGACCGCGAGCCGACTCGATCCCCTAGGGCACGAGTCGACCCGACGGACATTCATTCAAATCCAAATCCTCTCCAACTTCCCAAAACCCTCCAAACCCCAATAACCCTGATTAAACCTCAAGATCAATGGCACCAAAACCCGAGGAGCCGGGTTCGCCCGTCCGTCCGTCGGACCCTTCTCCTCCCTTCTCCTCCCTCCCTGCTCCAGCTCCTACCCCCAGGTAGATCTTCTAGCCAGTAGGATTGTAACCACAGGAAGGAAAGGTGGATTTCGAATTGTTTGAGAATGAAGGATTTCATTGGTAGACAACTAATCGAGATGGGTTTTGAGTATATTTGTTCATTGGATTGTCCAACCTACCCTGCTTTGGTCAAAGAGTTTTACAAGAATTTGTCTAGAGGAGATGATGGCTTATAAGCAAGGTTAGAGGCATCTGAACATTACATCCTCCATTCTTTCTAGATTATTGAAGTTACCCTTGTCTGGACCTTCTACATTTGCCCCTGAGATAGGCCCCAGCTCGCTATTGAACCGAAATTGAGGGATTTGAAGAAGTTTGCTAGTCAACTGCCTTTGGAATTAAGACTTCTCCACAATATTTGCAGCAGGATTTATTTCCCAAGACAGGCAGATTTGACTATGTTTCTGAGCGAGATATTTTTGTCATGGATGCAGTTGTATCTGGGAAACCCATCAATCTACCTAGGATGATGATTTGGTATATTGCAGATTGTGGCGGGAAAAGAAATCTAGTTACCCTATGGCATGGTTTGACTAAATTATTTTTAGCCAAGGGATTGTGTTCAGTGATTGTGAGCCAAAGAAGGAGTTAAGACATACAGATTATTATACTTTGGCTACATTCATCGCATGGGGTTTGTTAAGAAAAATGGAAGTTGGGAGAGAAAGAACTGAGGATAGAGACTAGATGCAGAGGCCCAGACCTTCTTGAGACATTCTCCTGAGCCTCCAGCTCATCTTTCCAGATTCCTGCCTCTGCTCCTACCCCTGCTCCTACTTTTGCTCAGTCTTCATCATCTGTAGTTTTTCTGATTTATCAATTCAAGTCTTAGTTAAGATCAAGAAAGAAAAGAATTTAATGAATAAGTATATGAACTTAAAAGAGCCTTTATTCTCTCATGATCGAGTTGCATTGATTGAGTCCACTCTCAGTTCATCTCGGTTCCTTAAGTGAAAATTTAAAGAATATCTTTGGAGAACTTAAGGATATGCGGTGACTCGGAGACATACTCCCAATGCAACGCAGAGCTTCAAGAAAAATTCATCTGCTTGTACTTTTGTTGATGAAAAACTCAAAGACTATGTTAGACTTCAATGTGAAGGGATGAAAAATTGTAGATCATTGAATAGAATTGAAGAAATTTTTGAGAGAAATTTGTTTTGTTTTAAATGTACTTTCATTTTGAAGTAATGTTTGAACTTTTGATTATTCCTTTGAATGAAATGAATTCTTATTTTATTTAATGAATGAATGAAATTTGAATGAATGATTTATGATTCTAACCTTTTTGTTGATTACAAAAAAGGGGGAGAATTTCGTATATGTTCCAATGGATGATTTTAAATTAAGTTCATAGGGGGAGCTACCTCATTGAGGGGGAGCCTCCATGAACACAAAATTTTGGAATCACAAATCAATATAATGCATATACTCAATGTTTTTGTCATCATCAAAAAGGGGGAGATTGTTGAGAAATTATTGAAACATAATTGCCCCAACTTTATTGATTTTGATGATTTCCAAAAGCCATGAGTACCTTAAAGAAAACAATGTTTATTATCAAAAATTGAGCTTATTCAAATTGAAAGAATGTCAATTTTTTAATCAATTTTGAAAGGAGTTTCAAGTTATATTAAAATTTCAAAAAGGAATTTTAATTATTTTTCAATCGATGAATTTCTTGGAACATTCTTGAATCCATGATAAACGTCATTTAATATTCAAGTCAAATTTATATTTTAAAATTAATTGGGACAAGTTTTAAAGTCAATCAGAAATTTTTCTGATTTTTGTCGGTCCCGAGCCGACTCAAGGGTTTCCGAGTCGACTCCCCATTTGCCTGATTTCTCGAGTCGACCCTTGCTTTTCAAGAGTCGACCCCTGAATTCTGCGAGCCGACTCCTGTCTGTGCGAGCCGACTCCGCTCAAACAACAGAACCCATGTTTTTTTTGAGCACTTCGAGTCGACTCCCCATTTTCCTCGAGTCGACTCCCGACTTTCAGGAGCCGACACTTCTGTTTTCGCGAGTCGACCCCTCAATTTTAAAATGTTTCTATTTTTGGTAATCGACCTCGAGCCGACTCCCTCAAAGCTCGAGTCGACTCCGCGAAATCTGGGCGCGATTTTTAACGATGACATCAGCCCCAACGGTAAGATTTTTGAATAACGGCTATTTTTCCTTGTCTCTAACGGATATATTTTTGCAGATTCTATAAATAGAGGAGTTCTTTTCAAATCAAAACAACCCAGAGAAAATCAAAAAGAGAGAAAAGAATATCATTTGAAAAGAGGGAAAAACAGAGCATATTGGAAAAATCATTTAGCTCAAAGGAGAGTGATTCAAAAGGAGTGAAATCCAAGTGAAAGTTTCGTCTACTCCTTCTCATCAATCCACAAAAGCCAGAAGAAAATCCAAGTGCGTTTCAAAGGTCAAATCGGAGGATTTTCAAAAGAGGAAAAGCTTCATCTCAACTCCAAAGTCTTCAACGGTCAAGAATCTAGCTGAGGCGTGATTCAACACTTCTAGAGGAGTTGAAGAGAAGAAGGAAGAAAGCCCAAGCATCTACCATCTGCAATACAATCAGGCTTTTCTAACCTTTATATTTTGTACTTCATTTGTATATTTGCTCAAGGGGAGCATTATTGTTCAAACACTTTTATTTTGTTTGCTGATTCAATCAGTGGATTGAATTAGTGGAGGTTGGTATACCTCGTTACAAGCCGGAGTGCTTGTGTTGGGTTAGTTGTGAGCCCAAAAACAACGTGTAGGGTTTTGTGCTGGTAAGCCCGAGTTAAAACCAGCTGGGTTCGTTGTGCACCCGGTAAAACAACAAGTTTGAGTTGTGAGCTTGGAAAACAACTCGGCTGTAATCTAGAGAGATTATAGTGTGGACCCAAGTGAATCTTGGGAGTGGACGTAGGTGCTGGTTGCGCCGAACCACTATAAAATTATCTTGTGTTTGCCGTGCCTTATTTTCTCTATCTCTATCTCTCTTTATTTTGCTTGTCATTGCTTATTAGTTAATCTCACTTGCACATCTTGCTAACTAATCATTAAAGTTAAAAAGTCTTAAATTTTTAAGAACCCAATTCACCCCCCCCTCTTGGGTTGCCATCTGGGCCAACACCATGGTCTAATACTATTTCAAGACCTGAACCGAGGGATGACTAAGACCACACCCCTCGGTCATATTTATACTTGCCAGGCGGGTATCTCGATCGGACGCACCGCAGCAACCGACCTACGAGAACTCGCCACGTGTCATCGCTTTATTGCCTGCGGAATCCGAAGGGTCATGCCCCATCCCGAGAGAGATCGGTAAGCACGTACGGATTATTCGGGAAACCCCCTGAACAGGATATTTTCCGATCTGCCGGCCCCCCATAATAAATGCTCCCAGCACTTCCCCAAGCTCTTTTTTCGGGAAGCGCGGAGGGAAGAAATCCAGCGTCTGGCCAGTGACTTGTCCCCTCGGGAAGGATAACGTCATAAATAAAGAAGCGTGACAACATACCGCTCGTTTCGCCCTGGCGCCCCTCACCAAGCGTCATAGAGACCTTACACTACGGCTCATAGTGGCAGCTAAGTCATTTCTCCGAGCCCTGATTCTCCGAACCTCGGCTGGGCCGAGCTATAAGTTCTCCAAACCTTGGCAGGGCCAAGTAAAACTTCTCCGACCTCGGCTGGGCCGAGCTACAAGTTCTCCGAACCTTGGCAGGGCCAAGTAAAAAGTTCTCCGAACCTCGGCTCCGCCGAGCTACCAACTCTCCGAACCTTGGCAGGGCCAGGTAAAATTTCTCCGAAACTCGGCTGGACCGAGCTCTCCGAAACTCGGCTAGACCGAGCTATGAAATCTCCGAACCTCGGCTGGACCGAGCTATGAAATCTCCGAGCCTCGGCTGGGTCGAGCTACGAATTCTCCGAACCTCGACAAGGCCGAGCCGAATATTCGAACGAGACAAAATACCGAGCTTCGAACCGAAGTAAGGAACGTGTTCCGCCGAACGATCTCCAAACCGCCGCTTGCGAACCTCGACTAGTTCGGATAGCACGGGATCTTCGCCTAAGAACGAGCGAGGCACCCATGCCCAACAACAACAATAAGCTTGGCACAGAAGAAATAGAGATTGAGAAACAGAATAGAACTCTCTTTATTGCCGTCAAAACCGGTTACAAATGCCTGAAAGGCGTTACAAGAGCATTGAAATGCATAAAATAAAGACGAATACAAAACTCGGGCAACTGCTCCAAAGCAGACCTGGGCAACCGTGGTGCTCCGGCATCCGATCGCCGAACCAGATAAGCCGCATCCAGTCAGCTCGAGCTGATAATAGCCGGGCGACATGGACCAATAGTTGCGGCCAGCTTCAGTCAATAATGATATCTCGGTGACCCAACCGAGATATCTGGGTGGCCATCCCAGACCACCCAACCGAGGGACCCCCCGGCGAGCAGGTAGGAAGCCAGCGAACCCTGGCGGCGGAGCGCTCTCCCAAATCGAATGTGCACCGCCCTACCTTGCCATGGCTCAAGGACAAGGCGTCGGCGGGCGGCACAACTTCACCTCCTCCCCATGTGGCAAAAGATTCCCCAGGCGGACGAGCCCAGGGATCCAAATCAGGGGAGGAGGAGAAGTTCAAGCGACCCATGGGGAGCCCGCGTGCACCCCCTACCATACGTCTCCGAAGGGGAACCACAAAGGTCACACTGGAAGAGTGTGTGCGCTCTCCGTGTGATCTCTGCGCCCTCCTTGTGCGCTCTCCATATGATCTCCGGGACTCATCCCCTAAGGGCGAGCCATTCTTCGGCAGCTCCTTCATCGCCCCAACTATCCGGAGGCAAGAGCTTATGAGAGAAAAGCTCGGTCCTCCCACTCGCAACAGCAGAGAACAAGCATGATGAAAGCTCTAATGGGAAAGAAACTTTGGGGACAACCAAGCACGACCCCCTTTCCCTTTTTATAGGCCAAAAATGGACCGGGAACATTACCAAGGCTATAGCCCGAGATTCAAACACCTGGGCCATACCTCCACGTGGCCTCCCAGGATGAAAGCGGCGCCCTAATGCGCGCCAAGCCCACCGCCTGAATTATGACATATGCGAAGATTTCCTCTTGATCCCGAATCGCGATCATTAAATGCAGAGGATCGTCCACTAGCATTACAAAAACTGGCAGGTTCAGGAGATCGTCCTACGAAAATAATGTCCTCCAATGGTAAACGGCTGCGTGCGCCGTACGTCAAAACGACCTGCATGGGAAAAGAGCACCTTCCGGAAAGCTCTAGAGCAGCTTTATGTTCCCCACAGCGCCGTATCATCAATTTTGGTGAAATAAAAACCGATTTGCCTGCAGAATGGCAGGGCGCTGGCAGAATAACAAAATGAGCACGAAGGCTACGTAAACTGTTCTTTCATTCAACGAAAAATGAAATGACCAAAGGAAGCAAAAATACTTCGGCAACCACCTTCATACGTCGGCCCTAGCCGACCTATTTTGCTTGTCGGCCCTAGCCGACCTATTTTGCTTGTCGGCCCTAGCCGACCTAATTTGCTTGTCGGCCCTAGCCGACCTACCTTGCTCGTCAGCCCTAGCCGATCTATTCCGTCTATCGGCCCAAGCCGACCTGCCCGACCAATCGGTCTTAACCGGCCGGCTTCATTTCTCGAGTTTTAATTAAGACTCAAACCGGGCCAGATCGCCTGTCGGTTCGCCGGTCAAGGCTATCGCCCCGCCTTGGGCCAAGCCAATGCATTCCCTCAATCCCGGAACAAAAATGACCAAAGAACATCAACGAGCCATAAGTCGCTCGCGATTGAGGCAAGACTGGGCGGCAACAGGGCCATACAAGGAAAAACACTTAAATGAAAATAGAGGGTTCATTCATTAAGAAACATCGGTCAGACTTTCAAAAAGCAAAATACAGGGGTGGCTCCTAAGGGCCGGGAACCACGTCAGTTTTGGAGGAGCCTTCGGTTACATCCGCAGAGGTGTGACTAGATTCGCCTTTTTCCAATACCTTTGCCCCTTCAGCGGCAGTTTGCGATCGTTCCTCAGAAGCTGCGGCTTCGCTGGGACCCGGGGCGGCACCAGGATCGGTATCGGAGACGTCGACATATTCATCCTCCTCTTCTCCTTCGGACTCACCGTCATCGGGAGCTTCAGTATCCAGAAAAGAGAGATCCCATTCTGGGTGCTCACTGGATATCTTATCTTTACATTCTTCCATTCCAAGTTGGAAGGCGTCAACGCCGATAGCGTCCTGCTTCCCCTTGAGTATGGCAAGCTGCATGCTTCTCAGCCTCCGCAACTTGAGCCCGCAAAATAATGTTTTGCTCCTCGAACTCGCCGGCCCGCGTCTCGAGTTCTGAGCTCTTATTGCGGTTGGACACGAGCTCACCTTGGAGAGCCCGATTCTCCAACCCTAACTTCGCCATCTGAAAAAACCAAAGTCAGTCGGCATCACAAGAGACCAGTAGAAGAAGCTAAAAAGGGGAAATGAGATCGTACCTCCTCCTCTCGTCTGGCCAACCTCTTGGTCAGCTCCTCAGCCTCACCCCTGGCTCTTGTTCTGTCAGCCCCGATCAGCTCAACTCTCTCCTGCAGAGTATTGATCCTTAACTGTTTGGCTCCGGCCTCCTCCCGGGCTTGGGATAACTCGTTGCTCACCGAGCTATCGTCCCTTGGTGCCATTTAGCGCCCTCCCTCAAGTGAGCAATTTCGCCATCGCGCCGCTTCAACTTCTCCTCCACTTCGCCGAGCATTCTGGTCAAGCGTTTTCTTTCGTCGGCAGCTTCCCTTCCCAGCCGACCCAAACTTTCACTATGTTCCCGCCGCATCGCCGCCACCTCCGCGGAATGTTTCGACTCAACTCTAGCCAGCTCCAAGCACGCGTTTTCGTTCTTCGCCAGGAGTTCCTGCAACTCCTCCACTCTACGCTTTTGCTTGGACACTTCGGCCAGGGCGACCTGGTGTGCCGCCCTTATCCCCTTCAAACTTCTATCACTAATAGCCATAAGTTCCTCGAACTTCTCAGACACCTTCAGTCGCGATTGGAGCTCGGCGTTGTCTCTCCTGGCCTGAATGCTGGCCCCCGTCGCCAAACTCAAACGCCAGCATATCGCCCGAGAAAGCAAAACACTCTGCAGGATAAAAAGTGAATGAATGAGAGTTAAGTCAGCCAGAATGTATCCACTACCCAGGAATGGCAACTCACCCGCGAGGCATAGGCCCGAGTCATCCTCATCAGGGTCGTATTGTCGATATCGGGAAGGAGATGGACACTTTCAGCCACGCCTTGCTGCCCGAACGCAGCATCGACCAACTCCAAATCTGCAAACTTGTCCGCCGAAGGATCTGCACCCGGATACAAGGCCGACCTCATTAAGGCGGAAAACGCCTCCTCAACACCAGCGCTCGAGCTACTGGGTTGACCGTCCCCGCCTGAGGGACCAACCTGGGCGACCTCCGTCTGAGAGGCCTCCAACCTCCCAGCCTCTTCTATCAAGGCCCTAGCTTGGACTTCTTCAGATAATTCGGCTAGCCCAAGCGCCAGCCTCCCCAAAATCTTTTTCGAGGGAGCCCCCATTGCGGGACTCCCACCTTGCTGCGCCCCTTCCTCCGACGCACCTTTCCCGGTCACCACCATCTGCATCTCCTCCACAGGCTCCCCGAGGCCTCAGTCTGGCCTATTTCTTGCGCCTCCCCTGCAGGCTCCGCCGAAGCCTCTATCTGGCCCGCTTCTTGAACTACCGCGAGCGACCCGGCTTCACTACTACCGGACTCCCCTGCAGAGAGACCAAGAGGGAGCTCTCCCTGAACCTCCTCGGCTGCAGCTGTCCCCTCTCCCTCTCCTGCTGGAGCCAGTAGTGGTCCCGCGGAGACGGAAGGCCCCTCAGAAACGACCGCTTCCGCCAGATCCGTCGCCGGTTCCTCTTTCATAGGGGACGCGGTCAGACGAACCAACGGAGCCTCATCTGAACTATCCGATATCTCCAACACGAGAGGGCAAGGGATCATAGCTGTTCTCCCTGGATCCTCCTTCACCCCCGGCGCTCCTGTCGTGACCGCTCCGCGTCCGGCGGGCTTCTTGCGGAGGTATGAGCCCTTTTCTCAGGCCTACCACTATCTGCGCCGCTGCTCTCCCCTGGGCGCTTTCCTCTCTTCCTCTTGGCGAGGCTCGACAATGCCGACCTCTTGGCTGAAAGAATGAAACACACACGATCAGATCCAAACACATTCATCGAGAAAAACACAGCGAAAAAAGGTAAAAGGGAGGACTCACCTTGCGGGTCCTGGGAGCTGAGCCCGGCTGCGAAAAGGGCTCCCTCCGATAACAGGTCGTTGGCCGAAAACACTTGGCCATTGCGAAGGACGTCCAAATCCCTCTCCTCCTGCGCTGACAAAATTGGATGCGTTTCCGCATCCCTAACAAAGTTCCCCCATTTCCGAGGGAAGTCGGAACCAATGTTCCCCTCTGCGATAACAAACCGGCTCTTCCATCCCTTTATAGAGGACGGCTTATCCACAATAACGTTGAAGGACCTCCGGGGTCCAATGTAGGGCCACTCTGATTTCCTCCCAGGTATCAGATGGTAGCAAGCGCGGAAAAGGGGAAGAGTGGCGACAATTTGAATTTGATGGCACATTGAGATAAATCCGATGATGCTTCGCCAACTGTTTGGGGCCACCATCGCCGGGCAGATGTTATAAGTGAGTCATGATTTCCTTCACCAAGGGATGGAGAGGAAAGCGGAAGCCTGCTTTCAAGCTGTCTTCATAAACGAAGACCCCAGACTCCAGATCTCGCGAGACCCTATCTCCAGACTCCGGCGCCCGCAGAACGACATCTGAGGGCATGCCATACCACTGATGAATCCTTCCCAAATCCTCAGCGACGATCTCTGAAACCACGTCGTCGGGACTCATCGTCATCTTAACTGAGAAAAACTCCAGGCAAAACAACGGGTGTCGCAAAGGGCGAAAGACGAAACTCTTCAAAAACAAAACGAAAGGATGCTGCAAACATGCATATATATAGTGCGGCTATCGCTTTGCTTCCCCGCTAAGGAAGCCGCCTTGAGAAGACGGGGCGTCCCGCCCGAGGCGTCCGGAACCGCCTCGACAAACGCCGGGTCGATCGGGATTCGCGACGTGGCGTATTCCCAACCGTCACTCGTGGGGGAGCCTTACCCCCGAAGGCACGATGACCCTGTCGCATTAATTAGGGCATCATTGCAAGAGCTGTCTAAACCAAACTGTCCCATCCGGAGCGTGCCACCTGGACTTATACTCCCTATGCCCGAACCTACGCTTCGAACTAGGGAGTGGAGGGCATGTGTTGGGGGGTAAAATCGTCATTGCATCAATATCCGTGCGAGGAGGCTAAGACCAACCCCCTCCAGCTCGGCCTTCCCGAGCTTCCATAGCTCGGCCTCCCCGGGCTCCCGTAGCTCGGCCTTCCCCGGGCTCCCGTAGCTCGGCTCTCCCGAACTTCCTGTAGTTCGTTTCCTCCGAGCCTCCATGACCCGGCTTCACTGAACGACCCACGATCCAATACCCACCTCCGCGGAACCTGACGCGGGAGAGCCTCAGCCTACTGTAACGGCACCCTAGGCAAGGAATCATGCTGAGAAGTGGTCTAGAACCTATCAAGGCTACCTGAGACCTACACATCTACCAGATCTCAAGCCATCAAGGAGCTCCCCCAGCCGTCGATCCCCTAACGGACAAGATACGGATCCCAACAGCCCCACAACGGCCTGATTCGATCCACTCCCGTACCTCTGAACCTTCCAGAAGGCGCTCAAGATCCAGGTGACAGTCTATTACGCACATGCGCACTTACACCCCCACTTCTCACTCTCCTGCTCTCGCCGGCAGCTCGTCGGTGCTCTTGCCCTCTAGAGCTCCCGATTGGCCGCCCCCAGAGAGGCCTCCCGAGAGATCCACCTTTCCACTTTCTGGTTGATCGCCGATTTCCTTCCACTGACTTGAGCGTCGGAGGGTCTTCCGCGGAGGGCCACCCCCAACGCCTCTTGCGCGAGAACTTTGTGCAGTCCACCCCCTGAAGATCGACTGCGCTCGAATCGGAGGACGGATCCCGATAACACCATCCACAAAGCCAAGACCAGAGCGTCCTATGTTTCAGGGACACAAAATTACCACTCTCGCATCACCATGCAAGCTGTTTTCCCATTCGCAATTTTTTAAATTTATAACTATTATTGAGTATCAAAGTACCAAAAATATCTGTTACTTGGCCATCATTCTGCTCATAAGAGCTTTTATACACCAGCAACAATAGCCATTTTCAATTCATTGTCTTGGGAATAAACTATCATTTCTTTGTCAGTAGTTTTAAAGCCCTTAAAACAATCACGCTTTATCCGCTCAACGAAATGGTAAAATAAAAATTCCAGCTTCGTGAACCCAGCCTAACAGGAAAATTACTGCTATCACTTTTATCGTTTAGGTCAAGAAGAAGATTACATTGCGAGGATGATAAACTTTTTTAATGAGCAATGGTAACTCTCAATTGTCACTCAAAATTCTCAGCAGCTGCAGTGCTTTCTTATTGCTTCTCTTACACTGGCATCATGCAGTGTACCAGACAATAGAGCAAAAGAAAACATCACTTATCTGAGTGAGATTTCTGGGCTATTAAAATCAGCTATGTTATTTTAAATTCTTACTACAAAGTTCATTATCACTATCCCCAAAATTCTTACTGGAAGATTGAAGCAAAATACCAATCTTACTCTTCTACTCGAACTATTTCCCACTGTAAGGGTGTGTTTTATACACATAATCCAGAAAGTACATTCTTCCCTATAATCAGTAACATACTGCAGGTCCATGAGACAAGTTTCAAATTTAAGAGGACAAATGAAAAGAAAGGAAAAAACATCTACAAAGCAAAATTCAGAATATAGAAACAACCAATGTCAAAATAAAGTTAGTTCACCGACAAGTACACAAAAATTTAAAAGAAAAACACAAGATTTACTGAAAGGAAACTTAAATAACCACCACTAGAACGCGTCTGGATAACAAGACAAAGCTTAAAAAAAAGAAATGAAGAAGGAGCTTAAACATAATGGCATTTGCATCATTCTTAACAAAATCCTAGTTTCCCACCATCTGGTCTGGTCCACCATGAAGATTGGCTACCCAATTTGCTCCGCTTACATTGTCTAGAAGCTGTTGTAGACACTGTCGGGTACCAGGATCATCCTGCAAAAATATTAATGGAGCATAAAGCATATGAGCATGCTAGATTAGTTACAAAAATCCATAAGTTTCAATCCGATATCTCGAGATCATAATACAGCAACAAAGATTGTAATACAAAAGGCTGACAAAATATTGCAACAAATGAATTGGGGGGCTCACTACGTTAGTTATATATAATTTTCAATCCGACATCTCAAGATCATAATATGGCAACAAAGATGGTGATACCAGAAGGGAATGACAAAATGTTGCAACAAATGGATGGGACTACCATGGTGAGTCCTCTTCAAAATCTTGTAAGATAGAGTCATACACATGCATAAGTCCATTTGCGACAAGATACCGATTTCTGTTAGATATCATTATTGCTTTCTGACTGAGAAAAACTAGCAATTACTACAGGCAACCTAGGAATGACCTGTTGCATGGCTGAAGGGAAAAATGCAGTAAAAGGATGCTATAAGTGAAACGAAATTTTCTACTCTGAATTCCATCATTATCACTGGTCAGAGATGGCATCACATTTGTGAGACTGCTTAACAGTAAAAATCCGCTTTCAAAGAAAAATGAAAAATAGTTGGGTGAATGACATCTTTTAAAATTCGAACAGCACACTATTTATACCAGTGCGACAATTTAGTTGCCCATAAGAGGAAGATTGTATCAAAATGTACGAATATACTAGCATCAAATCAAATTTGATCAGTTTAGAAAGAGAAGCACAACCGATATGAAAGCAAAGTATTATTTTCAGAGATGAAGCATAGAGGCATTCAAGGGTATTAATTGAAACTACTTGATTAGTACTGCCACAGAGTTGCACTTACATGAAGGCAATAGTTAAACGTTCCATCTTTTAGCGTATCTGGAAGGCAGCTCTTCAAACTGTGACATGCCCTGCGATGTTGTAAGCAGAAATCAAGGTTTCCTATCGTCACAGCATACCAACACTAAAAAGACTCTGGAGGTGTTGTGGCCCTGACTTGTTATACACAAAAAGCATGCCCAAAGTAAACAGATTGGCACTGGCATCTCACTAGACCCTCATTTTAACAAACAGATACCCTCTCTTTTTCCTCTATCTTCATTTATTGATGGGTTGTGAGTCTCCTACTCATCATCATATATGATACTGCAATGTTTTCCCCAATATGACAACATACCATTGATTCCTAGCAATTGCTTACACATCCATCTGATTTCTCCGTTTCTCATTCCATAACTTTTTTATCTAAATCTTAGTTAATTTGCACATGCTTTCTGTGTATATCACCTCCAAGCATCCAAACACCCCTGTTTACAAGCCTAGTTAGCAAAAGAAGTGAGAAAAAACCTTGGATGCTCTGAAAGCCTCAGGTAACAACGGATTATATGCTTCAACAGCCTAGAAGAGGGCTGCTCAACAAGTGATGCAACCATAGAACCAAGCACTTGACCCACAGCGTAGAAGCGATCTGCAGTAGCGCAAATATATCGAAGCCCAACATCATCCAATAATATTTTTTGCACAATAAAGGTTGCCACCTATAAAGTTAATGAGAGTTGATCTATCAGTAGTTTTATACCCAAAATGCAAAAAAATAATATGATTGGGAGACACAGCAAGTTCATCGCTAAGAAATTTATACCAAAAACTCAACAGAACAATGTACATAACATTTGTGATATGATGAAATAAAAAGCACGAAATACAGCACAGAATACAAGCATTCATATAACCAAGCCTCATCATCAAAAGCCAGAAATTTCTCAAAAGGGAAAAATAAGAAACTAAGAAATTGCGATATGAGCCCAAAGTGAAAGAAACCATGTTCATCGATGCTCATAAATCCAATGCTATCTTCACGATAGATTATGAATGGCCTACATTTTTTTAGAACTAGATTATGCTGGATATCTGTATGATGATGAATGAACATGTCTTGAACTTCATATTATATTTCTTGTGACTTGGTTTGGCTATATTGCACCAAAATTTAGAAGATAATCCACTTTGAAAGGAGGCAGCTGGAAACAGTCTAACAGTCAATCAGTACATCTATCACAACAATCATATACTTATTTTATTCATATGTTCTTTATTTGTTCACATCTCCATAAGTTTATACACCTCTTATATTATTGCATGCAGCTCTATTAAGCAACATGTAGTGTATTTTGCAGTTTCATGTCCAAGCAAAATTTGTGAATTTATTTACTATGTTTCTCCTCAGGTTCACAACAAAAACAAATTTCTTTGTGAGCAAAATATAACAAATAAGCCGGATCACGTACTGTTTTTGAAAGTTCACTACCTATCTCCATACTCCTCAGGCACAAAGGAATCATTTCAGTCTGAAGAAGAAAACTGATTACCTCAGTATCATCGACCTGCAAAAGGGCAAAATGAGCATTGTCTCTCACATTAAACATAATCACTACAACCATATCAGAAACTCAATATATTTCATTTGTTTCCCCGTAATCAGTGCTGAGGGAAAAAAAACTATTTTATTTCATTATTTGCCAATCATTGTAGCTTTATGGTACCACCTACCCGTCAAAAGGATAAAAGGGCAAACTGAGGGACAAAGGAAAATGGATGTAATTCTAAATTTATTTGAAGATGGCACCAACATGTGGTTTCCAGAGGATAGATGATACAACTTAATCATGAAGACCAAAATCAGGCCCTACGTAAAGATATGAATAAGGCTAAGGATGCAGGTTGTCATGGTGTAGACATGAGAGAGCAAATGAAGTAAAAACTAAGCCTTTTTCCACAGCTTAATAAGAGAAAGCTAAAATTATTATGAAGGCTCCTGTACTTCCAAGGTCACAATTAAGAAATTGATATTCTCACTCATTAGCCCCAACAATACCAACTCTGGATACTTGGTGGAAGCACATATACAAGTCAGCATCCATAAATCGTTTTCATCCTAACTAGCCTGCGATTCTAATCCTTGGCTTTTCATTTAAATCTAATTTCGTCTCTCCACCCAGTTATTTAATTTTGGGATATTTATGAATCACACATGATAGAATTTTATTTTTAAAAATAATCAGCACTTACATGAGGTTGTTGACTTCAAGCAGGCTTATAAAAACTATTTTTGAACTCTAACACAAGATTCAGCTTGAATTCTGACGTTCACTTTCCCACTTCCCAATCATGGAAAGATAACTGCCAAATCACAGTCCTAAGAACAAAATCCATTGGCTAATTTAATAGACATAATTCCTACGATCAACCTAAAATGTTTTAAAATGAAAAACCACCAGAAGAGAAGCCAAAAAACTGTGAGGGCTGGATATAAACAGTCGATTTTGCAACTAATATTTGCAATGGATTAGGGCACAGTTTTTTATTTTTCCTCTTCTTGAAGGTATTATTTTTTTTGAAAGTTCAAGCAGGAATTACTAGAAAAGACTCAATGGGACTGTAAGTAGTTAGTGTATGATAAAGCACGTATCTCACAATAAATAAGGCTCTCTTCACTTTCCACTTTCACGATTTCACACAAAGATAAAAATTGAAAACAACAATACTGAGTCCCTGTTGGTTAGATGCAATTATTTCATATGGGCAATTAAAAGAACGAATAATACCTTTACAAGGGCACCTATAACTCCCAAGCTGGTTAACCTTAAATAATCGAAATGCCTTGTTTTGCTTGTAGTATTTAAAAATGGGTATAAATACAAAGGTATATGTGCTGCAAAATGAGAAAAATAGGAAAATCGTTATAAAGTGACATATTACAACTATTATCATTACACTACTGCCTAATGTTATGCAGGATATTCAATGGACCGAATACGAATCTTACTGTACTGGCAAACCTTTACTCACAGCAGAACATAAACAATAATTCAAAACATTATAGAACAAGAGAAATGAAATTACTAAAAAAATTTGCTTTAACTATCTCAATCAAGATTCCTGCATTACTTTGTGAGTTGGGAGGGGAATTAACTTTTTTCCTTCATTCTCTTAAATATATACAAAAATGAATAAAATAGTTATCACATGTCCTCTGTTTATACTGGTGAGTGTTGAGTTCCCAAATCCAAGTTGAATTCCTCTCCTATCTAAATGAAGTTAGGATTTTCCCAAAATAGCAATTGACTAATAAAAATAATTACAAAAAAGCTAAAAGAATTTCAGAGCTAGTCTCAATTTTTATATCAACATTGCCTTCTATCATGCTGCCTAATTCCCCTAGATGAAAAGATATTGCTTGGTTGAAAGTTACCAAAAATGACAAAAATTGGTTCCATTGTGCATTTTGGAGGCTTAAATATCCTCAAAACAGGGCCAACTAAAGCCCAGTGAGCTAATTGGTTGGTTGTCATGTTGATGGTAAGGGGCCTAGAAATTAATCAAGGATAACAAATATTAAAATTAGAAAAAGGAACAAGCCTAGATCAAGGCATGTATCACATAGTCCTAAGGACTATTTTTGCCTCCTCATGCAAGTTGTCGATGAATTATCCCTAAAGTACAGTGATTTGACTTAATCAAACCCTCATACCATAAGCATGATCGCATGGAGGTGTGACCCTAAGGCTCCTTTAGATGCCCAAAAGATTAAGAATAAATAAAAATTAATAATAGTGAAATTTTTTTAATTTATTAGAAGGTAGAGAAAATTATTGTCTTAGCCTTTGAACCTAAAGCCTATTTATAGGCTTGGTCCAACATAGTGGCGGAGCCAAGACCTTTGGTCAGGGGAAGCAATCACTTACACTTTAAAAATATTATTTTGAAATATTAAACATTCAAAGTTATTATTTGGAACACCTCATTATAATATTAATTTAGCAAAAAGCACATGAGAAACTATGAAAAGAAAAAAGAAGAGAAAACATTCTTCATAACACACCATCATAATTTACCACCATGAGAAGCCTATTTTAACCTTTAAATAAGGATTCTCTTTGAGTTGCTAGGTTCAATCTCACTATTACCTATATTGCAGCTACATCTAAAAATCAAAGACGACCAAACATTAATATAAGCCCATGATCTTTTTAATTGCAAAATAATGGCTAGGACTAACCCTGGGTGGCGATCTCAAAAATATGCTCTATGCACTGCACTCATGCCTCTTACAAAAAGCCCCACTCTTGATTTAAATTAGAATATTTGAACTTATCTTTCCTGTTATTCCTTACCAGGCATCAAGTACATATTGAGAATTATGTTTGTCGTTGCAATGTACGTACATAGAGAGAAGAAATCAACAAAAGAAAACAGGAGAGCACATTGAAGAAATTTATGATTGGTTCAGTCAAATCGACCTACATCCACCCTAGCAAAGACAACAGAAATTCTCTTAAATAAAATAATTGGAGATTACAAGACTTGTTCCTCACCAAAGACTCTCTCTCACACGCAAAACCCTAGACCTGCTTACACCCAAGAAAATCCTCCTTGGATCTTTCAATAACGCTCTGGGTTGCCCTAAAGGTCAGAGCTACATGAGCCCAAAAAAAGGAGGGATCTACAATGTTTTACATGGCCTACAATTTGTATTCTCTACATTTATGAAAACATATTCATATTGGGCTATGTCCATTTTGGGCTTGTGGACCTCAAGTCAAACTCTAATAAATCTCTACTTTGGGCTTGAGCTTTACCAAGCCAACAATCCTAAAACTTCTTCATCACCTTAGCCCCCATACCCCAACAGGCATCAATCTCTCCATACTCCAACCAAGTCCAAGAGTGCTTGAATTTATCTCCTAGAATCAGTTTCTTCTGCTTGAGCAACTTCACAAGCTCCTAAGTTTATTTCTTTATAAGAGAACCCATCTCTTTGTTCATAGCCGTTATCCTTCCAGCAGACTCCTTGCTCTTCACCATTATACCTAAAAGGCTCATTCTCCAAGCTCAGCAGTGGCAAGTGCATAAGCAACAATGTCTGCATACCGTACACATGATATGCTTCCTCTTATAACTAGTAGCTAAGCTATAGATAGAGTTGTTGTAGAGATGCTCCAGCATCTTGTATAGTTTTTGCAAATTGCACCTCCACTTCAAACTAAGCTGGCGAGTCTTATAACTCTCACCCTGAAGCTTTTTCTTCAAGTTCTATCCTTTTACTGACATCGCGGTCCTTTGTTTGACTTTTAACAGTTCTTCCCTTTTGGATTACCACTCATCAAAGGTGACATCTCTGCTAATCATAAACTTGTGTGACCTTGGATTCTCTACATACCACAGTCTATAACCCTTTACCTCAGTGACATAACAAAGTAATATGCACTTCTTGCCCTTCGTTCAGCTTTGCAATCATTAACATGAACATATACTAAGCAACCAAATATCTCAAATCAGAATAATCAATAGGTTGACTGGACCATACCTCTTGAGAATTCTTTAAGCCGATGGCAACCAATGGTGACCGCTTCACCAAGAAGCTTCTATATTCACTGCATCAACCCAAAATGTTTCCCAAGTTCAGCATTAGAAAGCATACATCATGCTCCCTCTGAGAGTGTTCTAAACATCACTTGTACAACTCCATTCTGCTATGGCATCATTCGTATGGTGCAGTGTACTTGTCAAATTTGCCTTTGTAGTGTCCCAAGCCATTATCCATACCCAACGTCTTACTTTGCCATCCGATCTTTTTCTCCATCATGGCTTTTCACTGTTTGCATTTGACAAACACTCCATCCCTACGTTTCAAGAAGTACACCTAGACCTTCCTCAAGTAATCATCAATGAACGTAAGAAAATGTCGTGTCCACTCATCGATCCCTAGAGACCTAAACACCTTATGGAACAATAAGCACTATCGCTAGACTTCACTATACTTTTTCTATCCATGCAGTATTCACAAAAGTCTAGCTTACCGATCTTCACACCATCAAGTTAACCTCTCTTGGACAACTCTAACATCCCCTCTCACTTATATGCCCTAACCATATGCCATAGCCAAGTGAACTCCTAGTTTGACAACTCCATTGATGAAGAAATCATAGTAGCACCGGTAATAGTACTTCCTATCATGCGATACAAGTTATTCACCAACCTTTCCTTAATTACCATAAGAGTATCCTTCGAAACTTTCTCAGCCTTATATTTATAGCCTTAAGAATCAAATGTGCTCAAGGAAATTAAGTTCATCATCAACTCTGGGAGATGCCAAGCCTTCAAAAACCTCACAACACCATCAAGCATCTCGATACGAATTGTTCCAATCCCAACAACAACTGCAGCCTTGTTGTCACTAAGTAGAACCTTTCCTACCTTCGATCAATAGGTAGAAAATCAACTTCTATTGAGAATCAAATGAAAGGAATGGCCAAAGTCAAGAACCCACTCCTTTCTAGAAATACTAATGCTGACTGAGAATGTCCTACTTTTTGCATCAGTAGAGCTTTCTTAAGTTCTCTTCAACTACACTTGTTCTAACTTCAAAAACACTTTCCTTTGTACGCTTGCCTTTCCTCTTCAAGCATAGCCTCTTAATGTGCCCTTCTTCATGACAAATTCTGATGCCTTGGCTTAAATCCTGACTTACCTCCATTGTTTAAACCCTTTTGCTTACTTCTACACCTTGCAACTAAGCCTTCTTGGTTTTCCCCATAGTCCCTTAATACCCTTCTCTTTGGCTACTTAAATTGTAGGTTATATTTTACATCGTTTATGAGAAACTCTCTCCCCCATCAATAATGCATCGACAAAATTCTTATATAAGGATGATAATGAGCATAAGAGAACCAAAGCTTGATCTTGATGTTCAATCTTGATTCCAATATTCCTCAAATCAAGAATTGTCTTGTTAAACTCACATATATGGTCTTTTACTAGTGTATCTTCTTTCATCCATAGGTGATAGAGTTTGTGCTTCAAATATAGCTAGCTTGTGAGACTTCATTATGTATCTACTCTCCAATTTCAACTAGACTCCAGCCATTGTTTTCTCCTCAACAACTTCTTTGATAACCTCGTTTGCCAAGCATAGTAAAATTGGATCAGACAAGGTTGCTACTAGTCTATCTCTGCCTTTCAATGCCTTGTTACACCAAAAAGACCCATATCTTGATCTGCCAGATGCTGTCATTAGTTTCATTGAACTTATTGATTTCAAATTTTGCAATCGTCATCATGAATTCTTCCTTGAAATCATCACTCTGGCATGCCAAAATCAGATCAAATCCAACTTGGAACTATGAGATCACTAGGGATGAAAATCCTGCCCCACACTCAACATTGGCCCTAACTACCCAATCCACTGATTCAACATAGGGAGGTCTACCCAATATATAGGAAATCCTCTAATAATGGTCGAGTAAAACTCCAAAAAATAGAAGATGCCTCTTATAGTCACCTAGAGCAAGGCTCCATCTTCACCACTTCGCTAAAATTACCTGGACAGAATCACCATGGCAGATCATCTTGGAACAATGCTCCAAAAAGTAGAGAGCCTTTGATATTCTCCTAGAGCAACACTCCACCTTCATAGCCTCACTAGAATATTTTAGACTTAATTACTACCATAGAATACCCTGGAGCAACACTTTAATAAACAGAGAGAGCCTCTAATCTTTTCCTCGAGCAATGTTCAAATAAACAAAGAAAACCTTTAATCTTTATTTAAAAGGGAAATCATCTAAACTCCTAAGGACTCCACCTTTTAAAAATAGAGAAAAAATTCTCAAATCTCCTAGAGCAAGGCTTCACTTTTATTTCTGCACTAAGATAGTCCATATGGAGTGGTACTGAAACAACTATTTCAAGTTTATTCCAAGTTTATCCTAGATTGGAATAGCCCTTCTTAGAAAACATAGGTTCTGCCTTTTCTTTTTACCTTTTTTTCCTCCTCTTCCCCCTTTCCTTCATGCTCGACAATAGCTGCTCAACGCGCCTCCACCGGTGTTCGCCAGCTCCTCTTTGGCATGCAGCTGCAATCAATACTCCTTTTTCAGCAGACGGGAGCTGCGGTTCATTATCGTCATGCTGCCTCTAACTCTACCCAAAATCATGGCCACCAATCTTCACCTCTTCATTGCCACACTCTACCACCCTTTTCCGCACAGCCACCTTGCCCTACCACCCAATCATCACCACCTTCACTTGTTTCGGCACCTAACCATCCAATGCTTAGTTGCTTCCCAACCATCAAACATCCCAATTGGGGCTTGTCTTCATTGCACCGGCAAGGGCTCATGGCTTCTACCACTCCACAAAGAGCACCGTTGAATCACCGCCAAATTTGTGCAATCATCAACTACCACATAGGCAAAACGCCTCTACCACAGCGATGGAAAAAAAGGGAACTTCTTCTTCAGTTTATGATTAAAATAGAAAGGAACATGGCTCTCTTGTAAGATTAGGCCTTGGTTCCTTCTTCTAGCCGATCGAAGGGAAAGAAGCCTATAACAACAACCTATGGCTTGGATACGGCATGTTCCTTGATCGAGCACCGCATCTGCCTCATCGAACTCGACCACCTCCCCTACCAGCTTACCCATGTCATGTCCACAACCGGTCATGACCGCACTCTAGCCATTGACGCCTTCTTCCAACCCGATCGAGTAGACACTGGGTCCTGCTTCTTTGTTGCTCGGTGGAGAGCTTCTCTCCTCAAAGTTTGTGAACTCTAACGCTTCAGATATGCTAAGATTCAAGATTAGATCTGGGTTCTCCAAGATCCGTGATGATCCCAAATCTGTGCCACCCCAAGATTGATGCAGATCAACTACATGTATCTCAAGATTTGCATCGCACATGCCTTTGAGAACTAGACTTCGATACCACTTATTGCAATGCAATAGGGGAAGAAATAAATAAGAAAGAATAAAGAAGAAAATAGGAGAAAACAACACATAGAAGAGATTTACAATGGTTCGGTTAGATCGGCCTATATCCACCTCAATAAAGATAACAAAAATTTCACTAAAGAAACTAACTAAAGATTACAAGACTTGCTTCTTCACCAGAAACTCTCACACAAAACCCTAAACCCACTTACACCCAAGGAAACTCTCTCTTGGATCTCTAATAATGCTCCGAGTTGCCCTGAAATCCAGGACTACATGTGCTTAAATAGAGAAGGGATCCATAATGTTTTGCATGGACTAGGATTCATATTATCCACATGTATGAAAAATGTCCATATTGGGATACGCCCATATAAGGCCTGTCGACCTTAAGTCAAACTCTAACAGTTATTTTCTGAGCTTAAATTTCATCTTCCCTTTAACATGTAAAGATGATTTTACATACAAAAGGATAAAAGTGAGCTATAGTTTTGACACTAGTGTAATCAAATGTTTTGATATCACCCATCATTAGAATGAGTACATGATGCCTATAATACTATATGATACTAAAGAAAGAGAATTGTTGAAGCCCTAAGGAAAAAGAAGATATACACTAAATGCTAGATTTACATAATGCTTGCTCAATTCATATTTTAAGAGTTCATTGATGGTAAAACAAAATAAGACCAAATTGAAGTGCTATAGAAATTAACCACATTAGATTTTCATAAAGTTAAGATCTTGAAATGGGATGATTTAGAAGAACAAATGGTTGCAAGGAAAGGACACTCAAACCTGACATAGATATACATAGCTTGCATTTTGTTTTGCACAGCAAAAGTTTTAGGGTTTAGCCTTATAATTCGAATTTTAATTAGTGGCTTCCAAATAAACGAATCTAAAATTTTTCACTTTTCAGAATTTATATTTGATTGTTTTTGAAATTTAAATTTTAAAATGAATAATATTTTTAAAAATTTCTTCACAGATATGAAAGCTGTAGAAAGTTAGTTAGAAATTTAAATTTCTGGTTTTCCAAAACCAGCACACTTTCAGAGCAACAGAAATTTATTTATTGGCTGAAAATTTATTTATTTATTAATTTCAATATTAATTTTAAAGCAGCAAAAAAAAATTTAAAGTTTTGTTTTCAGCAGAACTTTTTTAAATTTTTACATGGATTTTAGAGCAGCAAAATTCCTGATTTTCTGTCCAGCGTTCAAAGCATCAGAATTATGTTATTTGAAAAACAGATTTTTAACAAAAAGCCAATTTTTAACTATTTTCTATAAGCCCTGATTATGAATAAAATCTCATCTATGAATGGTATAAGCACTCAATGAAAAACTAGATGTTAGTATATACTATGTAATTTACAATATTTGATATGTATCTTTTTAAGCTATAGTTTACTAAATTATATATTTTAATTTATCAATTTTGTACAATGCACCCATTGTATCCTGAGACCATTATGAAACCAAAATTTGGAAGCATATAATAATTACAAATTTTTGAAAATTTTAAATAACTTAAAAAACCAAAAATTGAGAAAACAAAATAATAGAAAATTGATTTTTTTTTCCCGAACCATTATTACTGGCATGATTTTGTGTACCATGTATTGATATGATATGGTACCACACCATACTGGACCAACACTTGACTAGTTCAAGTTACAGTACCAAATCTTCTCGACTTTCTTGCACATGTAGCATGAGGATGTGCTTGACGATTAGCCATATTGTATCAACGCCTGATTACAATGTGGAAGCATGACATCATGTTAGTGACACCTGGTCATGAGGCATAAGCATGACATCATTCATGCCTAATCATAGGCCGTAAGCATGATCATGGATTAGTTATTAATTTTGCTTCATTTTCTTTTACATTATAGAATTGTGAAGCATTGTTTAGTTGAGAGTATCATGAAATTATATCTCATTTTTCTAATTATGATGTAAGGTATGCAGAGCAATTTCATGGTTATTGCATTTCTTATTTCCCTATACTTGTATATAGCTGCCTGCATACTTATTACCTAGTTCAAGATATTTTTTGGGTGTGTGTCTGGTGGATTCTTACTAAGCCATTGAGCTCACACCCTTTCTTTTTTATGTTTTACAAAGGATCATGACACTTTGAGCTATTGCAAGTCTGCGACCTTCAGATTGCTTGTGAGATGAAGTGATTATATATTTTGAGTTCTATTGGAATCTAGGGGTTGCAGTGGTTGTTCTCCAAGATTGCAGGCTTTGATGATTCAATTGACTACTTGGACATTTTGGTTAAATGTGAATTTTTGATGTTAGCGGTTATTTAGGGCCCGTTTGGTTCACCGGAATGACCCTTTGGGATTGAAATTAGAATCATTAATTATGATTTGAAGCGTTTGTTTAGAAAGAATTGGAATTTGAATCTTGTATTGGCAAGAATTTAGAATCTAGACCCCTCACCTAGATTTACATATCTATTTCAGCCAACTGTAATCCAATGCATCCTACAAATATAATATTTATTTAATGTTATAATATATATTATTCGATTAGGGATGTGGCATGTTGTGCGCCCTGAGGAGTAAGGCACAGGAGGCCACCAGACATGGCGCATACGTATTGACAACCTATCCTATCTATCATGTCTGCATAAATACTCTTCATTCCCTAAATGCATCACACGTCCAATAATTTTTATTTATTTTTATAGTATTTCTGTTTACCACTGCAAACTAGATGTTTATCGATTTAGTTTAGCTATTTATTTTGAACATGTTAATGTTTATTTTGTCAAATAAGTGTTTTGCTATCACCTTTGAGAGTTAGTGCTTACTTCCATCATGTTTATGTTTATTTTTATATATTTCTATTTATTCCACCAAAATTTATGCATCTTACAAAAAATATGACTTAAAATATAACTGAATAAAGAAAAAGGACTCATGTAATCGGCACCAACTAATTTGGAATTAAGGCTTTATTGTTGTTGTTATCGTCGTCTATTTATTCCATCAAAATTTTTATTTAAACAACTAATGGTGGTTAACAGGTGACTTTTTAGCTTTGAAATAATATGGATCTAACAGTGGGACAGTGATCGAATTTGGGCTTAGTTACATGCGAATGCAGCCAAATCTCTCTCTTATAATATTATATAATATTATATATATTATATATTACACTACATAACTTCATATATATTTCGATATATATCATTAGTAGCATTCGGAAACCATGTTTCTATTCTAGTTTCTATATGAACCAAAACAAATAGGTGGGAGGAATAAGCAATTCCGATTCTGATTCTAGTAGAATTTGATTCTAATTCTAATTCCAACTATGATATTGAACCAAATGAGCCCTTACTTTGAGTTTATGGTTGAATGTTCAATTTATGTTGAACTTAGTTCCTTTTATGTCAAAGTCATAACCCATGCCCTTTGTTCAAAGAAAATGCTTATGTTTTCTTTGTTGTTAAGCCATTTCACAAGATTTGAGGCCTTGTATATTTCATAGGGCTATATCTTGTGGGGATATGCAGCCGTATCATGTGCCTAGAGTAAGTGGTTGAGTAAGGGCATGACAACTAGCATACGGCTCTTGAGGAAGTTTCATCACAACAAATAACAACGTCACCAAGTAACCTCAATCAACAACAGTTAATGCAAACCCAAAACATTCTTGAATCATGTATGAAAATTGAACTCATGATTTTCACTAATTCATTTCCCAATATACTAAAAGGATGGTGCATTTATTATGAATAAACATAGGAATGAGCAAGATTGTAAGGCATTTGCATCTTATAAGAGGAAAACAACAAAGATAAGTGCAGATTAATTATATAAATCTAGAAAAATGTTCACATGCATAACTAGCAATCCATTTGAAAATGCACTAAAAAAATAACCCTGGCACCAATTTTCATATGTATACTCACAAATAGAAAAGCATGTGCATTTAGTTCAAACTGTACAGCTTACCATTGAGGAAATGAATTCTAGTATCAGGATGCGAGGCCACGCACTGCAGAATGAACAAAATCAAATGAAAAAGATCAGATATTGATTATAATGTTAACTGTATAATGGCTATTTTTCTTTAAATTAGTGTGTCCACTGATTTTCGCAAAGTTCAAGAACTTGCTCTCAGATTCAATGTTGGCAAGATTAAATGTATTCGTTTCAATAATAGTGGTAGGTCCAGCTTTAGTTTCAACAATTCCAGTTGAAAATTATAAAAATAAAAAACAATTGAAGTTAAAATTTGAAATAATAAAAATAAATTTAGTCAAGAAAAATAAATTAGACATTGTCAAAATGTATACAAATTTTACCCTTTGATGTTTTAGAGTAATAGTTTGGATTGAGACAATCAAACAACTAATTTTTGAAGAAGGATGTTCAAGAAAATTGTGCTTGGTGTGCTATATCATTTATTCATTTTAATGTTTGATAGAAGTTTCACATATGACATTTGTAAAATCTACAAGGTTTGAGCCCTAGAAAAGCCAAATTTATGTCCAAGTACTTCCTTTTCCACCATTTCTCTTTAAGACTAATGCTACAATGCATCTTAATCTTCTCAGAACTTGCAAAATCTAAGTTTGATGAAGAGAAAATGATTCCAATACTTACAGAAATTAATATAACAGAAGATAATAAACATCCCAAATATACATGAATTTGTCTACATGAGTTACTTAAGCCTAAACATATTAGAGCAACCTAATTTTGGATTGGTTGTGGCTAACGTTTGGCATAGCATAAACCGACACTATTTTGGTACTAGAGTGATATGATTTGGTATAAGTGCGCTATACTGAACCAACAGCATATCAATTAAGTGAACCAAGGGATACCAAGTCATAAACCACCCCAAATCGGGTAGAACCAGATGGCTAGTTTGGTACGTAAGCACAATACCGGTTTGGAATCGATTTGGTCGGTTCTTCACCTATACCGAATCAAAAGGCCAAACTATTTCAATTCCAGGCCCATCTGGCAATTCGCCCTAAACCGCCCGGTTTAAGACAGTTTGACATACAATGATTGCGGCTTAAATTTAAACATCTTCAATCCAATTCCAAAGTTTCCAAATACATTCCAAATAAGAGAAGCAAAAATTAGTTGATTAAATCATTAAAGCACCAAACCAACAAAGAGCAAATGTTAATAGACAATATATACTGATGGCAAATACCATTGGAAAGAAAACCAAAGATTTAAGACCCACTACCAGACTTGTCTTGGTCTAGTCAAAGGTCAATACAGTATTAGCATTCTCTTACTCCTATCCCTACCTGGGATGGATAGGCATCCCAATACCATAACACACCAAATCCCCTTTTTAGTTAATTTGGTTCTTATTGTTTGTTATTGTTTTTAACACTTTTAAGATCTTTTAACCTCTTAAATAGGCACAGTACCAGGATGGTCATTTTAGCATATATTAATTTTTAATTTTAATATCTCTCCTTTCCTCTCCTTCCCCTTTTCTCGCCAATTTCCTCTTTGAGCTCCTCCCATGACTGAACCAAAAAGAGAGAGAGAACAAAGACCTTTTTTTGTGTGTGTGTAGGGCCCTGTTGTCAAGGCATCAGGCAACCCATTTAGCAAACCAACTGATCATAACATCCATGTTTATAAGCAAAAACTGGTGTCCCAGGTATCATTCTCTGGAACAATACAGTATGGGCAGGATGCACTGTTACTATTGGAAAGAGAATCTTTGGAGAAAACTATGTTTAGTCAATACTATAAAAGGATCTAAGAACACTTCTGATTCTTTGTATCAACAATCTCACATGGAATATTGAAATAGCTCTAATGATATGCACGTTTACATTCACTGGGACCAAAAAAAAAAAGTCATGACTTTGGCGCCTAGTAGTAAACTCCAGTCATGTCCAACAGAATTTTATCTGCAGTCTAATTACCAGTTACAAATTGACCAATTTAAAGGAATCCTTAACCATCAATTATGACATTGAGATCAACTTCTAGTTGCAGAGAATACCAATACAATTTTTACACCATCATCTGACATTAAAAGGAAAGATTCACCTACATGGTCGGACCTCATTTCATTGGGAGATTAAAATAAAAAAGTAATCTAATTATCAAGCAATGTGTATGAACAAAGAGAGCAGCCTTCATTGGTATAGCATTGCTTGAGTATGACAAATATTTTTATTAAACATGTATGGAAGTTAAAATGACCTGAGGTTTTGGTTGTCTGCCCTGAATAGGGCAATAAAGAGGGATCAAGAAAATATGTTTAGTGTATTAGAAATAAAAATGTTAATGTGGATGAACTACAAAGAATATTCTGAAAATTATATGTTAGAGTAGATATTGGAGTTACACAAAGTACGGACGGAGTAATAAAGAGAATTGATTTATATAATATGGCATGTATAACAAAGTCCTGAGGGGGTATTAGTAAAAAAAGGTACTTCAATTTTGTTGAAGTAGGAGAGGAAGTTGTAAGGTGACATGGACAGAGGTTGAGAGAAGATATGTAAAAATTTCAAATTACACCAAAGTGAGCCTAAATAGGAATTTTTAGCTAATGAGGATCCATCAAGTTGATGCAAAATAGTTGGAATAAGTCTTGATGGTTATGGTTATGGTTTCAATTATAGTCTGATCTCAGTTGTAGGTATTGAAATATCAGCTCCTAAGACATTCACACCAGGTTTACTTATTATGTGAGCCTAAAGAGCAACTTAAGCTTGGCCTATTTTACAAGCGAACAAATTAGAACAGGCCTGTTATCAGAGCTATTCATAAATGGCTCAATCCATTGCAGCCATACAAAATGGACTGGTAAAACATAAAGTAAAGAATATCATATGATGATATATTTCCATAAGATATAATATAGAAGCAAACCAATAGTTATATAATTCATGATGCAAAACTAATAAAAGAAAAAGGAAAAAGAATCCTAAGGCAAATAATTAACCTGAAGAAGAGCAAGTGCATTGCAAACTCGATTTGATGCGTCTTGTGACAGGGTTGGCGGGGAAAGACAAGGGTATATTGAAACAATCTCCTGCAAATAATCAGACATAAGGGTGTCAGTGACCACTGAAACATTGTCCCAAATACTTATGGCAAAGTTAATGGATCCTTATCAGCCAATCACAGGTAGTAAAACAATCTGTGTGTCTATTGTATAAATGGCAACTACAGTGGGAGAAACAGGGGCATCACTTTTAGAGCAGATTTATTGTTATCAAGTTAATTCAGAGGATATATCCTTCTTAAGAGGTCCATTTCTACAATCTCTGCCTAAACAGCCATATCATCATGTTCTGGAAAAAGGAAGCTCCCTATGGATAAAATGCTCAAGTTCTCAAGAACACATAAATCTGATGACCAAAAGTATTTTCAAAGGAAAAACTGAGAATGCAAAATAAGTTTTTTTAAGGTGCACTGGCATTAAAGCTGTTTGGTTGCTATCAAATATGCACTGCATAGATCAAAGCATGTTAATATAAAAGTAGTTCCATCCCATGCAGCCTAAAATCTGGTTCATAATGCTAGTAGGAACATGGAATATTATTATAACATGAATATCATGTTATAATAATATAATATCATATAATATTATTATAACATTATTATAGTATTAATTAGTGCAGTATTTTTATTATTAGCTAATAATTTTATTATATATATTATTAGAAAGTATAACAATTATTGTGATAATAAAATATCACGATATGATGATTTATTATAGTAATATTACAAAGCCAAAACATATACTATAATAAATTTCAAGGATTGCAGAACCGAACCAAACCAAACAAAATCATTTAAATAACATTTACTTAAATTTTCTCACAGAAATAAGAGAATTCCCCTATTTTAACTTCAACAAAGATATCAAAAAAAATCAAATTCCTTAAGAATAAAATGTCAGCTCTCTCTCTCTCTCTCTCTCTCTCTCTCTCTCTCTCAACTCAACTCAACTCAACTCAACTAAGCCTTTTCCCAACTACATGGGGTTGGCTACATGAATATGTTTCCTCCACTCTACTCTCTTTCTCAAGAATAAATTTGAAGAATTTTAGAAAATAATGCTTTAATAAGCATCAAGTTGGGTACTTCCACTCTAGATAAAGATCCCAAAAGATCAAATGATAAGAAAGCAAGATACTTAGAAAAAAATATCTCAAAATATAATTTATAAAGCTTTCATCAACGTTTGGTCAAACTTACAAAATTTTCGAACTTAGAAAGGATCATATAACAATGAACCTATGCTGACTTGATCTATAGCTCATCAAAATAATAAAATTAAATTTGTCATAAAATTTTAATGTTAAAACATATTTCTTAGGATCAAAACAATGATATGTCGCTGGTCTAGAGATCATAGTGTTTTTCTTAATGGGAAACCTCGAGTCTAATGACATGTCATGGTATGGATCCTAAAAAATATATTTTTACCTTTAGTTTTTATGAAAGTTTGATTTTATTATTTTGATAAGCTGTGAATCAAGTCGATATAGATTAGCATGAGGTTCACTGTCTTGTGATTCTATCTAAGTTTGAAAACCCTATAAGTTTAACCAAATGTTGACCAAAGCCTTACAAATTATATTTTAAAATATTTTTTCTTTGTATCCTGTTTTCTCATCATTTCTAAGTTAAATTGATTTTCTAAGTTTTTTAATCGAAGTAAAAGTATCCTAACTTAATGCTTACTAAAGAAATATTTCTTGAAATTATCCGAATTTGTTCTTAAGAAGGAGAGTTAACTTTTTATTTTTAAGGAATTTGATTTTTTTGATATTTTTGTTGAATTCAAATATGAAGTATTCCTTTATTTCTATAAACAATCTCAAGTAAACGAAAAACTGATTTTGATTGAAAATAAAAAAGGAGAGAGGATGTGAGCTCATGAAGCTTTAAGCCTCGTATACTACGTAAAAAAAAAAACAAATTGAAAGAATAAAAAAAGTATAAAAAGACCAAACTAGGTTCGGTATCGAACTGGTCTGCTTCGATTTCATGATTCCGTGGACCTTGATAATAATATTATGTTAGCATACTATATAATAACAGTTTTTGATTATTATATTATTGCAATATCATATTATACTAAGGATGACTAAACCGTATCAAACCTAATGGTTTGGGGCAAACCATACCAAACTATTCTGAAACTAGTATAGTTCGAGGGTTCTATTCAGTACAAGAACCACCACCCCATACTGTCTCAAACCATCCTAAATCAGCCATATCGACCCCATACCGACTCACAACCATATCGTGCCAAACTGCCCAATTCAACTCAATATGGGCAATTCATAGGTTAAGGCCTCCTGGTTCAGCTAACCGGTACACCAATTTGGTATAATATGCTCTGTACTAAACCATACCAGTTCGCAATACAAGGAACCTTATTTGTATGAATACTAATATTAATTATATTAAAATATTATTGATTAGTTATTGGATTATAACAATATTATATATTAATTATATTGAATTATGTTATATATATCTATACTATATTGTACAATCAAAAACTATAATTATAAAGTATTTTTAAGTTATAATTTATTTTTTTATGCTTTAGTCTAAATATTATAATAAATAATATAAATATTTTTAAGAGTAATTACCAAGTAACAAAGAATATTTAGGTAGTTCTTGATTTTAATAGCAACACAAATTTTTTGAATTTGCTTATTTATATATAAAATGGTAACAAAATTGTACATATATCCACAATCATAATAGTAACATAAACGTAGTAAAATTTCCCAATATTTATCTTACAAGCATAATATCATAATATCCTAAATAAATAACTCGATGACTCATAAGAAGAGTAGAAATATGACCATGCAAAACGTTCATCCCATAATTACTTTTGTTTGATTTTGTCCCATACTCATTTCTTCTTGTGGTTCATCAATCTCCAAACAATCATAAGGGAATAAATTCTACCATCATCATAAGTTTGAAACTCAATCTTTAATTGCATGATGCTAATAAAGTTATGAATATCTATAGAAGCCACTACAATTTTCATTGTTTCTGATAAGTTGGTATTGTACCCAATATTCTCCATCTACTTTTCTAACATTCAAACATCCTCTCAATAGTATATTTAAGTAAGAAATTTGCATGGTTAAAGATTTTATACATCCCCCTAGGTTGACTCTAACATTGAAAATTTGGTAGATGATACTCTTTGTTTGGCTCCATATATACCCTACAACGACCAAGTAATACTTACATGCATAAATATGAAAGTGCATTAGTATTTTATGTTTACAAATCAAATTTAACATGTGCATCTACTATAATTACATATTTCAATAAAATATACACTCTAGGTGGACATGGAAATTGAAGATCATCTCTATGAAGAGCCTCTAAAAAGATATGTATATTATGAGCAAGAGCCTCCCATCCAACCCAAACAAAGGTGAAACATATCTCAAAATCAAAAGCCATAACACTATGCGTGGTAACCCTTTTTTGACAAATATAGTATTTGTTTAGTTAGAGAATCTTTTACCAGCACGTGGGTAACATCAATCACCAATACACTCCTTAAATTGAGATCACCAATGATTGCCTTTATGAATTTAATTTGGAACATCATTAGAGGTCTCTACCAATTGGGTTTATAGCAAGGTATGTCGAACCGTACTGAACCACAGTATGGGGCATATAGTATAATACCATTATGGAGCAGTACGATTCGGCATTTTGAAATTGTACAGGCCAGCATCATCCCGAACCATCTTATATAGTTCAAAACCACTCTGTACCAACCTCATACTGACTCGTCAGTACATAACAGCATGGTACCACCCAACTCAACTCAACTCATCTAAGCCTTTTTCCCAACTACATGGTACCACCCAAACCACCTTATATTGCCCAAAACCGTCTTGTACCAACCTCATCGTGCCAAACTGTCATGTCCAGCATCAAACCATCCGATTCTACTCGATATGTGGCATTTTATGGGTTGCTCCAGTTCATCTAATAAGTACAACATTGGTTCGATACAAGATGACCAATACGCGATCGGTTCGATGCAATATGCTCCAATCCGGACCGTACCAATCCGGTGCCAAAATGGTACCGGTTATCGGTACGGTAAACCTTGGTTTATAATGCCATTGGCTATTTTGAGACAGCATTTAGCAAAATGTCATTGGCATTAGTAAAATGTCCATTAACTGTTTTTCCCGAATGTTGAAATCTTTCTTATACCATCCTATTCCCAAACCCAGATAAAAGGTCCTACAAGGCTCCATGTAAAATGCTTTGAAATAATGATCAATTGCCACACCAGCTCCTGCAATTACTAATCATCATCATCATCAACCATCTCATCTTTGCTAGAATATCATCTCATCTTTGCTAGAATATCATTTCTTGATTTGTGCTAGAATTAAAAGAAAGATATGGTCTAAAGGGATCTAGGGGCATTGTTGTGGAGGAGTTGGCTATGTTTTTGATGATTTTGAGACATTTCCACTCTTTAAGGTCACTTAGGCAATTCAGTCATGAGAACTTTAAATGTCATCCAAAAATTTGGAAATATCATTCTCTCTATCCTTCATACGAACATAAAATACATACATAGATAATATGAAATAATAAATGTATTTATTTAATGTGTCACCAACTAGCACCATATCAACTATGCTGAAATCGATCAAGAAGAAGTATGTTGAGCGATAGTAAAGACATATTAGGCAAAGGGCTTACCAACTGAAGAAAAAAGGAAGAAACATATAAATAATATTGTTGTTCACCATATACAGGAGAACCTAATTTGTAAGCTAAAGTGCTAAACTACTTTGAGGAGGGAGCTAGCAGATCTAAATTAATCTGTGGAGAGAAATCACAAAATCTAGTATAAATATGCCTAAAAGTACCCCATCAAACTCTTTTTTTTTTTTAATGCAATTTAGCATTTGAGTAGTGCATGTTTAAAAGGAAATTCCATTCCCTTTAGCCTGTTGATGAAAATTATATAGTGTCAATTAATTTAAGAAAACAAAATTGCACTGTTTTGTTCTCATGATACAAATCGTACTTGAAAGAATCAACAATAATACAAGGTCAACTGTGGTGAAAAGGAACATGTCACCCAAGTATTAACAATACTTGTTCCTCACATTACTTCTATTCATTTAATTTTGTACCAACAAGGCTTCCAAGAACCTAAAAATCAAATATTACAAAGCCCAAGGCTTAAAATCTTAACATGATTTTAAACCTTTGATGCATCATCGAAACGAGTAGATTTAATGAGTAAGAGGTAAACAAGGAGCCGATTGAGCTTGACCACTCCTGACCTGAAGCTGGCTAGGAACAAACATAATCATTAGAAATCATGGTTAATAAGGCCTAGCAATTTGCTGAGCTAGAAGCAGCTTAAGTTGAGCTTGATTATGATTGAGTTGATTCCAACCCAAAATATGGTAGCACGGCCAACATAAATAATGGCCTGATTGAACATGCCCTAAACTAACCCAGCCAGTGTGCTTATGAGTTATGAGCACAAATCTGGACTTATTAGGTTGAAATATGATCCCACCCCCCCCCCCCCCCCCCCAACCAACCCTTCTTTTAAATGATGAATCAAAAAAAGGAAGCTACCACGTTTTTGCTCTCCCTACACCATCATTTCCATTCCCAAAACCTGGACTTCCCAATCTCCATGTCAGAATCACAAAATAATCCCCCTATAAACTTCCCAGGCCCCTTCTATCTCTTCCACCCTTCTTGTCTTGAAAGAAACAAAAACTTAAACTCCACCATGAACTCATTCCACAAACACTCCCATCACAAAAACCACCATCCCTACAACCATCAAACTTTCCGTCAGATTCACAGTCTCATCCAACTCGAAAAGACCCTCAACACCACATAGCCACCATTTTCTTCAGCAGCATTGGCTACCTCATGCTCAGCACCATCTATCACTGCCTCAACTGCTACTGGTGCCACCATCTTGTTTCTCCTCCAATATTAATATAAGTATCGATATCATACCCAACAAGGCCTAAGGGCCCAGATACAATTGATTTCTATGATGGTCTTTAGATTGGCACCATCATCTTCTTCTTGTTCTAATTTTGGTGAGAAGGAGAGCTGCTCAATGTGCTTTGCAGAACACACAGAAGGCGACGTACATTTTCAAACATGCCTAAGCCTTAACCAAGCCCAAATTAAAAGTTTCAAATCAAGATTGCAATCAAACAATGGTGGAGTGAGACAAGGTAGCAAGGCACCAAGGATGTCAAGAAGTTATAGGGTCAACACTGCAGCAGGTGCAACAAGACTTGCGCAATTTCAAGGATAAAGCAGCCTTGTGCAAGCAAATGGTTTAGAGTGAACAAGGATTCAGCCTCTATCATCATCTGCAAGGTAGCTAGGCGGGGTGTGGACTGTAGATAAAATTAATAGATGGAAACAAGAGTCAAAGGAAGCATGATGGTCAAGGGGACAAGAAGTGGGTTATAGGTGGGTGGTATGAGAATGAGAAAGAACGGAGGAAAAGAGAAGAGAGGACTTTTATTTTTGTTCTTTTTTTCTCGGGGTGGGGATTGGGGATAAGACATGAAGGTTTCTTAATGTAGCATATATTTTATTAGGTGTTCCATATATTATTACAAATATAATAACAAATTTAATCTTCAAATGATAGCTTAGCCAGGCTAGGTTTAACCAATACATTCTGGATTTCAATCTAGGTCATACAATTGAAGCTTGGCACCTGGAACCTAATTTTGCCCAGCCTAAATCTAGCAGAATAGGAATTAGCCAAACCCACAGCTGGTCAGCCCTACTAAATCTAATCAAATATCAGTTATTATGATGTAGATCGATGAATTTGCATCAATAGGTAATATAGAAATGCTTCAAGTGTGCATAGACAAAAATAGCCTCTCTTCTTTTAAGCAGCAATGTTTTATTATTATCATCAAATATTCTTCCAAGAAAAAAGGAAAAAAAAAATAGAATCAGCTCAAGAGATTTCAAAACCCTAAGATCCTAGAGAAAATTATTACAAAAGTGAAGTCAAAGACCTACTCTAAGTCTAAAGGTAAACCAATAACTCAGTTTGTGAAATGCTATTCCAACAATTCTGTTTCACAGTCTCCAACATTTTTCTTAACAATTCATAAAAATTCTTGCTTTGCTCTTTGGCTATTACCTTAGACATTATTAATTACCTTCAATCTAAAGATCTGTCATCAAATTCTCAGCCATGTCTATATCTCAAAATTGTAGTGTGCATAAAATACATGCAACTAGAAACGCACTTTATAACAAAGAGAGGAGGGGAGAAAAAAAATGAATTGCTGGCAACAAGAAGCCAAAGAGTCAATGCTCATAAATCTAATAGCATACCACCAATAAGCATAATAGAAACATTAATTAAGAAAATAGTTGTAAATGATCGAAAATAAGTTTACTTTGACAAGCCTCTTTTTTTCATCAAGAATTTTTTTTCCCCTCTTCTTTACTTAAGTAAACTTCTTTACTTAAGTAAACGGTCAACAAGCTTTTCATACGAATGTATATAAAAACTGCCCAACTAATGTAACTCACAAAAGAGATCAAAACTAGACGATCTTGCAACCATACCTGAAGAAGTGCTGCAATGGTGCCATAAGAATTCCATAGCAGTGGAGCTAAATCTTGAAATCTCTCTCTTTTCTGCATGGAAAATTATGCAACTTAAGCTTATCCCACTGAAATTTCAAAAAGCAAAAGAAACCCAAAATAATCAAATTTGATCTTTTTTTGCCAAGTAAAACTAAGACAATATGTGATTCCACAATAAAATTATTGAATTAGCAATTGTAACAAAGTCAATTTGAAAAACAAAAAATATCAATAGGCAAGCTGAATCCAGAGATGGCATGATAACCAAGCCAAAAAAATTAACAGAGAGGAACTAATGTATCTTAAAATATCTGCATTATTTTCTCTTATAAAGGAGTACCATTGAAAGCTGATCTGGAGCTACAGAACAATCCAAATATCAATTCATTTCTCATCATACCGCTTAAAATAATCTCCTTGAATGTCACATGTACTTGTCCACTTATGTATAGGTTGATCTTTGCTGAATAAGTATGGCACATATTTTCCATTCAGCCTCAAGAGACACTAGAAAAGTTATTTTAATTGAACATTGTCTGAAGCTCGATAAAGATATAACAAGCATTAAATTCTATTTCTTAGTTACCATTTAACGAAATCTTCTGGAATCATACCGTCATAACTCATAAGCAATCATTTATAAGTTGATATTTGCCAGATAAATTTGACATATATTGTCATTCCAACTTCAAGAGACATAAGAAAGATCAAAGGTGGTGTAAAGCTCTAAAGGCACTAAATGCATTAAATTTTTGCTTTGAAGCATGTCAAATGCATGTTAAGTGCAGACCCGTGATGTCATGAACAAATTTTCAGTACTGTAATTGTTTAATTTCTAGGAAAATCTCAATTTTACAAAGGGTCAGCCTCAAGGAAGATGTGCCCATAGATGCAACATTGTGGGCCATATTTAGTGAGTCTACTTTAGTTGCATTAGATAGGTTCTTAAGACATGTAAGTATTATAAACTATTTCTATATTGGACTATTTAAGGTGAGCTTTTTGGATCATTGTCCTACAGATTCAACCTATAGTCTAGTTTTATTTGTTTCTGACTTTCTGCTACATGTTAGTAATTTTTCCTGCTATTCAAACTCACCATGTTTGATTGTGATCAGCAACTCGGACACTGTTAACCAACAAACTTTGCCTGCTACAGTTCTCAAGAAATAAACAATATAGCAATGATGAAGCTCATCCAAATGAAACTCAAGTTATCCAAACCTCATGCTTTCAAAATTCCTTTCATTGGCACCAATTAGATGAAAGATGCAGGGCCAAATATACATTAACAAATCAACATATGCATCTCAGAGACAATAAAACCATCAACAAAAGCTCATTCCCAGAATATGGATGACACTATAACCATAAGGATTGACAATAAACATTTTCATCGACAAGATTTCTGCATGCAAACCACACAATTATTCATTTCTACAAAATAGAGCAAGGAGATAACTACAAGGACAGAAGATGACCCTCAAGAAAGATCAAGGAAAGTGACTTTTCAAATTTGGACCATTAAAAAGGCATTCTATGTAACATCCAACATTAAACCAAGCCCACAATGAAGCACCAATCTCAGATGACCCACCTTAAAAGTTTCTCACAAATAATATCTAATAGAACTTTCCATAATTCTCCACCCACTTATTTATAAGATAGTGCTCCTGATGCTCATATACCTGCAACCTTACCTTCTCAAACTGATCTGAATTACCATATCCAACAGTGATTATCCCGTTTCCATCCTTCAGATTTGAGAATTAGGGCAATCTTAGCAAACATATCATGAAGCTAGGAACATAACTAAACCATCATGACTAGGTACTCGATTCATTGACAAGCCAAGCAAAAGAAGGAGACAAGGTTCATCGTCTTAGTACCAGACCCTGTACTAATACTGTGTTAGTAGACCCAGTACATAGGTTGGTACAGTGTCAAGACTCGGTACACATTGGTTCAGTATGGTATGACATGCCCAGTATGGATTGGTACACACTAGTACGGCATACTATAGAAGAGGATACCACAAAGCCAGAATATTCTACTTTTTAAGTTATGCAGAAGCTTGTTCAAACATCAAGCAACCCAAAGCGATTCCTGACACTTAGAAAAAAATTCAAGCTCCTGAATTTACATTAGAAACTAGCTTGTTCTCATGGCCTTCAAAAAAAGAAGCAGTTGAAGAACAAAACAATTGGATTCCTTCCTTAATAATCAATCAAAAGATATCAGCATGAACAACTAAAATCGAAGAATTCACCATGACTTCTAATTTCCATTTACTCTGGTCCATTCTGATTATCTAAACTTCCAACCAAACTATAGCTTAGTAATAAGAAAAGAGATTAATAAACTGAGAAAAAATATTTGAAATAAAAGAAACTTTAGAGGACTAGAACTATTGTCTATTTAATTACGTGAATCAAATCATCTTTTATTATTCCAACCAAACTTTAGCAAGTAATCACAAAAGAGACTTATAAGCCAAAAAAAGATTGCAATGAAGGAGACCTGAGAAAGCCTGAACTATCTATTGGACTGTGTGAATTCAATCATCTTTTAAATTTCAGTATAAAATAAGATGTTTGATATATGTACAGTAGCACCATTTCTAAAATTACTTGTTTTATCATTCATGTTCCTCATCATGAGAATTTTGGTGTTTTATTTTTTAGGTAATTATTTGCAAACAGCCATGCCCATGATTAAGTGGCACCAATGTGTAGCTGTGGCATGACTTCAATTTTAGGCTGGTCGAGTTCTGAGGCTAGATCAAGTGTGTAATTAGACAACTTGAGTTTGGATTGGCATTGGATGGATATAGTTGGACTTGTTCTGGACATGGATCAATTTCAAAAGCCACTGACTTGGTTCAATTTTAATGCAGATGGGGGCAATGAGTTGACACAATCATAGACTGGTTATATGTTGTGCAAAAGGCCAAGCTGTTCATGCCTTTCATATGCATGAGCTACCATATGCATGCATGTGCAGGGGTTGAAACAGCTCAGACTGGTTGCATGTGCCTTGTCACACCTATGTGATTAGGCTTGGATAGGGTTTAACCCAAACACATATGTTTTTTTTCTTCATTTTCCCTCCTTTTGAGTTTTTGTATTGTTAGAGTGGGTTTCAAGCCCTACAGTCCCAAATGAGTAGCAAGAATCTTCTTCTTAGGATGTTGCACCTATCTTGGAATCCCCTAGAAACTCATCCTTGCACCCATTTCCTTTTGAACAAAATTTTAAGAGACCCACATCCCTACACCCACTTCCAATCTGTAGACGCACCCACTACTAGTAATGTGGTTTCAACCAAGGTTTTAAATATCGTCAGACAAAGTGTTCCGGTTTTTCTATAAAATGAATAAAAAATATTTCTAAAGCTTTAGCATTTTATTCGATTTTTAAACATATTTGAACTTTAACAGTTATATCTTTATAATAAATTAAATCTATTTAAAATTGATACTATAATGTATGATGGCCAAAAAGGACAGGATGAAACGATCAAGATCAATCTCAAAACCTCTCTAGGATAAGATGTCTCAGCCATCTCGGCCCTGTGCCACCAAGACTTCAATCACTGGTTTCAACCACTTCACTCTTCATCTTTGGATTGGAAGGGAGTGATTAAGGAAGGAGAGATGCTTGCTCTTTCCTTGCTTTCCATGATTCAACAACCCTTATGACTCATTTCAAGAGAGAACCAATAAAACCAAAGTTAGAATGGGAGTAAAAAGCGAGAAGGGAAACAAAATAAGAGTAGAAAGGGTGGAGAAAAATATAGAAGAAAAAAATAAAGGTAAAATAAGGGAAGAGAAGACCCTCCTTGTCTCCTCTTGAGCCCATGACTGACATCATCCTTTCCTCGAGTTAGGAAGAATCCCTAGTTATGAAGATGATTCTAATGCATTCACTTCCATTAAGACACTAGTTGCCTTAGACTTGGAACTTAACCCGTTGAAGTTGTGATTCATTCCCATCTATGCTTTGACATGTAGACTTTCCAAAATCAAGAAAAAATTTGGCCAAAGCTTTTAGTGAGACCTTAGTTTTCCACCTAGGTGGTTCTAGCACCATAAAACCACAACCTTGCCGACATATATAAAATACCAAGAGAATGCACAATTTGTGAATTGATGATCCATTGTGGGATGCACGAAGACTCCAAGAGCCCTTTTTATTCTGGGGTGACAAGAGGGCACAGATCAATGATTCAAACCCACATAGATAAGGCTCTGCTTTGTTGCTTCAAAAAGTGAAGGAAATGAAAGCTTGCTAGACAGGAATTTTTTTTTTTCTATTATGTAGAACCAGAAAGATAATTCTAGAAGAGAAAACAAAGAGAAGATAGTGGGCTAAAAATTTGCCAAGCAGTTTTGGTGAGACCTTAGTTGTCTACTCGAGTGTTCTAACACCAAAAATCCACACTTCAAACTTTTAGGCATATATAAAGTACCAAGAGAATGCTTAATTTGTGAATCAATGGTCCCTGGAGGATGCACAACAACTCAAAGAACCCTTTCTTTTTCTTCATGTTTTTTATTTGGGCGGGCGGGAAGGTGGGGAGGGAGAAGGGGGGTGGGGTTAATGCCCTAAATCCACATAGATATGGCTCCACTTGCTTAGAAAGTGAAATCAAAGTTCACTAGACAGGAATTTTCTTTCCTATTGTTTGGAACTGAAAAGAGAATTTTAGAAGATAAAATAAAGATAATATAGGGGTAAAATTTTCACCATTAAATTTTTGCTACCAAAAAGGTCATAAATTTTAAAATAAAATGACAATAGGCAAGTAGTTGAAGACAACATAGCCAACCATTAGCCACTATCCCAGAAATCCTATTTCCTCTTCTTTCCCTTTTTCATTATTTTCCTTTAGTTTGTCAACAACCAAACAAAGCCTCAAAGTTATGATAACTCATATCCCAAAACATGCTGTCGGGAGTTTAAAAAAATGTCCCTAGCACAGGGCGTGCTGGTTAGTGATTGGCAACCATGCTGTGTCAAGAAGTGCCTTGTCTTGCCAAAACAAAACCATAAAAAAATAAAAAAGGCTGGCTCCATACCGAGCACTATCAAGTTGCATCAACCCATGCATAACCAGTGCATAACCAGCATAATGCAATCTGCATAGGTTGATATGAACCCACACATATCAACACCTTGATACAGGCAAGTGACCACAGTGCACAATCACATATGTGCTGGTAAGCCATCCACCAGCACTTAAAACCTGGGACGAGAGTCACAAAGTGTTTCCTGTTTGCTAATACCAGTGTTCAACATGGCCCTAGCAGCGAATGCACAATTAAGCTTCCCCATATTATATAATCGCTCAAATTCTGGCAACATGCTAACCTAACTCTTAAAGAAAGTGCAGCAGAACTGCATTCCTTAAGCTTCATTGTGCAAAATGTAAAAAAAATCAGGGAACAAATTTTAACTCATCCGACAACGAGGAATTTTTGCACCAGCACAAAAGTTGTTAGCCAATTTAACACTGTATTTCATTCAAAATTCGCACTCCTCAAGCAAAAAATCTGACTTTATTTCCCCGATTTTCTTCTGAAAAAAAGAAAAAAAAAAATCCACTGAACAAGATATTTGGCAACTAGATATATCATGACAAGCATTCACTAATAACAATTATATATATATAGAGAGAGAGAGATAGAACTAGACTTCGTTACACTCACATATAGCCAAGCCCAAATCCAGCTACCCTTTCCATCCTTGGATCACATATCTACATGGATCACTTGGTTACACGCACGCGCAAGCGCACGCATACATGCATACATACATATATACATTTTAATACAGTCCTTCTATCAACATGTGTTCTCTTCAAAACAAAATTTAATGGGAGTCTTCTCCCCACTAAATCAAAAGAAAGAAATGATACTGCACATTCAATTATTTCCTTACCAGTTTCCTACCAATATATATATATATAAGGAAAACAAACCTTCCTTCAATGGCAGTAAAAATATATATATCTTTCCCGGATAAGAAATTCGAAGAAAGAAAACCACTAATTCAATGAAACAGGGGGAAACAAACTTTCCTTCAATGGCAATTATTTTTGCTCCGAATAAGATAGAAAGTTCAAAGACACAAACGGAGAAACAAATCAAAAATTCAAAGACAGACATACAATAACTTTGGAGAGATCGAGCAGAGCATTTTCTCGGAGCTCCGGATCGCAAAGATCCAGAACAAGCTGCTCCGCGGACGCCATCCTCCGGTGAACCCCGCCGGCTCCGGCACCGATGGCGGAGGGGGAAGGGGTGCCGAAGGAAGGGTTGAGGTTGAGGGGAAGGGGAAGCTTCGACATAATTAATGGCGGCTGTGGAGGTGCGGAGTGCGGACAAACCAGACTCGAAACCGAAGTCGGGGAGAGATAGAGCTGGCCGAAAGGGTCACGGAAGGCGAAACGGCTGTTGCTTCTCGGTGGCGGTGGTTCGGCGACGTCTTTAAACCGAAAACGACGAAAGTGAGTCCGTGGCACGTCCTCGGATGGTTTCAATAAACTGGGTAAAAAATAAAAATACAACATGGAGAGAGAGAGAGAGAGAGAGAGAGCGTGCGCCGAACTTTGTTAGGATGCGTTTGGTACCGATAATCTGAATTATTTATAATAATAATTTATTTTATAATGGTAATCTAAATTATCTCTTTAAAAACAGAAAGTATGTTAATTTGATATATTTTTTAACAAAATTATCGTTATTCCTTCTCTTTCGTAAAATAAAATTATTTCCTTTTTTCTCTCTCTTTTATTGATCTTCTTTCCTTTAAACAAATTATTTTAACTTTATTATTTGATGATTTTTTTTTTTTTTTACCGCAGTATTATTCGTTATGCTTTACTAATCTGAACTCTTATCATGCCTTCTCTTTCTTTTGGCTCAAGCACGTGAGCATGGATCGACCTCCTCTCTTTCCATGCGCTTCCTTTGATTATAACCATATATCGAATAGAAAAAAAAAATTAATTATTTTATTAATCTTAATTAATTTTATATAATAAAATATTAAACATTATTATTTTTTAAATATAATAAATAAATTGTGGTAATTGAAAGTTTAATAATCAAAAAAAATGTGTATATATTTGAAGATTAAAATATATTTTAATCTTAAAAAAATTTAAATCTAGTATCTTCTAGTTATATATAAATACTTTGCATTTTATGATGATACAATTTATTAAAAAAATATGCATCTTCCAAGTTGATAAACTAAAGAATATGAAATATCTTAAAGATAATTACTCTAAACATCACCTTCTTCAACTAGCATCTTTTCAATTTATTTTTTTATTATTAATTATTTTCTTTTGTAAAAGATTGAATATATATATATATATATATATTTATAACATCCATGTGCCTAACCTAAACTATTTATATATCTCTAAGATCTTGAAATATATTATGAAAAATTTTTCTTAGCATCAACTCATTAATTTGCATCTAATAATTTTCTTCTGACCCTTGAATGATATAAATTTTTTTTATCTACAACAATATTTTTTTAGGCGTTGTTATTTATAAATGCAAATTTTTTCAAACCAAATATATAAAAGTATATGAATTTTTAATAGATTTGATTTAGAAGTATTTTAAAAATTTGATGTTATATGACTGATAATTTGTTTGTCATACCAAACAAGTAGTAATATTCCAAACATAGTAGTAATATTAACTATACCAAACATAATAATCAATATTACTAATAATTTATATGTGGTAATTTATTTTATAGGCAATCCATAGTACTATTCATGATTGCCTAACGATCCACCAAATGCAACCTTAATCCGATTGATCTTACCATTTGCTATATGGCAGATGAATATATATATATAGAGAGAGAGAGAGAAAGAGAGGAACTAAAGTAGATAAAAAAATATTAATTTGATTTTTTTTAAAATATATTATTTATGAAGTCGAAGTTTTGAATATGAATTTGCTTTCAAATGTTGTGCAAGTTTTTATGGATTACTAAGCATTATGAAGCAATAATTTTTATTGTTCTTTTAGTTCACAAAATTATAAGGTTTTTTTACTTACTTTAGCTTTTATATTATACACACACATAAAGTAGATAAAAAAATGTTAATCTAATTTTTTTCAAAAAATATTATTTATGATGTTGAAGTTTTGAATAAGAATTCGCTTTTAAATGTTATGCAAGTTTTTAATGGATTACTAGGCATTATGGAGCAATAATTTTTATTGTTATTTTAGTTCACAAAATTATAAGGTGTTTTTCTGTAACAAGGAAGACAAGCTTACAAAATAAGAAGATTTTTTTTTTTTTTTTTTTTTTAAGTTTGTGTGTTTGTGTGTGTGTGTGTGTGTGTGTGTGGATGGTAAGCTTTACCTCCTCTGCCATGACTGGTAAGTTACCGAATAATGGCGTTGAAGGAATTGAGTGTGGAATCAAAGCAATTTACATGTTTTTAGGGTTAATTTGGAATACATATGATTTGTGTATACATTTACAAAATGAAATCCGTGATGTTTAGTTTAAGCTTCTTTTAACTATATATTTGCATAAGCTCTTATTTATATTACCATCTAATCTAAGAACCTATCTGTCATGTGCATCTAATGTGTCTGGTTATTGATGTTTTCTTTTCTTTTCCGTTCATTATACGAACCAGTGAGATTTCTTTTTTAAACATGATTCAACTGATTAATCGCTTTTCTACCCTAAAAACAAGAAAGCATTAGGAGACTAAAGCTTTTTTTTTTTTTTTTGGCAAAACTCTTTTAAAAGTACCCTAATTCTTTTAAACAAGTAGCCTACGACTCGAGCTTAAATAAATAGAAAGAGATGGTTGAAAATTTATTCTAATTGAGATAATCTGAACTACTTTTATGGACATATGGAGTTTTATAATGAGCAAGATTTTTCTTGAATTTTGATCCTAAAGATAATTGTAGGAGTCGAAAACAGGAAACACATCTTGTTTCGGCGGCAAAAACAGTGAAAAATAGGAAACATACCTTGTTCGGGAAAATAGGAAACATACCTTGTTCCGCGACAGCAAAAGCAGAGAACATAACATACCTTGTTTTGGCGGTAGCGGAAGCAGAGAACATAACCTAATGCGTTTCCAATAAAAAAAGAGGAGGAAGGAGGTTTACAGTCTCCGTATCTCTACCCTCTCCTCGGGTCTACTTATATCAATCGGATAAGATCCAAAAGCAGATAAGACCTAGGAATACTAAGAATCACATAGTTACGAAGAATCCCGTCTCTTGAGACTCTATGTGGACGCTGACCTATCACTTAGGCCAATAATAATCATATTTTAATAGAAATTAGTTAGTTAATTTTCTTATAAGATTATTAAAAGAATTTGATTAAACTTGGATAGGGGGGTTATCATTAAAAAAAAGGTATTTTTTAATTAAAATTTCTCTCTTTATACAAGTATTTGATCATGCCATATGTCGTCATAAAATTAGATAGCCAAATTAGCCCGCATCACTAATCACCTCTCGATGGTCTTAAACATTAGTTTCTATGTATCCAACCATATATATTCCTCATCCATTGTTCACAAAGGTTCGCTCCATTTTTATGCCATGAATACTTCATACAACCTTTGTTGCTTTTCTTTCCAACATGTTTGTTGTTCGACGTCTATTTCTGTGAATGACCTCTTCGGTCGTAACATAGAGATCAATGTATTTTAATAATTAATTGTTTATTACCAGTAAATGATTTATTTGTAACTCCACTAACAAAGCTAGATGCTATTGCCTTGCTGCCCAATCCGTTTTTATTGCTCTTAGTTGCTAACACATATTTATTGAAATTTCGAGAGATAAAAGATTTGAATTAGTTGTTATGAATCTTTAAGTGGTTATAGGCTATGAATCCGGTAATTTCTATTTACACCAGTTGCTCTGTACAACCCTCCCAATTTTTTTTAAAAAAAATCCTAAACTACCCTTAGCACCCCAGTCTCCTCTCCCCCCTCTCTCTCTGGCACCGCCCCCCACCCCTCCCTTGCACCCCTCCCTCGCCCCATCTCCTTTCCTCCTGTTGCGGCCAAATCCTCCTGTTGCGGCCAAATCACGTACGATGAGCGTCGGGTAGGCTAGGATTGCTGCGTGCGCAGAGAAGTCGCCGTCTTCCTTCTAGAGCCTGCAAAAAGTCCCGGACCGGTGGTTCCGGTGGGGACCCTCCGACGCCCAAGTCAGTGAGTCGTCCAACAGGGATATGATTTATGTGTAGAATTCTTAAAGAGGAAGTCAGAGAGAAAAAGTTCCCTTGCATGGAGCTCGGGTCCTCCTTTTATACCTGTCAGGGATCCTGTTTACCTCGTTCTGTTGTAACCGTCGAATCTGTCCCGTTGTGATGTCTCACCGAACGGCAAGTCGTTGGACTGTTGTTGGATAAGGGCCGCTTATAGCGGTAACTGCCGATCAGGCTAACACTTGCCCGTGATTTTGGTGAGCGAGGTGCTTGGCAGTAGGCCTTAGATCACGGGATCGGTTGCATGAGACTAGTCATTGTGTATGTTGGAGATACTGAAGGCCGACGCTGGGGCCGACGCGGGAGGCCGGTGACGGAGGCCGGAGCCGGAGGCGGGAGCCAAAGTCTCAGCATTGGAGGTCGGCGCTGAGGGCCGATGCTGGGGGCCGATGCTGGAGGCCGACGCTGGATGCTTGTCCTTGGTGCCAACGCGTAGTTGGTCTGTGATGCCGACGCTGGGCGCCGGTCTTTGGTGTCAACGCGGAGTTGGTCTTTGGTGCCAACGCTGGGCACCAGTCTTTGGTGCCGTCGCTGGAGGCCCGATGCTGGAGGCCGGCACTGGAGGCCGATGCTGGAGGCCGGCACTGGAGGCCGATGCTGGAGGCCGGCACTGGAGGCCGGCACTAGGGGTCGGTGCTGGAGGTCTTGGGTTTTGTTGTCACATCATTACTTTGAAAACCGCGCAAAAGATAATACTACCCAGGGGAAACGGTCAGCCGTATCAGATGCCCCCCCGCCCCTGAGATGGGTGAGCATTTACCTACCCGTAAAAGGGGTGTCAATATCCTCTAGGCGGCCGGTTTTCACGTCATTATCTCGCCTTTGTTGGGATTAGGGAGGATTTCCCTCGGGCAGTGTTACAAAAAGGCGAGCGGTATCATTGCGATAAGGTTAATGCCTCCCTTTTCATCGGTGGTCTTTTCGAGTTTTTCGCATTGGTAGGCCGTCGAAACGCCTCCCAATTGAAGACGGACGCGTGGTTGAATCGGACGATTGTGGGGTGTCTTGAGAGGGCGTTATGAGGACAAATAGCCCTCATCTTCCCATCTTCCCCATTTCTTCCGCTGCTGCCCCCTTTCGAGTCCGCCAGCGTTCCTCTGTTTCCTGTGTTCATTCTCTTCCCGTGCCCTGTTTTCGGCTCAAGTTTTCCAGGTTAGTTCCCATGGCTTCCTCACCTTCTTGCTCCATCTCTGGTTCCTGGGGGGGTTCCCATAATCCTTCTCAGACTTCCGATTCCTTGTCAAGCCAATGGTCCACCCCTTCTTCTAACCATTCTTCACCGGAGCAGCGACCAGTCAATCGTCCCCTAACCGGGACTCGTCCGGCCGGCGGGCGGATTTCCGTCCGGAGCCAGTCAATGGCTGCCGGTCCTTCTAGGGTTGCCAAGGAGTCCCCCGAAGGGACTGCGTCCTCTATGTCTGCTCAAGCCATGGTAAACCTAAGGGCCAAGTATAGCTTCCCTTCAGACCTTCATCTGTTCTTCCCTACCCCCAATGATAGGGTAACTTCTTCCCGTTCCAGAAGGGTTGCTTTGTACGGAGCCTTTTTTAAGGTCGGGCTCCGGTTGCCGATCCACCCTTTTATTCTTAATCTTCTAGACCGGTACTCCTTGACTCCTTCCCAATTAGTTCCCAACTCCATCCGAACTATTGTCGGTTTTTTGGTACTCTGCCACTTGCAAGGCATTGAGGCCAGTATTTCTTTGTTCCGCAGTTTTTATACCCTTCGCAAACAGTCGGGTTGGTGGTCCTTCACCCCTAGGTCTAATAGGATTCTCAAATTGTGCCTTCCTACTTCCGTCAAAGGGTGGAAGGACAAGTTTTTCTTTGCGGACATCAGTGGGGTTCGTGGAAGCTGGGGGATACCCAACATCGACGCCAATAGGGATCCCTCCATCCTTCCACGAGACCGGATGGTGTTTGGGCAGCTTCTGACTGCCGACATCCCTCGGTGTAATATGCTTTTAGCCGAGGAGAATCTTCATCGTGCCGGTTTAATTCCCGCGAGGGGTGAGCACTTGATCACTTGCCTCTCTTCTCCTCTGCTTCTCCTTCTCTCTTTCTTTTTTTTTTTTTTAACTATCCTTTGCCTGTGTAGGGATGGCGCCGACACTTCATGAGCTTAAACAGGCGGCCACCAGGAAGAGGAAGGCTGCAGGGAATGTGCCCCCAGCCGAAAGAAGGGCCATTGCTAAAGTTCCAAGAAGGGCCGACACGGGGAGGGTTGGTGCCGGGAAGGCCGACGCGGGGAGGGCCGACACTGGAGGGGCTAAAGTTGTGAAGCCCCTGCGTACAAAGGTTTTGAAGAAGGGCGGCCCTAAAAGGGCCGACGCTGGAGAGACCGAGGCCAAGGAGGCCAGAACTGTGGAATCCTCGTATGCAGGCGAGGCAGCCCAAGCTCAGGCTGATGAACCTGTCATGGCAGACGCGGGAAGGGCCAAGACCGGCGGGGAGGTGGAACGGAGTCAACCGGAGAGAGGATCTCCAGCTTCAGCTCCTCCCATTATCCTACTCGACCTTTCTTCCGAGGGGGAGGCGCCGTCGCCCTTGCCCAAAGCCTTAAAGACGGATAAAATTCCTGCAGCAATGGTGACGACTCCAGCCGCTACTCTGCCCCCCACGGGGGCAGCAGCTGAAGTGCCTCCGCCAGCCAAGGAGTCAGAGGCGGCAGGCTCAGAGGCGGAATCAGCCTCTGTAGGCCCGACGCCCAGGGAAGAGAGGGGCGTCGATCCTTCCTTCCAGTCGTTGTTGGCAAACCACGGCCGCTGGGCTACACGGACCGTGGAGGAAGCCACGGTGGTCGAGGTGCAAGAATATCTCAGGGGTCAGGGGAGAGTCGCCTTCTTCCGCGAAGCATCGGTGGCGCATCTCTGGGTGAGCTTCTGCGCCATTATCATCTCTTTCCCTCCCCCTTTCTTTTTCTCATCTTGACATTTCCTCCAGGCCTTGAATTCTCTTGTCGCTCTTAAAAACCTCTGGACCCTGAGCGATACCGCCATCGAACAAGCACACGAGGAGATGTTGTCCCTCCAAGTCAAGGCGGAGAAGTCGGCAATGGCTCTGGAGGACACTCGGGCCACCCTAAAGGGTGAAATTGATGTCGCCCGGCTACGAGCCGAAAAGGCCGAATATGCGCTAGAGGTTGCTCAGCGCCGTGCAGCCAATGAGCTAGATAATGCTCAGGTGGCCGAGGAGAAACAGAAAGCGGCCGAAGAGAAGCTGAAGGCGGCAGAATTGGAGGTATGCGTCTTGAAGACCCAATTAAGTTATGCCGCCGCTGAGACAAATGCAGCCCAAGAAGCCACCTGCCAGTACATAGCCAAAATTGCAGATCTGAAGGCAGCAGTGGCAGAGGCCCAGGAGAGGGCCATCGAAGCTGAAAAGAAGGGGGCCGAGGCCGTAGAAGATTTTAGAAAATCCAAAGCCTTCGACAAGGAGGTGGCCGAGTCAGCGGCGCTTGCTTATGACGCCGGCTTTCAAGACTGCAAAGATAAAATCCAGGAGCTCTACGACCTGGAGGATATTGAGGGACTGAAACCTGATGATGTCCCTGAGGATGATGCTCCGGCTTCGGATGACCAGTAACAGCTTTCGGTTTCTCTTTTTATATCGATCTGTGCCTGACCTGAGTCGGCACCTTTGTAACCTTGCAACCATCAATGAATGTCTTTAATCTCTATTTGCCCCTTTGGTTATTATTAGCTTTATTTATTCAAGCTGTCATGAATCACCCATCAATAGGGCTATGTAGAGTAGGTTACGTGAAATAGGATCGTGAGCCGCGACATTGTCCTCAATGTTGGCACAAGGCCAACATTTGGTAGCGACGCGGGCGTCAGTCGCTGGGCGCTGGTCTTTGGGTGCCGGAACGGGTCCGGTTTTCGTTGCCGACGCTGGAAGCCGGTCTTTAGTATGCCGACGCTAGACTCCGGTCTTAGTGCCAATGCGGAGTTGGTCTTTAGTGTGCCGAGGCTGGGCGCCGGTCTTTGTTTCCAACGCGGAGTTGGTCTGATGCCAACGCGGAGTTGGTCTTCGTTGCCGACGCTGGGCGCCGGTCTTGGTGCCGACGCTGGGCGCCGGTCTTTGGTGCCAACGCAGAGTTGGTCTTTGGTGTGCCGACGCTAGACTCCGGTCTTAGTGCCAACGCAGAGTTGGTCTTTAGTGTGCCGACGCTGGGCGCCGGTCTTTGTTACCAACGCGGAGTTGGTCTTTGGTGCCGACGCTGGACGCCGGTCTTCGTTGCCAAGCGGAGTTGGTCTTTGGTACCGACGCTGGGCGCCGATTTTCGTTGCCAACGCGGAGTTGGTCTTTGGTGCCGACGCTGGGCGCCGGTTTTCGGTGCCAACGCGGAGTTGGTCTTTGGTGCCGACGCTGGACGCCGGTCTTTGGTGCCAACGCGGAGTTGGTCTTTGGTGCCAACGCTGGACGCCGGTCTTTGGTGCCTACGCGGAGTTGGTCTTTGGTGTTAAGCATACTCATTTAAGAACAAGACCATGTTGATTATTCATGTATCAAACCAATTCCAATTAATGACAATAGAGTTCTATTGATAGTACCGACGTAAGTTGTTGGCATTTCAAGTGCGAGGGAGCGGTTTCCCGTCTAGCTCTTCGACTTTGTACGCCCCATGGTGGAGTACTTCCTTAACACGGTATGGTCCTTCCCATTTTGGTGCCAGCTTGCCCCCCTCTGTCGGCTTTGATACTTCAGCTCTTCGTAGGACAAGGTCTCCCGGCGGAATGTCTTGGGTCGCACCCGAGAGTTGTAGTGCTTGGCCACTCGCTGACAGAATGCTGCCATGCGAAGCTGCGCCTGATCTCGCAATTCTTCCACCAAATCCAGATCAGCCCTTAGCTGGTTTGAGTTGCTTTCTTTGTGGTATAATTCCATCCGGGGACTAGGAGCTCCTATTTCCACGGGGATGATCGCCTCGGTCCCAAAGACCAAGCTGAAAGGGGTTTCCCCTGTAGGTGCTCGCGGCGTCGTGTGGTAGGCCCACAGCACACTGGAAAGTTCTTCCACCCAGCGCCCTTTGCAGCTATCTAGCCGAGCCCTGAGCCCTTGGAGGATGATGCGATTGGCCACCTCGGCTGCACCGTTGGTTTGGGGATGCCCAACTGAGGTGAATCGATGATGAATGCCCAGGCCGTCGCAGAATTCCCGGAAGGCTGTATTATCAAACTGTCGGCCGTTGTCCGTAACGAGGGTGTGCGGTAGCCCGAACCGGCACACTACGGATTTCCAAAAGAAATTCCTTACTTTGGCTTCCGTGATCTTAGCAAGAGCTTCCGCCTCGATCCACTTAGTAAAATGGTCGACTGCCACCACTAGGAACTTGCGTTGTCCGGAGGCAGGAGGGAATGGTCCCTGAATGTCCATGCCCCACTGTGCGAAGGGCCATGGTGCAGCTAGAGGGGTCAGTTGAGACACCGGTTGATGTTGAATGTTGGCATGCCGCTGGCAGCTGTCACATCTCTTAACGAGTTCGGAGGCATCCTCCTTCATTGTCAGCCAATAATACCCCTGACGTAGAGCTTTATATGCAAGAGCCCTGCCCCCTAGGTGGTTTCCGCATATCCCTTCGTGTATCTCCCGCAGTATATAACTGGCATCGGTGGGACCGACACACCTGAGAACAGGGTATGAGAACGACCTTCGATAGAGCTTTCCCTCCATGAAAAACTTTGGGGCCCGTCTTTTCAGTTTCCTAGCTTCGGCAGGGTCTTCTGGAAGGGTGCCTTCAGTAAAGTACCGGACATAGGCGTCCATCCAGGAGGGCTCCTGCTCCACTGGTGCAGTTTCTCTTGGTACTTCAATACTCGGGGCTTCTAAGTGCTCCACATAAGCCTTTCCCAACATCCCGTCAGCTGAGGCGGCAAGACGGGATAAGGCGTCGGCTCTAGCATTCTCCTGTCGAGGAATGTAGCTGACGCTGAAATGTGTGAAGGGGGAAATTAGCGAGTGCACCATTTCTAAGTAGCGGGCCATTATGGGATCCCTTGCCTCGTATTCCTTTGTAATTTGGCCGGCAACTAGTTGGGAGTCGGTGAATGCCTAAGGCGTTTCACCCCAAGCTCTCGAGCCAACCTCACGCCGGATAGCAAAGCTTCATATTCCGCCTGATTGTTAGTGGCTGGAAAGAGGAAGCGAAGTGCACATTCGGTCACAACCCCATCCGAGTTGGCCAAGATGAGGCCTGCTCCGCTCCCTTGAGAGTTTGATGCCCCATCCACATGGAGAACCCACTCATCGTCACTGGTTCCGAGGGGCTGAGTGTCCGTAGGAGGTTCTTTAGGTGGCTCGATCCCCCAGTACATTCAACCAAAAAATCTGCCAGGACTTGAGACTTCATGGCCGACCAGGGGTGGAAAGATAGATCAAACTCCCCCAGCTTGAGGGCCCACCTTGCCAGTCGGCCGGAAGTATCTGGACGAGCCAGAACTGCCTTCAGAGGCTGGTCTGTGATCACCGCGATCGGGTGGGCTTGGAAATATGGCCGCAGCCGCTGGGCAGACACGATCAATGCGAAGATGATTTTTTCCATGTTTGAATATCGGGTCTCTGCATCATGAAGCACCTTACTCGTATAATATACTGGCCTTTGTGTGCCATTAGTGTCCACACGGACTAGCACAGAGCTAACAGCCTCAGGAGAGGCCGCAAGGTATAGAAGGAGTTCTTCTCCACCCGTCGGCTTGGCTAGCAGTGGCGGGGTAGATAAGAATTCCTTTAACCCTTCGAACGCCTCTGGCATTCTTTCGTCCATTCGAACTTGTTGATTCTGCGAAGCACCTTGAAGAAAGGCAGACACCTTTCAGCGGACTTGGATAGGAAGCGGCTTAGGGCGGCTACTCTTCCTGTCAAGCACTGTACTTCCTTCTTATTGGCAGGAGGCCTCATGTCCAAATGGCTTGGACTTTGTCTGGTTTGCTTCGATCCCCCTCCGGGTCACCATGAAACCCAAAAACTTCCCAGCGGTCACCCCAAATGCACACTTGCGAGGGTTCAGCTTCATCTGGTACCGACGAAGGCTGTCAAAAGTTTCTGCTAGGTCCGCAATGTGGTCACCGGCATGAACGCTTTTTGTCAGCATGTCATCCACGTACACTTCCATGTTACGCCCTATCTGACCTTCAAAGACCTTGTTCATCGGCCTCTGGTAAGTAGCTCCCGCATTCTTTAACCCGAAAGACATTACCTTGTAGCAATACAGCCCTTTTCAGTTATGAAGGAGGTAGCTTCTTCATCCACCGGGTTCATCCGGATCTGGTTGCATCCAGAGAAAGCATCCATGAAGCTAAGGACCTCATGGCCGGATGTAGCGTCCACCAGTTGATCGATTCGAGGCAGGGGAAAGCTGTCTTTGGGGCATGCCTTGTTGAGGTCGGTGAAATCTACGCACATTCTCCAGCTTCCATTGGCCTTGCGGACCAGAACCACATTAGCCAACCATTCGGGGTAGTGGACCTCCCGAATATGGCCCGCAGCCATTAACTTGCGGATCTCCTCGTCGATAGCTTTCTGTCTGTCTGGAGCAAAGTTTCTCTTTTTCTGTCGGACCGGCCGATACCCTGGCTTGAGGTTAAGTTGATGGGTGATTACTTCTTCAGGGACGCCCGGCATGTCTGAGGATGACCATGCGAAAACATCAGTGTTGGCACGCAGGAAAGTAAGAAGTTGATGGCGTACTTCCTCTGGGAGCAATGCCCCCAGCTGAACAGTCCTTGCCGGGTCATCACCCAAGGGGAGGGTTAGAAGGTGCTCTGCCGGCTCTCCCCTTCTTCCCAACTCCCTAGGATCGAGTGACTCAGAGGCTGTCGCTGACTCCGCATTCAGTGGGTTGGGAGACAGATGGTAGCAAGGCGGAAGTGGGCTTTGCTCCCCCTTCATTTCTTCGATCCCTTCATTGGTGGGGAACCTTACCAATAATCTCTTAGTGGAGATCATGACATCCAGCAGATTCAACCCCGGTCTTCCCAAGATGGCGTTATAAGCTAGCGGGACCCGGACCACCAAGAAGTTTATGACCACGGTGCTCTGACATGGAGGAGTTTCAGCCGTGACCGGGAGAGCAATTTCGCCTTCGACGCTCACTGAGTCTCCCGTGAAGCCCATTAGCGGTGTGGCAATGGGTCAGAGTAAAGACCTTGATAAGTTCATCCGAACAAAAGCCTCATAACTCAAGACATCCACAGAGCTCCCACTATCAATTAAAATTCTTTTTACAGGGTGTTTGGCTATAGTCATGGACACCACGACGCTGTCGTCATGTTTATTAACTACCCCATCTAGATCCTTTCCGAAGAAAGGTATTACAGAGTCTATTCCCTCTCGGCCTCTTCGAACCACCTTTCGCTCCCCAGGAGATCATAGCTATGGTCTTTTCAGTTGAGGTATTATCCACACCAGCCGGGCGACTCGGAGGCACCGGGGGACCCGATGCGGAGAGATTTCCCCGTCGAACAAATTTGCCCAGGTGACCTTGCTGAACCAGCTCCTCGATGGCCTTTTTTAGGTGGCGGCAGTCCTCGGTGTCGTGACCGTAGTCTCGGTGATACCGGCAGTAAAACTCCTTATTGCGGGGGGCCCCGGACTTCAAGGGAGCTGGACGCTTGAAATAAGGTTCCTCCTCGATCTCCAGTAGGATGTGAGAGATGGGAGCCATGAGGGGAGTGAACTGCTCTTTAGGAACCAGCGCCTGTGGTCGGCGATCTGAGCATCGTGGAGGCTCGGGCTTTCGAGGTCGTGCACCGGCGTGATCAGTAGGCGGCGGTTTATTACCGGGGTTCTTGTCAACTTCTCTCCTGGAAGAATCCGCTTCGTCAGCGCGGATGTACTTCTGTGCCTGGCTCAGAAGCTCGGCGTAGGAACGCGGAGGCTTCTTATCTAGGGAGTAAGCGAATCTGGATGGGCGAAGCCCCCGCTTCAGGGCCAAGGTGGCTACAGAGTCTTCCAGGTTGTACACCTCCAACGCTGCTTCCTTAAATCGAGCGACGAAATCCTTTAGGGTCTCGCCACTCTTCTGCTGGACAGCAAAGAGGCTATCTGCGACTCGTGGGATCTTTCGACAGGCATCAAAATGAGCCAGGAAAGATCGCTCAAGTTGCCGAAACGAGTTGATGCTGCGTGGGGCAGACGGGAGTACCACGCGCGTGCCGCCTTGCGGAGCGTGGCCGGGAAGGCGACGCATAAAAGGGAGTCCGTCGCTCCCTGGACCTGCATGAGGACCTTGTAGCTTTCCAGATGGTCCAGGGGGTCCGTCGTTCCATCATATGGATCCAATTGAGGGAGACGGAACCGGGGTGGGACCGGTTCCTCCATGATATGGCGAGAAAGCGGGGGGCGATGCTCATACTCCGCCGCGTAAGGATCGGCGATCCGGCAGCTGAGCTCGTCCAACCATCGATGATACTCGTCAAGCCTTTGCTCAGCCCGACGGGTGGTTTTCCGGGGAGTGTCACCTCGGGATGAATCGGAAGAAGGAGCTGAAGAAGATCGTCGGCGCAAAGAACGTGCCCGCTTGGACTCTTTTTCCTCCAGTCGGTGGCGGGAACGACTGGAGCAACGGGAGGGAGACCGTCGTCGCTTCGAGGTCCCTTGGTGATGAGGTTCGGGGGGTGAGCGGTGGGAGACCTCAGGCGGGGTCCCTCCTTGGTGAGACTGGACTGTTCCTCGCACCCCTTCGTCCAGCACAGGGGGTTGAGTTACAGCAGCCAAATAATGCTCTTGCAGCCCCCGGACCATCGTCGTCAGATCCTGGACCTGGTGGGCTAGAACATCAAGCCGATCGGGTTGGCTTGCCGGTGCAAGGGGCGGAGCATGGGGATTGGCCTCCGAATGCTCAGCTCGTGGGATGCGCTCGGCTGCCTGACTGGAGGAAGCCTCTTGTGCTCGCGTAGTCACCATCGCTTCCTTTGCAAAATTGGAGGGGTTCCAGGGAGAATTTTTGACCCGGTCTTTCCCCCTTCTTTGCGCGCCAATCTGTTGCGGCCAAATCACGTACGATGAGCGTCGGGTAGGCTAGGATTGCTGCGTGCGCAGAGAAGTCGCCGTCTTCCTTCTAGAGCCTGCAAAAAGTCCCGGACCGGTGGTTCCGGTGGGGACCCTCCGATGCCCAAGTCAGTGAGTCGTCCAACAGGGATATGATTTCTGTGTAGAATTCTTAAAGAGGAAGTCAGAGAAAAAGTGCCCTTGCATGGAGCTCGGGTCCTCCTTTTATACCTGTCAGGGATCCCGTTTACCTCGTTCTGTTGGAACCGTCGAATCTGTCCCGTTGTGATGTCTCACCGAACGGCAAGTCATTGGACTGTTGATGGATAAGGGCCGCTTATAGCGGTAACTGCCGATCAGGCTAACACTTGCCCATGATTTTGGTGAGCGAGGTGCTTGGCAGTAGGCCTTAGATCACGGGATCGGTTGCATGAGACTAGTCATTGTGTATGTGGGAGATACTGAAGGCCGACGCTGGGGGCCGACGCGGGAGGCCGGTGACAGAGGCCGGAGCTGGAGGTGGGAGCCAAAGTCTTAGCATTGGAGGTCGGCGCTGAGGGCCGATGCTGGGGGCCGATGCTGGAGGCCGACGCTGGACGCCTGTCCTTGGTGCCAACGCGTAGTTGGTCTGTAATGCCGACGCTGGGCGCCGGTCTTTGGTGCCGTCGCTGGAGGCCGGCACTGGAGGCCGACGCTGGAGGCCGGCACTGGAGGCCGATGCTGGAGGCCGGCACTAGGGGTCGGTGCTGGAGGTCTTGGATTTTGTTGTCACATCATTACTTTTGAAAACCGCGCAAAAGATAATACTACCCAGGGGAAACGGCCAGCCGTATCACCTCCCATCCCCGACATCGCCCCCCTCCCCTCGGGCCAGGGAGGGTGGGAGTGATGGAAAAAAATAATTTAGAAGAAATGCAATAAAGATAAAATTGAGAGGAGATGTAGTAAACGATGAGATTTTCTTTATCTAAAATGGTAAAAATCTATATATTTTATTCCACTAAATGGCCTTTATATATGCAAGAAACATCATCAACGCAACCAGAAGTCTGGCAACTAAATCCTAAAAACTAGGCTCCATGATCGACATGTTTTGTACTAGTAACAAATAAATAAACTGGTTCCTAAATAATAGGACACCATAAGACTTCTTCAAAAATGAAAATAACAATCGGATCAAGATTAACAACCAACATCCCCCTTAATCCTGATTTGACACAGTAGTTATTTCAAGCATGCCCCTTAATTTGACAAAAGCTTCAAACTTCAAGGGTTTAGTGAGGATGTTAGCTACTTGGTCTTCTGACTTGCAGTAAACCAACTCAATTGTTTTCTTGCTGACTTGATCTCTCAAAAAATGATATCGGATGTCGATGTGCTTGCTTCTTCCATGTGTAACAGGATTTTTTGCCAAATCTATTGCAGAGACATTGTCAACAAAAATCTTCATTGATTCCTCCATTGGAGCATGAATCTGGTTCATTAAATTTTGCAACCAGATTGCTTGATATGTACTTGATGCTGCAGCAGCATACTCTGCATCACATGTTGATAGAGCAACAATAGACTGTTTCTTTGATGACCAAGAGAAAGTTGTAGCACCAAAATTGAAACAATATCCAGAAGTGCTTTTCCGGTCATCTAGATCTCCAGCCCAATCACAATCTGAGTAGCCTACAAGAGCACAATTGTTTGTTGAAGAATAAAATAGACCATAATTAAGAGTGCCTTTTATGTACCTTATGATTCTCTTGGCTACTTGCATATGAGAATGCTGGGGATTTTCCAAAAACCTGCTAGTTAACCCAACACCATAAGAAATGTACGGCCTTGTGCATGTGAGATATCTTAAACTTCCAACAATGTGTTTGAAATATATTGAATCAACTGGTGCTCCTTCTCCATTCTTTGACAATCTTGTACAAACTTCCACAGGCATTTTTACACAATTATAATCTTGCATAAGGAACTTCTTCAAAAGTTCAGTAGCATACTTCTTATGGCAAATAAAAATCCCATCTTCTCTTTGAACCACTTCGATGCCCAAAAAATATGACATGAGACCAAGATCAGTCATTTCAAACTTACCCATCATTGACTTCTTGAAATCTTCAATTATTGTGGAATTATTGCCTGTGAATATTAGATCATCAACGTAAAGACACAACAGCAATATATCACCAGAATCATTAACCTTCACATATAAGGCATGTTCTGAGGGGCACTTCTCGAAACTAGCCTGAAGGAAGAAGGAATCAACACATTTATTCCATGCTCGTGGGGCTTGTTTAAGGCCATATAATGCTTTCTTCAACCTGTACACTTTGTCTTCACATCCCTGTTTCATAAATCCAGGAGGTTGCTTGACATATACCTCTTCTTCAAGTGGACCATTTAGAAAAGCTGACTTTACATCCATTTGATGAATTTTCCACTGATTTTGTTCAGCCAAGGCAATCATAAGTCTGATGGTCTCCTTTTGAGCAACCGGAGAGAAAACTTCTTGATAGTCATAGCTAGGCCTCTGCTTGAATCCCTTTGCCACTAACCTTGCTTTATTCCTTTCTACCTCGCCATTTGACTTCAGTTTTGTCTTGAAAACCCACTTGACATCAATTGCTTTGTGACCTTGTGGAATATCAGTGAGCTCCCACGTATGGTTCCTTTTAATTTTCTTAATCTCCTCATTCATAGCATGCACCTATTTGGGATCCTTTATTGCCTCCTCAAATATCAGTGGTTCACTATTGTAACGACCCGAGCCCACGGGCCCGTTTCGTTATAAGAAAGCAAGACGGACAAGGTCCACACCAACTTGGGCCACCACAGCCCAAAAAGGGATCCAATTGGTGCCTTGTCCTTCTTACTTTACTACATATAAACCACTTAACCAACTCCCAATTATTCGATGTGGGACAATTGGGAGGGGCATCACAATCTACCCCCTTTAACAGAGGCGACGTCTTCGTCGCCAAGGGTAATTGATCACAACCACCAGGTAGGTAGGATTCTAGAGGTAGCCCCCACAGGTTTAAGAGGTGGCTCCCATCCCCCATGGATGTAGCACTTTATCCTGTGTGGCACTTAGCTCCTGCACTTTCGACTGGTGCGAGGCTCTGATACCATATTGTAACGACCCGGGCCCACGGGCCCGTTTCGTTACAAGAAAGCAAGACGGACAAGGTCCACACCAATTGTAACGACCCGGGCCCACGGGTCCGTTTCATTACAAGAAAGCAAGACGGACAAGGTCCATACCAACTTGGGCCACCACAGCCCAAAAAGGGATCCAATTGGTGCCTTGTCCTTCTTACTTTACTACATATAAACCACTTAACCAACTCCCAATTATCCGATGTGGGACAATTGGGAGGGGCATCACAATCTACCCCCCTTAACAGAGGCAACGTCCTCGTCGCCAGGGGTAATTGATCACAACCACCAGGCAGGCAGGATTTTAGAGATGGCCACCACAGGTTCAAGAGGTGGCTCCCATCCCCCATGGATGTAGTAGCACTTTGTCCTGTGTGGCACTTAGCTCCTGCACTTCCGACTGGTGCGAGGTTCTAATACCATATTGTAACGATCCGGGCCCACGGGCCCTGTTTCGTTATAAGAAAGCAAGACGGACAAGGTCCACACCAACTTGGGCCACCACAGCCCAAAAAGGGATCCAATTGGTGCCTTGTCCTTCTTACTTTACTACATATAAACCACTTAACCAACTCCTAATTATCCGATGTGGGACAATTGGGAGGGGCATCATAACTATCTGCAAAGAAAGCCAAGTGTACCAATTCACCATCATTATCAATTTCATCATCAAGAGTTATCTCATAATCTTATAAGCGTACTAGTGGTTGGCATTGATGTTGTGGTCTTCCAGATTCTGTCGAAGTTTGTGATGAAAAAGTTTCTCGAACAGAGCTTGAAGAAGCCCCTTCGTGTGTAGTGTGAACTTCAGCTACTTCTTCAAGAACAAGATTTTTAGGACCTTCATGGGTATCAGCATCCCATTTCCGAGCTTCATCTTCAGCAAATGTTACATCTCAGCTGACAATCACCTTTTTTGACTCTGGATTGAACAACTTTTACCCACCATGCTTGTAGCCAATAAAAATAGTATTCTCTGCTCGATCATCTAACTTTGCCCTTGTCTCTACTGGAACATGAGCATAAGCAATAGACCCAAATACCTTAAGATGTTTCACACTCGACTTAAAATTGCTCCAAGCTTCTACAGGGGTATATTTTGGACACTCGTTGTTGGAGATCTATTCATCAAATACACAGAACATGAAACGGCTTCACCCCAGAATGAATTTGGCATACCTTTTGCCTTCAGCAAGCTCCTTGTCATGTCCATGATGATTCTGTTTTTCCATTCAGCAACTCCATTATGCTATGGAGTGTAGGGAAAAGTGACTTCATGCTTTATTCCCTGTTCTTTACAATATTTGTTAAATTCATTGGAAGTATATTCACCTCCACCATCAGTTCGCAACACCTTGATAAGATGACCACTTTGCTTTTCAGCATGTGCCTTATATTTCTTAAAGCAATGAAAAACTTCATATTTCTTTTGCAAAAAATAGACCCAAATCTTCTGAGTAAAATCATCAATGAAGGTGAGGAAGTACTTATTTTTGCCATTTGATATCGTATTTATTGGGCCACACACATAGAATGAACTAGCTCAAGTGGTTGAGTTGCTCGCTGTTGTTGTCTTGTTGAAAAAGGCATTCTGTGATGCTTCCCAAGAGTGCAGGCTTTACCCAACTGGTCAGGTTTATGTATACTGGGCAAGCCTTTTACCATCTTTCCTTGAGTAAGCAATTTTAAACTCTGAAAATTCATATGTCCAAACCGCAAGTGCCAAAGCCAATATTCATCTTTTATAATTGTATTGAGACAATTATAAACTCCACTAGAAATATCAACTTGAAGCATACGATTTTTGCTTAAGGGGGCTTTAAGAATAAGTGTACTTTTCTTATCCAAAATGGAGAATTGATGATCTCGTAGGCTCATAATATACCCCTTTTCAAGCAATTGGCCCACACTAAGCAAATTACTCTTCATGCCAGGAACATAGAACACATCTGAAATGTACTTGTGATCCCCATTCTTCAAATTGATGAGAATTCTTCCTTTTCCAGACACTGGTATTATTCTGTCATCAGCAAATTTTACCTTGGTGTGAAAGGACTCATCAAAATCAACAAATAACTCCCTTTTGCCACTCATGTGGTTGGTGCATCCGGTGTCAAGAAACCATGTGGTAGTTTGGGGTTTCACCAGCAACAGTGACTATCAAAAGGGTATGTTCGCCATCAACATCATCACCATCTCCTTGCACTTAGTGAGCCTTTTGGGTACTATTTTTGTATCTGCACTCATTTGAATAGTGGCCACGTTTATGACAATGACAACATTCAATATTAGATTTGTCATACATTTATGACAATGATAACATTCAATATTAGATTTGTCATACCTTCCTCTACCAAGTCCGCGACCACGACCTCTTGAATTCTGCTGATGGCCAAAATTTGAATTTTCTTGGTCATTACCACCTACTTGAAAATTGTTATTATGGCCACCATGACCTTTGTTGAAGTAGACACCATGTGCCCGTCCTCTACCATAAGAACCACCATGCCTTTGACTTGTTTCACCACCTTGATCACCTTTGAAGGAAACTTGGCTTTGGAAGGCTTGCTCAATCAGCTTCTCCTCCTTCTCATTCATTCTTTGCTTATGCGCTTTTAATGAGCCTGACAACTCTTCAACAATCATCTGGGACAGATCATGGCCTTCTTCTATTGCTGCCACGATGTGCTCAAATTTTGGTGTGAGTGTCTGTAAGATTTTTTACACTTTAGTCTGCTCTTTGTACTCCTCTCCATATATTTTGCTTTTATTTGTCAAAGCAAGAACTTGACTAATATAAGTAGCAATAGCTTCAGAGGACTCCATTTGTAGGAGCTCATATTGACATCTTAAGGTTTAAAGTTTTACCTTCTTAACTTTCTCCGCACCTTTATATGATGTCATCAAGATATCCCATGCTTGTTTTGATGTTGTTGCATCTGCAATCTTCTCAAACACTTTATCATTCATCCCTTGATGGATGAGATATAAAGCCTTCTTGTCCTTTTTCTTGCTTTCACAATGGGCATTCCTTTGGGCATCATTTGCATTCTCTGCAAGTGTAGCAACTCCATCCTCCACGACACTTAGCAACTCATGGTAATCGAAAAGAACTCTCATTTGAATACTCCACCGGTTGTAATTTTTGCCATCGGATAGGAACTGAAATTTGAACATGACCGTTCATTGTGCCTGCTCTGATACCAGTGACGGAAAAAAAATAATTTAGAAGAAATGCAGTAAAGATAAAATTGAGAGGAGATGCAGTAAACGAGGGATTTTCTTTATCTGAAATGGCAAAATATCTATATATTTTATTCCACTAAATGGCCTTTATATAGGCAAGAAACATCATCAACACAACCAGATGTCGGCAACTAAATCCTAAAAACTAGGCTCCATGATCGACATGTTTTGTGCACTAGTAACAAATAAACAAACTAGTTCCTAAATAATAGGACACGATAAGATTTATTCAAAAATGAAAATAACAATCGGATCAGGATTAACAACCAACAGGGAGACCGTGCCGAGGGGGGCACCGGAGCCAAGGAATAGGGAGGAGACCGGAGCCGGAGGGAGGGGTGGAGGGCAGTGCTAAGGAGGGGGGAGGAGAGGGGGAGCATCCGAAAAGGGGAGGGAAGGAGACGGGGATCGAGGAGAGGGATGGGGGGCGATGCTAGGGAGAGGGGAGGAAAGGGGGGTGCGCCGGTGCCGGGGAAGAAAGGAGGGGGAAGGAGGAGACGGGGTCATGGGGATGCTAAGGGTAGTTTAGGATTTTTTTTAATTTGGAAGGTGTACTGAGCAAATGGACCGGTGCAAATAGAAATTCCCTATAAATCTCCATGATCACTAATGCTCTGTTTGGATGGAGAGAAAAGTAGGAGGAAAGAAAACTGAAGGAAGAGAAAGTGGAAGGAAAGAAAATTGGAGAAAAAATATTTTCTCTTCTTCTGTTTGGACGAGTGGAAGGAAAATAGAGAGGAGAGAAAAGTTAATAATTTATAATGACAATAATATTCTTATTATAAATGATTAAAAAATGCATCAGTGTTTTTTTTGAAAGAATCAATATTGGAATGAAAAAAAATGAAAGAACATTTTTGAGTTTTCTCTCCGAGGGGCCTACCACTTTTTTTCCTCTATTTTCCTCTCTTTCTTCCTACTTTTTTCTCCATCCAAACAAGGTAAATTTTATTTTCTCTCCTATTTTCTCTCATAATTTTCTTTCCTTCCTAATTTCTCTCCATCCAAACATAGGCTAAGTAAAATATCGAATTCCTATTTAAGCAGAAGTATATTTATACAAGAAAATACTTATTTTGCAATAATAAATAATGTATATTTATATAAGTATTTTTATTATACCACTCTATCATGGACTCACAAACCCGTAGAAGCATTTGTGTAGTGTCGTATCAGTTGTGCCAAAGGTCTTAAATATTTATATAAAGTTAAAAATTTAAATGATACTTTATAGCTTAACCTTTTTTTGGATAAAGTCTTAAAATATTATAAATAATATTAGGATAAGCCTAACTCAAAACTCTTATAAAATAAGGATATTATAGTACAATTTTTTTATAGTATTTATGATTAGATTGGACTGCATTTGCACCCCTAGTTTAACAAGGTCATTAAGGCTTAAAGAAATAAGCATGCTAGATTTGATGCAGAAGTATGTTCAATTGCATATCAATTATATGGTAAATAAATTTTTAATATTCGTATAAGATTAGAAAATCTAAATAATACCTTTTCCCTTAAATGAGATCTTGAAATGTTGCACACTATCCTTTTATGAAAAAAAAATCACAATTTATGATTAGTAATAATGTAGTTTTTTTATTTTTTTTCATAAAATTTCTTGAAAATGTTTCCTACTGGTCAAATCAATTGGATCTTAAGCTATATAATTGTTCCACATCCCACATGCTATGCAATTGTTGATTTGACCTATCAAAGAGTTGATTAAAAGGTTTAAATTTGGACGACAAAAGACCACTGAGAATATATTATAATAATGATGATGATGATTTTTTGAATATGGTCATTTAACAATTAATAACATCCTCAATAGCTGTTATATGATAATTTTTTGTACTCTGAAAACATTTTAAAAAAGGAAAAGTCTTTGTACACCGTCCCCGATGCAGCAAGGCCTACGTGGCCTACACCGGCTCTTCTGATTGGTCCACGTAAAGCCTACGTGGATGACGTACCGGGCGGTATGGCCCTGCTGCGATGTAACGTTCTGAACGTGACGGCCATTTAAAGCGCTTTGCTTTTTTTTAAAATTAGCATGCAGACAAAAATGTCCTTTCCCTCCATTCTATCGCCATTTTATGTTGGATTTAATCTGTGCAAGAAAAACTCTTTCTTCCCCCTCGCTCTGGCTTTCGGTACGATCCTACGCCCTCGCTCTGGCTTTCGGCACGATCCTAAGCCCTCGCTCTGACTTTCGGTTGAAAGAAAATATTTTAGCTTCGAGGCTGGAATACCTGGCTACTGGAGTTTTTGTACAAAAACTCCTGGAAGAAATATCGTCCGCAGCACAAAACATCCTTTCGACTGTCACCGCGCTAGAGCTAGGGAGTCGTTAGCCAAGTGCTGGGGTGTCATCGCGCTAAAATCTTCGGTGTCCGTTCGCGAGTTCTGGGATGTTGTAGGTTTTTGCCTTTCGAGTTTTTGTACAAAAACATTCTTTCGTTATGAATATGGTGTCTTGGGTTTTGAACTAGGGTGTCATGGATTTTTCTGCAAGGGTGTCGTGGGTTTTGAACTAATGCTTTGTCTTAACGTTTTGAACTATGATGTCGTGGGTTTTGAACTAGTGTGTCGTGGGTTTTTCTGCAAGGGTGTCGTGGGTTTTGAACTAATGCTGCTTTGTCTTAACGTTTTGAACTAGGGTGTCGTGGGTTTTGAACTAGGGTGTCGTGGGTTTTTCTGCAAGGGTGTCGTGGGTTTTGAACTAATGCTGCTTTGTCTTAACGTTTTGAACTAGGGTGTCATAGGTTTTGAACTAGGGTGTCGTGGGTTTTGAACTAGGGTGTCGTGGGTTTCAACAAGATAAGAGCGAATGGCAGCAAACACCCCAGGAGGAATTCGCCCCCCTCATGAACAGAAACCATCAATGAAGAGAGTATGGGGAAGCCAAATACTGCGACACCCTAGTACCAATGCTGCGATAACCGTGCTTAAAACTGACCATGGAGAGAATCCCCGCGATATCCCCTGGTGGAATTCGGCCGAAAATCATTCGCGACACCCCATTTGAAATCTCACGACACCCTAGCCTTAAGGCGACGACACCCGTGCTTAAAACTGACCATGGAGAGAATCCCTGCGACACCCCCTGGTGGAATTCAGCCGAAAATCATTCGCGACACCCCAGTTGAAATCTCACGACACCCTAGCTTTAAGGCGACGACACCCGTGCTTAAAATGGACCACGGAGAGAATTTCCGCGACACCCCCTGGTGGAATTCGCTGAAAATCATTTGCGACACCCCAATTAAAATCTCACGACACCCTAGCTTTAAGGTGACGACACCCGTGCTTAAAACGGACCACGGAGAGAATCCCCGCGACACCCCCTGGTGGAATTCGGCCGAAAATCCTTCGCGACACCCCAGTTGAAATCTCACGATACCCTAGCTTTAAGGCGACGACACTCATGCTTAAAACGGATCACGAGAGAATTTCTGCGACACCCCCTGGTGGAATTCGGCCGAAAATCATTCGCGACACCCCAGTTGAAATCTCACGACACCCTAGCTTTAGGGCGACGACACCCGTGCTTACAAATGACCACGGAGAGAATCCCAGCGACTCCCCTGTGGAATTTGGCTGAAAATCCTTCGCGACACCCCAATTGAAACCTCACGACACCCTAGCTTTAGGGCGACGACACCCGTGCTTACAAATGACCACGGAGAGAATCCCAGCGACACCCCTATGGAATTCTGCTGAAAATCCTTCACGACACCCCAGTTGAAATCTCACGACACCCTAGCTTTAAGGCAACGACACCCGTGCTTAAAACGGACCACGAAGAGAATCCCCGCGATACCCCCTGGTGGAATTCGGCCGAAAATCATTCGCGATACCCTAGTTGAAATCTCACGACACCCTAGCTTTAAGGAGACGACACCCTTACTTAAAACTGACTAAGATTTAATGCAAATGCACAAATTTTATATTGAGAACAGGGGTGTCCTTGATTTATTCATATGTTTGCCTTCGTAGGTTTTCGCCTTTCAGGTGTTGCCGCGCAAGAGCTAGGGAGTCGTTAGCCAAGAGCTGGGGTGTCATCGCGCTAAAATCTTTGGTGTCCGTTCGCGAGTTCTGGGATGTCGTAGGTTTTCGCCTTTCGGGTGTCGTCGTGCAAGAGCTAGGGAGTCGTTAGCCAAGTGCTGCGGTATCGTCGAGCTAAAATCTTTAATGTCCGTTCGCGAGTACTGGGATGTCGTAGGTTTTTGCCTTTCGGGTGTTGCCGCGCTAGAGCTAGGGAGTCGTTAGCCAAGTGTTGTGGTGTCGTCGTGCTAAAATCTTCGATGTCCGTTCGCGAGTATTGGGATGTCATAGGTTTTCGCTTTCGGGTGTCGCTGCGCAAGAGCTAGGGAGTCGTTAGCCAAGAGCTGGGGTGTCGTCGCACTAAAATCTTCGGTGTCCGTTCGCGAGTACTGGGATGTCATAGGTTTTCGCCTTTCGGGTATCACCGCGCTAGAGCTAGAGAGTCGTTAGCCAAGTGCTGGGGTGTCGTCGCGCTAAAATCTTTGGTGTCTGTTCGCGAGTACTGGGATGTCGTAGGTTTTCGCCTTTCGGGTGTCGCCACGCAAGAGCTAGGGAGTCGTTAGCCAAGAGCTGGGGTGTCGTCGCGCTAAAATCTTCAGTGTCCATTCGCGAGTACTGGGATGTCATAGGTTTTCGCCTTTCGGGTGTCGCCGCGCTAGAGCTAGGGAGTCGTTAGCCAAGAGCTGGGGTGTCGTCGCGCTAAAATCTTCAGTGTCCATTCGCGAGTACTGGGATGTCGTAGGTTTTCGCCTTTCGGGTGTCGCGTGCTAGAGCTAGGGAGTCGTTAGCCAAGTGCTGGGGTGTCGTCGCGCTAAAATATTCGGTATCCGTTCGCGAGTTCTAGGATATCATAGGTTTTCGCCTTTCTGGTATCGCCGCGCTAGAGCTAGGGAGTCGTTAGCCAAGTGCTGGGGTGTCGTCGCGCTAAAATCTTCGGTGTCCGTTCGCGAGTACTGGGATGTCGTAGGTTTTCGCCTTTCGGGTGTCGCCGCGCAAGAGCTAGGGAGTCGTTAGCCAAGAGCTGGGGTGTCGTCGCGCTAAAATCTTCAGTGTCCATTCGCGAGTACTGGGATGTCGTAGGTTTTCGCCTTTCGGGTGTCACCGCGCTAGAGCTAGGGAGTCGTTAGCCAAGAGCTGGGGTGTCGTCGCACTAAAATCTTTGGTGTCCGTTCATGAGTACTGGGATGTCGTAGGTTTTTGCCTTTCGGGTGTCGCCGCGCTAGAGCTAGGGAGTCGTTAGCCAAGTGCTGGGGTGTCATCATGCTAAAATCTTCGGTGTCCGTTCGCGAGTTCTGGGATTTTGTAGGTTTTCGCCTTTCGGGTGTCGCCGCGCAAGAGCTAGGGAGTCGTTAGCCAAGAGCTGGGGTGTCGTCGCGCTAAAAGCACTTCATTTGACTGAAATAGACACCCTATTTTGAAAGCACTTCATTTGCGACCAAGACACCCTAGTTCAAAAGTTACGACACCCGTGTTTTATATATGCTCCTGTGTAAGTTGACTCAATACATAAGCATCAAATTCGTCCATCAAAGCTTTAGAAGGCGGTACAATTCTTTCCTGGTCTTCTTCGGTATTATTTGACTGCAAACAATTCTGCCTGATGCTTGAAGCAGCTCTTTCCTTGACCAAATTTTTCCTTGATCTTTTTGACTTCTTCTCGACTCTACTCTTAATCCGTTCTCTCTTGGGCGATCTTTCGTCCTAATTTGTTCAGGATCTTGAATTACAAGCTCTGTACCTGGTTTAGCTGCGCAGTTGGCATCTACGGTAATTTTGAATATAGGTGTTAGACCATCCATCACTACATTAAATGCATCTTCAGACATGGAGGCTATCTCTGCGAGCTTCATCATCCGATGACTCAGCAAACTATATCTACAATAATTAACATAATATTAACGAAAACAAATATTAAGACATATCAATTAAAAAATTGTCACTGCGTACCATGATTTTCGTGTGCTTTTATCATAACCTTCAGTATTGCAGTCGAATTCGTCGAATTGGTATTTCATGTCCTTGCACCATCTCTTCAAGAAGTATTTATCTGGTAAATGAAATACATCACTTTGATGAAGAACCAACAAGGCATGCCTACACAGGTACCCCTTGAACTGAAAGGATCGGCACTAGCATTGGACATCCTGAATATTTTTATCGTATGACATGATATAATCTTTGATCATCTCCTTGCCGATTCCATCAACTTCAATCCTTTCATACTACTTTACGGAATATACACAACAGTTGCCAGCTTTCTTGATCAATTTAGTATTTGACGCAGCCATTTCAAGGATCTCATTCTGAAATTTTTTGAAAATGCGCCTTGTATACCTTCCTGCAGCTTGTCTCTCAAAAGGTGATGATGTCTTTAGGAAAGCAATCGTTTGCAACGTCCTATTATCTTCCTCATTTTCGGCCTCGTATCTTTTTTCCAAGGCATCTTCGTACTTACTTATGAACTCCGTTAGTGTTGTCTTCAAATTTATAAACCCATCGAAGAAGTGATTAATGCCCTCGCTCCTTTGTGAAGATGACATCCCTGTTCAAAATTTTGTCAACAAAATAAAGCGTTTAACGCGAACATGAACCAAAGACAATGACATACAAACCTGCGAAGAATGTATCCTTTAGGTAAACTGGGACCCATTTATCCCGACATTCGTAAAGGACATTGAACCAATCTATAGACTTGCATTCTTTATATTTCTCCATAACATGTGCCCACCTTTCCTCGAATGACTGTATGGTCAATGAATCATATATCGCCTCATCGAAATCAACCATAAACTTGGGATTTGCCGTGCAAATGTGGCCAATCTTTTCAGGTATCTTCTTCAATATATGCCAAAGACAAAATCGATGTCGTATGTTAGGAAAAACTTCTTTCACAGCAACCTCGATTGCCTTATCTTGGTCAGTTATAATGGCAATAGGTGCTTGACCACCATTTGTATCCAGCCATGCCTGGAAAACCCATTTATATGTCTCAGTACTCTCATCAGACAACAATGCGCAACCAAGCAAGGTGAACTGTCCATGATGGTTGACCCCGACGAATGGACAAAAAGGCATTTGATATCTGTTTGTCAAGTAGGTTGAGTCAAAGCTTAGAACATCACCGAAGTATGTGCATGCCAATCTTGACCTTGGATGAATCCAGAAGACAGACCTTAGATGACCATTATCATTGAGGTCTAAGGTATAGAAGAAATTGGGATTTCTAAGTTGCATTTCAGTGAAATGAATTACCATCGACTGAGCATCTCCTTCTTTCAGCTTAGACTGACGTTCGCGACAAATGAAGTTACGAGCATCCTTCTCGGTGAAATCCAATTGTCTTCTGCCCCTTTTCTCCTTGCTATGGCAGAGTATATCTAAGTTGTCGGAACATTCACGGCATGTAAATTGCTGATCTCTGCCTTCTCTGGTGTGCTGATCCTCCTATGCGACCGTAGATAACCAGTTGATGTTATGACATCCCATGGTTATGTTCTAGAGAAACCTCATCCAATATCCACTTACCACTTGTAGCATTCAGTCTTGCTTTTATGGATGCCATACAATCAACTTTCCCAGTATCCCTATGATTCATACTCTTCTCTGTTTTTCTAGATTTTTCTTGCCTCCAACACGCCAGGTGCTTGAAGCAAAGTTATTTTTTGTTGTTGGACCTGCTACACACTGTTGTGATTACAAAACCAACTCATTTCGCGTAGCCATTGTAGAATGTATATACATCATCTGCTGAATTGAATTCCATTCCAGTTTGAGGAACTACAGTATCATCCACTGCATTTGGAGCGACGGGTGAAGGTGCACGGCCGGGAGTGTTATCGATTTCTTTCCGATCTTTAATTTCAGCATCGTCTGTGGAAATATAGGCACACAAAGGATTAGGACACGAAGGTTAAAACAATACGACACGAAGGACCTAACGACACCATTCCCGACTCATGCTGTTATCGACACCGCAGTTCTTATCTGACGGGTGTCGTAGCATTGGTGCTAGGGTGTCGTGAGGTTTCAACTGGGGTGTCGTGAAGGATTTTCGGCTGAATTTCACAGGGAGTCGCTGGGATTCTCTCCGTGGTCATTTGTAAACACGGGTGTCGTCGCCCTAAAGCTAGGTGTCGTGAGATTTCAACTGGGGTGTCGCGAATGATTTTCAGCCAAATTCCACCAGGGGTGTCGCGAAAATTCTCTCCGTTGTCCGTTTTAAGCATGGGTGTTGTCGCCTTAAAGCTAGGGTGTCGTGAGATTTCAACTGGGGTATCTCGAATGATTTTCGGCCGAATTCCACCAAGGGGTGTCGCGGGGATTCTCTTCGTGGTCCGTTTTAAGCACGGGTGTCATCGCCTTTAAGCTAGGGTAACGTGAGATTTCAACTGGGGTGTCGCGAATGATTTTCGGCCGAATTCCACCAGGGGGTGTCGCGGGGATTCTCTCCGTGGTCATTTGTAAGCACGGGTGTCGTCGCCCTAAAGCTAGGGTGTCGTGAGATTTCAACTGGGGTGTTGCGAATGATTTTTGGCCGAATTCCACCAGGGGGTGTCGCAAAAATTCTCTCTGTGGTCTGTTTTAAGCATGGGTGCCATCGCCTTAAAGCTAGGGTGTCGTGAGATTTCAACTAGGGTGTCTCGAATGATTTCGGCCGAATTCCACCAGGGGGTGTCGCGGGGATTCTCTCTGTAGTCCGTTTTAAGCACGGGTGTCGTCGCCTTCAAACTAGGGTGTCGTGAGATTTCAACTGGGGTGTCGCGAATGATTTTCGGCCGAATTCCACCAGGTGGTATCGCGGGGATTCTCCGTGGTCCGTTTTAAGCACGGGTGTCATCGCCTTAAAGCTAGGGTGTCGTGAGATTTCAAATGGGGTGTCGCGAATGATTTTCGGCCGAATTCCACCAGGGGTGTCACGGAAATTCTCTCCGTGGTCAGTTTTAAGCACAGGTGTCGTCGCCTTAAAGCTAGGGTATCGTGAGATTTCAACTGGGGTGTCGCGAAGGATTTTTGGCCGAATTCCACTAAGAGTATCGCGGGTATTCTCTCTGTGGTCAGTTTTAAACACGGGTATCGAAGCATTGGTAATTGGGTGTCGCAGTATTTGGCTTCCCCACACTTTCTTCATTCTTCATTAATGGTTTGTGTTCACGAGGGGGGCGAATTCCTCCTGGTTGCTGCCATTCGCTCTTATCTTGTTGAAACCTACGACACCCTAGTTCAAAACCCATTCGTTTCCTTTGACCGCCCACTGAGATGGTGGCACGTGGCGAGTTTCCACGATAGGAGCGTCGGAGCTGATAGCTCGGGCAATGGAAACACCCGCTAGGAGTACCTTAAATATGGATGGGGGAATGTGATCGTTAATCACCTTTTCAGCTGATCTTCCAAACTTTTTGGATACTGAGATGGCTTCTAGAGGCGAGGGGCGATCTACTGGCACCCATGGGAGCCGCTGCACAACGGTAACCGTCGATGCATAGGTCTTTGCGTCGTCGCTCGCAAACAGCGAGCGATTCCACAGGGCGGCTGAGCAATACCTGGCCATTTCAACGAGAGAGATCGAGGTCCAGCGTCGGACCAACTGTCAGCTGGAGGGGCAAGTAGCGTCCCTTCAGCGCCAGATCGCCGAGTTAGCCCCGCAGCGTGGGGGAGCTCGGCAGCGCCCGAAGAAAATGAAAAGCCCCAGTGAGGGCTCCTGTACTTTTTTCTTATCTTTTCTTCTTGTCTTTATTTGTGTGATGAATAAAAAGAAATTTTAGTAACTTTTGTGTTTGCTGCCAGACCGAAGGATAAGGGAGCTTGAATGTCGCAACTGTTTTCCGATTTCATCCTGGGATGTGCTAAAGTTTTCTCCTAAGCATGAACGGGTGTCTTAGGTTTGTAACTTGGGTGTCACGGGCCTTCTTCTACGTGGTCAGTTATAAGCATGGGTGTCATAGAATTGGTGCTAGGGTGTCGTCAGGTTTCAACTGGGGTGTCGCGAACGACAACATCACCGACTCAGGCTGTTTACGACACCCCATTTCTCATCTGACGACACCCTAGCTTTAAGGCGACGACACCGATGACGTCACTGTTAAAGCGGGGTGTCGCGGGGATTGTTCTCCATACGGGGTGTCATAGCGTTGATGCTTGGGTGTCTTAATGTTTCACCTACGGCGTCGTAGATCTTTTTTTGGGTGAACAAAACTTGGGTGTCGCGGTCCTGCTCTCCAGGGTCAGTTTTAAGCATGACACACCCTTTAGCATTTAAAGACACCCCATAGAAACGCTACGACACCCCGGAAAGCAACATACGAAGAACGCGAAGGTTATAAGCATGGGTGTCGTAGCGTTAACGCTAGGGTGTCATAACGTTTCAACTGCGGTGTCACCAATGTTTTTAGGCCAAATTCCTCCTTGAGTGTCGTCAGGTTATAAGCATGGGTGTCATAGCATTGTCGCTAGGGTGTTGTGATGTTTGAACTGCGGTGTCGCGAAGGATTTTTGGCCGAGCATGACGACACTAGAGCTATATGGACAGGAAATAACGGGGAATATAAGCCGAAACACTCTGACGACACCGCAGTTCATGAGGTATAACACCCTAGTTAAAAGAGTATGACATTCGTGCTTATAAAACAGTAAACTCTAAACAGTTATGACTGCCAGAATGTCATAACTGTTTTGTTCTAAGGAAGTTACCCACGCATTAAACGGTTTGGTCACACATTAACTACCTCTAACGAGAAAAAATAGTTGGTGTAATAAAGGATCATTACAAAGAAGTGGGAAGAAGGACTTTTTACTTTGTGCTGTGGACGACATTTCTTCCAGGAGTTTTTGTACAAAAACTCCAGTAGCCAGGTATTCCAGCCTCGAAGCTGAAATATTTTCTTTCGACCAGAAAGTCAGAGCAAAGGCTTAGGATCGTGCCGAAAGCCAGAGCGAGGGCGTAGGATCGTGCCGAAAGCCAGAGCAAGGGGGAAGAAAGAGTTTTTCTTGCACAGATTAAATCCAACGTAAAATGGCGATAGAATGGAGGGAAAGGGCATTTTCGTTTGTACGCTAATTTAAAAAAAAAGCAAAGCGCTTTAAATGGCCGTCACGTTCAGAACGTTACATCGCAGCAGGGTCATACCGCCCAGCACGTCATCGATGTAGGCTCCACGTGGACCAATCAGAAGAGCCGGTGCAGCCTACGTAGGCCTTGCTGCACTGAGGGCGGTGTACAAAGACTTTTCCTTTAAAAAAATGGGCATTCATCCGTTGACCATATTCATGTGACAATAATAAAGGACTTTGGGAGGCCCATAGCCACCTCAAACTTCACTCCACCACTCGCAAGATATTCAACAAAATATACTCCTCTTTTCTCCAAATATGAGGAGCGATATTCCTTGTAAGTCAACTGCTACGAGTTAAGTGAATGATCAGGTTAAGCTAGGTTTCGGTCCTAGATTTGTTTTGGCTACTCTAATTCGAAGCAACCCAATAATTACATCAGGCTTGTTTTAGTTCTAGCCAAAAGCTAGTTATAAACCAACTATATTTATGTGCATCTTAGGTTTAAATATATAATACATAAATATTATATATAAGTATCATGTATGCATTACATTTTTATTATATATAATCATAATTCAGTTTCCATATTTTTAAACCTCCAAGCAACATAACTTGCAATAGAAGGTGGCTCAATTTTCATTACTAGGATTAGAAACGAGAAATTGAAGCTGGATCCAAAAATAAATTTAATGATAGTGGACCTGAATATTGCTTGCTAACAAGTTAGCATCATGCCTTATTATTAAATAGAAAACCACACCGCAAAGATCCATAAGGAACCAGACCATATTTTTAAATAATGGACAGAGAACTCAAAATCTGTTTACATGAATTGCTGTATTTCTTTTGTTCTTAATATGTTGATCACATGGTTAAAATTTGAAACTTTTGCTATGTTCTCAGTATTAAATTTGAAAGTACATAACTAGCCAGGAAAAAGGAACAAAATGATGAAAGACGTTATGAGAACGAATTTTCTACGAAGATAATTCTCCATCATCGTACAAATTCACCATTGAGCCACTTCAAAGTAGGAAGCATGCTTGTCAACAAAATACCAAACTTCTCATTGGCAACTGCATTTCCCTTGACATCCAGTTGAGTTAAACGGAAGTCTTTAAACAATAGCATGGCTTCCCAATGGTCTCCAATCCTGATGTCACCCTTCTGATATTGTTTCATACTTGGTTCCATAGCTAATGTGTGTGACAACGGAGACGAGCAGAGATATCGTGTTGTGTCAATTGGATGAGCGCCAATCTCATTGAAGGAGACGTCCAACACTCTCAGGAAGTCGAGCAGTTTTAGGGGCTCTAGTGCTGTAAAGCTACTGATTTGATTGTAACTTAGGTTCAAGCAAACGAGAAGTTGCAGAGCCTCCAAACCTGACAAAGAGGCAGGGAACAAAAAATAAATTAGTTAGAAGTTGAATTAAGATTCTCACCATTAATATATATGAATGAGAATGAGAATACTCAAAATATCTATCAACTGGATAATCAACAGGTTCATATTGACAAAGAGGCAGGGAACAAAAAATAAATTAGTTAGAAGTTGAATTAAGATTCTCACCATTAATATATATGAATGAGAATGAGAATACTCAAAATATCTATCAACTGGATAATCAACAGGTTCATATATTGCGTTGAAATCAATGTTACTAAGCATCAAAATCGAGTATGCACACCCAAAAATTAGAGACGAGTAAAGGTATAAATTTAGGGCACTGCCTGCAAGCAGAAATCTTAACTATCACAAGGTTCCTACACTAAACAAGAACCTGCACCCAATAAGGCTACCAAAGTCCATGCAGTGTAACAGAAATTACAAGGTACAAAATTGGGATCAAATGACTTAATCTGTCCATCGAATTTAAGATGCAAATATTAGTATAGGTGGTTCAGTATCACACAAACTCGACAGCTAAGAAACAGAAGAAAACCATATGGTAGTTAAAATATCATTTCTGAAGAAGAATGAACACAGCAATACATGATGATCATCACTGGAAATATTTCATAATGCAATAACAGACTAATGACCCATAAACTGTAGATGCAATAATTATTAGTATCCATGAAATTGAATCATAGGTACAAGAATAATTTCAGTATCATAACCTTAGTTGAAACAGAGAAAATCTGGCTTTGTCTAATGTGGACATAAACAGAAGCATTAGTGTAACATTAAACTCCCACCAATTTAGACTTGAAGATACATAATTTACCTTGAGAAGAAGAGGTGAAAACAATCAAAAAATGACCATACTCAGGTTTAGTAATGGTTTAGCTGAGCATGAATTTTAATCAAGTTAAAACCAAATAACAACCATGATTTTCTAGACAGATTTTCACTTACATTTTGCCAAACAATTAAGGCAGACTTCAGCTGCCAACAAGAACGGTGGAAACTATCAAGTCTTGTTATATGAAGTTACTAAGGTCTAGCTAGGATGGCAATTCATGATCTGGGTATGACAAAAGTTGAGGGGCAGGTAATAAGATGAAATACCAGCATGTTAGAAATTGCACAATGTACATACTTGTATCAGTCTACAGCACCTTAAACACAATATAAAGGAGCATACGGTTTCTGTGAACAAAAATAGAGCCAACCAAAGAATAAGCATCTCAAATAAATTTAAATATAACTTGAACGATAAAGCTATTGCACATTTGGCTTTTATCAGTATCAATATTTGTCTTGCACATGCAACTATCACTTGAAGACACGTATAACTCAACTCAACCAAGCCTTAATCTTAAACTAGTTTTAATTGGCTACATGAATATTTTTCCTTTCTTTCGCTCGGTTTAGAGCCAAACTTCTGAAAGATGTTGAAACATTAAGACCATTCTTATTACCTCATCCAATATAATTCTATGTCTACCTCCATTCATCTTTCCTTCTACATATATCAAATCACTCTTTCATACCGATGCATCTCTAAATCTATGTTGCACATGCTTAAACCATTTAAGTCATCATTCTTTCAATTTATCCTCTCAATTAATACTACATTTACCTTTTTATAAATGACTTTATTTTTAGTTCTTTCTTGTATTATCATACATCCATCTTTATATTCTAACTGTAGTCACACTAATCTTCAACGTATATTATGTTCTAACCATCTAACATTTTGTACTATAAAGCATAACTAGCCAAATAGCTATCTTCTAAAATTTTATTTTCAATTTGATAGATATCCTGCAATCGCATAATATCCTAATTACACTTTTCCATTTTATCCAACATACTTTAATCATATGAATAACATTCTCTTCAATTTTTTCTTCTTTATGCATAACTGACCCTAAACACCATAAATGATCACTCTTAGAAAATTCAAAATTCTCGATTTTCACTTACCTTATCTCTATTTCTAATTTTACAAAAATCGTATTTCGTGTATTCTATCTTGGTCCTACCAAATCTAAAACCCTAGAAATCTAATGTATTCCCTTATAAATTCAACTTATGATTAATTCCAATTTTAGTTACATCAACTAAGACTTATCATCTACAAATAGCATGTAGCAAGGAATATCATCCTAAATATGCTTAATAAGCTCATCAATAACTAGCACAAAAAGGTAAGAACTTAGAACAAATTCTTGATGTAAACATATTGTAATAGGATGTTAGCTAGTGTTACCACAAATTATTCTCACAAAACTAACTACTCCTATATGTCATTAATTACATTGATACATTTAATAGAAATTCCTTTCTTTTCTAGCAACTACCATAAAACTTCTCTACGGACTCTTTTATATGCTCCCATTATAAACCATATGCCTCTGTACTTCTCCATCAACCTCTTAAGAAGAAAAATAGTTTCTATAGACAACTTTCCCAACATAAAGCCATAACTTGAAAGCGTGTATATCAACATTTTTATCATTGCATGCTTCAATTTTACCAAGTACCAACCACCTTGAAATTTTTATTGATTCTAATTGAATCCAAATCATTGACACATACCCACCTAAAAACCAAGTCCAAAACTATCAAACATTTTTTAATACTTTTTTGAAGTACCCTGCATCATTTATGACCCAAGGGTAGACACTTCCAAAGGAGTAAAACCCAACTCTTCGGTTATTTCATTGTTATGACATTTTCTAATAGACAATTTCCACCACCCCATCAACAAAGGCAACACATTGCTATCACACATCGCTAAGAATTAAGCAACCTACAGCCTACAGCCATTGGCGCCCATCAATAACCTTTCATTTAGCAAAATACCCTGAGTGGATTCTTCTAATAAGAAAACCCTATATATTTGCAGAAGGGAGAGAAAGCCACAGAAAGAAGGATAACAAAGATTATAGAGGATGAAGAACATAGACACAAAACACTTAAACCAACCACACTTTGGTAAACTTGGCCTTCCTGTGACCTATCACCTCATCAAATAGCCTTTATAAATACAGTTCGTGGTCTATTCAAGAATGACTCGATGTAAGCCTCTCTAGAATTCATTTGCTATTAACATCCTAACAATGCAAAACAAAGGTGATGATCTTTTCTAGACAACCAGTCAGTGTGAAGATAAGACTTGATATTGGCATTTAACTACTACGAGACATGATCTCACTCTTGGAAACCAATGAACAAGAAAAAGAACTTCTCCCTTTGTGTGGTCAGAGTTTAAAATAATCAATAGGTTAAAACCCTCAATCCCACCTCTCATAGAGAGCAAATTCTCACACCACTACAGCAACATCGAAAACAGAAACAACCTTGCAGCATACAATATTCTTTCATCTCCTGAGACTGTGTGACATGATTAGTCAATGTCATACAAGGTATGCTTTACAACATAAAATTTTATTGCAAGCCCAACATATGATTCTGTAATTTCATGATTACTAGCCCTATTGAAAAAGTAGTGGTTCCCAGCTGTCATTGCTTAAAACCCCAAAATATCCTGGTCTACCTCCTCACCTTATTGATACTGAAAATAGATATCCTAAACACTGAAACTCTTTTGGGTAACCATAAGAACACCTTATTGTGATCATGCCCTTCACATCATATTGATGTCATAGAATTCTCATCTATTATTTAGAATTCCTGAGGGTAAAGAATGATTTGATTAGCCATAACAACTTCCAAGACATCATATTATCCTAGTTTTTTAACACTAATACTGCATTGTTCTAGCATGTAAGATGGATCTATAACTTCTTGCCTCCATTACATCACTCATTTTCCCTATCTGTCCATTCAAGAAACTAATCTTCAAATTTTGTTGAAGTCTCTCTCTCAACCTAGCAACGCATTACACTAACTCCATATATGCTATTATGTTATTAAATACAGAAAAATCTCAATTAAAACCTTAAATCCAATTATGAACTTATGTTAACATCCTCAAGATTTACAAAGTACCAAAGATCTGAGAAGGTCTGATATCAAAAATTTGGATAGGAAGGCCATAATCAAGTAAGAAAATATTTTTTGGCCAACTACCTAGAGATCAACAAACTCGAAGCACCAAAAAATTACATATATTGATTGTTATTCCTAGGAAGCGGTATTTCTCAAGGGATCTGTAGAAATGCATCTTTTGTAGATAGATATGATCCAAATTAGGCATTCTAATCTTTCACCACCCACTACTTGGAAACAAGATGAAAAGAATATACTTACCATAGTTTAAGAAAGCATTCAAGTCTTGTGATGCGGCAGAAGATACAAATAGCCGAGTTTATGTATTTGCACCCCAATAATTCTAGCATATTTCTCTATTATGAAGTCATATTCTTAACATGATTTTGCATACTTATTATTGAGTTCTATTCTTAATATGATTTTGTATCTGGTTTAATACCCATATTAGGATTAGGATTGTGGACTATATATATTCCTCTAATTCATTATGAAAAACAGCTTTGAAATATTAGTAAAATTTTGCGATAACTTTTTTCCTCAACAAGGGTTTTTCAATCCAGATTGCTTCAGTTTTGTGTGTTTGATCTTTTGAGTTCAATTTTATTGATCAACTTGCCTTTTAATCTTCACACTACATCGGTTGGTATCAGAGCCTGAGTTTCTAATCTTATTCAGATGGCTCTGAAGAAGCAGACAACACAGGTGACCATGACTGGAGGAACAAAACCAAATCAATGTTGGATGTAGCAAAGTCTCAACACGAAATTGAAGCCCTTATCAACAACTTCATGTAATTGAACCTCCCTCATGCATGGAAGAGGTTAAGGAGGATGAGGACATCCTCAATCCTTTACACAAGATCACACCAAGGAGGCCAGAAGGGAGGCTAATCTTTGGCGGGGATCCACAGTGACAGGACCAAGACCTCAAAATTGACCTACTCAAGTTCTCAAGGAGATTGACCATGGAGTTCTTGGATTGGCTTTATATGGTTGAGGAAATCCTTAAGTTCAAGGAGAGTCCAAAAGACAAGATAGTACCTTTGGTGGTAACACAGCTGCAAAGCAGAGCAGTTATATGGTGTTGTTAGTTGAAGATCATGCTAGAGTGAAGAGGCAAGCCAAAAATCATGGATTTGGAAAAGATGAAGTTGCATGGTGAGTTCCTTCTATACAACTATATTTGTACTCTTTATCATAGATTGCAAAATCTAAGAGAAGCGATTCAGTTATTGATTATTTTGAGTTCTATGAACTGGGTGCCCATAATGACTTGGCTAAGTCCCAAGAATAATTAGTTGATAGATGCATTGGGGGGTCCATGCTAATGTATCCAAGATGAATTATTGCAGAGAGATTGTTGATCTGTACCAAAAACACATTAGTGTGCCTTGATGGTAGAAAAATTACAGAGCAATCAGGAAGCATCAATATCACAAGATGCTAGATCAGCAGGACGAGTTCCTACAGGAGATAAACCTACTACTCCTAAGAGTACTTCTGCATCAAATACAAGTCCAAATCGAGTTCTACAACCAGCTCAAAATACACAAGGTCGATTGAGGTGTTTCCAGTAGATGGAGAACCAAGTCATAGGGCAGCAAATTATAAGAAACCAAAGGACTGAGAAGGGAAGCAATTATTGACCAAAGATGAGGAAGAATCTGCAAGTCATGAAACCTTGCCTATTTTTCATAACTATGTAGAAGAACCGAAGAAGGAGGCCGTGCATGGAGACATTGGACAAGCTCTTATTGTACAACAAACTTACCTTGCACCATGGGATGAGTTAGGAGATGATTGGTTGCAGAATAATATCTTTCATGCTACTTGCACAATTGAGGGAAAGCAATGTAGGATGATTATTGATAGAGGCACTTGTGATAATATAGTGTCAAAGGAGGCCATCAATAAGTTACAGTTGAACACTAAAAAGCATACTCATCCATATAAGCTAGCTTGGTTGAAGAAAGGTAGTAAAGTTGAGTCGAAGAGGTGTTTGATATAAAGGTAGTAAAGTTGTGTTAAAGAGGTGTTTGATATCATTCTCTATTAGCAACAAATATAAAGATCAAGCATGGTGTGATGTTGTGGCAACAGATGCTTGTCACCTCCTAATGGAGCATCCTCAGAGTATGATAGATGTGCAATTTATAATGAAAGGAAGAATACTTATTTATTTGTTATGAATGGGACCAAAATTGTGTTAGCACCATCCAAAGACATGATACTCAAGCCAAAACCTAGGAAAGGCAATAGCTTTCTTTTGCAATCACAATTTATAGAGGCTACTTTACATTTTGGTGCGGTCATAGTGTTGCTAGGAAAAGAGGTTGTGAAAATAATAACATTCCGAAGAAAGCTCTACCTATTATTCAAGAGTTTGCTAATGGCTTCCCAGAGGAGTTGCCATTTGGGTTACCTTCACTTCAAGATATCCAGCATTGCATCGACTCGGTTCCAAGAGCTAGTCTTTCAAATTGAGCCCATTATTGAATGAACCCTACAAAGCATGCAGAGTTGTCCAAACAAGTGAATGAACTTTTGGAGAGAGGATATATTTGGGAGAGCATGAGACCACATGCAGCCTTTCTAACACCACAAAAGGATGGAACTTAGCGTATGTGTGCAGATAGCAGGGTAATAAATAAAATAACAATGCAGTATCACTTTCTGATTCCAAGATTGGATGATATGTTAGATCCAAGGTTTGCCTTACCATATTGGCTTTACGTTTCAATCGACCATCAGCATGGTTCGGTACTGGTGCATACCATACCAAACTGATGTCGTACTAGAAAAAAAAGCAACCGAGAGGACTGGAGGAGCAGTCAAAGGATAGAAGTAGCCGGAAGAGTAGAGCAACCAAAAAGATCAAAAAAAAAGAGAGAGAATGAAAAAAGATAAGCAAGATTAGGAAGGGGTGGAGAGAGAGGATGATGCATACCTTCTCACCAGCCACAATCCACAATCAACACGAAAAACCTAACTGAAACCTTCGAAGAGCAAAGTAGCCAGAATAAAAAGAAAGGGGGACATGTAAAATCAAGTGCGTACCTACTCATCAATTGTTGTCCTTGAGTGATGCTGAAAAATGGAAGCCAAACGCCCTCCTCGATTGTTGCCAAAAAATGAAACCCTAGCCATAAAAGAAATCGAGCGAAAGGAAGCTAGGGTTTCCTCCCCATGCATTGAACAGAAGTCAAAAGGAGCGAACCACTTTTATATTGAACCATTTTTTAAAGCATGTTGAACCTGAACTCGATAGCATAAACCTGATAATAGACCCAATAATAAAGCCTACCAATTTAAATAGGCGAACCATCCCGGATTCCAGTCGATATGGTTTGGTTTGCCCTAAATCGACCAATTCGGGTCGGTTCAACATTCCCTAGATCAATTATCTTGAGCCAAAGTGCTTTTTAAGTTGGATCTGAAAAGCAGGTATCACCAAATAAGGATAAGAACAAAGGACAAATGAAAAACAGCCTAGAAGGATTATATGAGTGGTTAGTGATGTTGTTTGGGCTCTCAAATGCACCTAATACATTCATGAGAATCATGAACTAGATATTAAAGGCATTTATTAGAAAGCGTGCGATTGTCTATTTTGATGATATATTGATATACAATCAAAGTGCAAAGAAACATGCACAACATTTGCGTGAGATACTACAAACACTTCATAGGGAGAAATTATTTGCTGCCATGAAGAAGTGCATCATTATGACTGATCAAGCATTATTTTCAAGATATGTTATATCTAGAAATGGTATTTTTGTAGACCAATCCAAAGTACAAGCTCTTGTTGATTGGCCAGAACCCAATACTCTTTCAGAGGCTCGGAGTTTCCATGGGTAAGCCTTGTTCTACCGTAGATTCATTTCTAATTTTAGCACTATCATGCCTCCATATATAGATTGCATGAAAAAGGTGAGCCAGCTTGAGTTCACTTCTAATGCTAGATAAAGTTTCATGGAGAACAAGGCAAGGTTATCAACGGCTCTTATATTAGCTTTGCCAGATTTTGAATAAGTTTCTAAAGTGTTTGTGATTCCTCTCAAGTGGGTTTTGAAGCAGTATTGAACCAAAAAGGGGAGACCACTTGCTTACTTCAATCAGAAGTTGAGCAGGTCCAAGCTCAACCATTCCACCTATGATATTGAATTTTACGCTGTGGTGCAAACACTTAGACCTTGGTGTCACTGTCTTTTATATCGAAAATTCATTTTATATTCTGATCACAAGGCTCTCAAATATTTTAGCAGCCAAGACAAACTTTGTGCACATTAAGCTAGGTGATCAAATAATCTACAAGAATTTATCTTCGTACTATGCACAAATCCGGTGCACAGAATTGGGTGGCTGACGCTTTAAGTTGTGCTTCTTTTCTTACTATCATGATGCTACCATAACTAATTTTGATATTTTTAGAGATATGTTGACTAGTGACCCATAATTTTCTAGTATTCTCAATGAGGAACAAGCTTGATGGTGTGAAGACTTTCAGTTACAAGATGACTTTTTATTTAAGGAGAATTGCCTATGCATTCCAAATTGTTCACTGAGACAAAATCCTACAAGAGCTGCATGGTGAGGTCACTTCGACCATGATAAGACATATCAACAGATATCCCAGCACTATTATTGGCCCAAGCTTACAAGGGATGTAGAGAGATAATGTTGAGTATTGCCATATATGTTAGGTGTCTAAAGGGATGGCAACCAATGCAAGAGTATATATACCATTGCTGGTACAGGATGCACTATGGTCTCACATCAACATGAACTTTGTATGGGGACTTCCGAGAACACAAGCGGCTTTGACTCAAATCTTTATAGTGGTGGATTCGTTTTTCTAAAATGGTTCATTTCATTGCATGTAGGAGAACAATAGATGCCTCTTTCAGTATAGGATTATTTCTTTCGAGAGGTGGTATGACTCCATGGAGTTTCGATTGCAATCCCCTCAAATCAAGACCCCAAGTTTGTCTCACATTTTGGAGGAGTTTATGGCAAAGATTGGGGAATATTCTCTCATTCTGTAATGCTTCCCATCCACAAACTGGTGGGCAGGCCGAGGTGGTGAACATGAGTTTGGGTGCTATGTTGCGAAGCTTAGTTGGTGAGAATCCGAGGTAGTGGGATCAAGTGCTCACCCAAGCAGAGTTTGCATTCAATAGATCCATCAACAAATCCCTTTCCAGGTTATGTATGGTTGGAACCCGTGATGTGCTCTGAACTTGGTAACCAAGATGAACTGGCATGCGAACTAAAGATATGGTAAAAAAGCTTCAGGATATACATATTCAAATTTGTAAGAGGATTGAAGAATCAAACAAGCATTAAAAGGAGCATGTGGATGAGCATAAGCGCAAGGTGATCTTTGAGATCGATGACTATGCATGGGCTGCAATTACTAAAGATTGCATACCAACCGGAGAGCAGGGTAAACATACACCTCGTAAGGTGGGACCTGTAAGATCATAAAGAAGATTAGTGATAATGCCTAATGCTTAAAGCTACCAAGTCATATCTGAACCCATAATGTCTTCAAGGCCAAACACCTTATGCTATCCATAGTGATACACCTAATGAATATATAAATTCAAGGGAAAATTCTCTCCAACCTAGGGAGGATGATGCAGCAAAGGATATAACTAACCGGGTTTATGTATTTGCACCCGAATAATTCCAGCATATTTCCCTATTATTGAGTCATATTCTTAATATGATTTTGCACACTTCTTTATTATTGAGTTATATTTCTTGTATGATTTTGTATCAGATTTAATACCCATAATAAAATTAGAATTGTGGTCTATATATATTTCTTTAATTCATTATGAAAATAGCTTTGGAGAAATCAGTAAAGCTCTATGAGGACTTTCTTCATCAACGAAGGATTCTTCAATCCAGATTACTTCAATCTTGCATGTTTGATCTCTGAATTTAAGTTTTGCCAATTAACACACCTTTCAATCTTCACGCCCATCATCTTGCTTTTTAAAACCAAGATAGGTACATGTCTAGGAGACTAAGAGTTAGGGACTCTAGAGGAAAAAATTCTTGCAACAAGGCACCTATACATGAGATGAAAATTACACAGATATGCATGCAACTCTTAGGGCCTGCCCTATGGCAATGACCCATAAGTGAATATCTGTAAGGCCTCTTTTTTCTCAGCAGCAGCAATGGTCAGGAGTCAGGACTCTATTTGAATTATTTATTTACCTTCATTTAAATCAAGATCTTCCTCAAAATTCTTCTCAAGACATATAATGATCAACTTATAACATGCAAGTTGTAACTGCATGTTGTTAAAGAATCCAGGCTAAACGTATTTGTTTTCACTGGAGTCAAATCCATATTCCTAGCCCAGTTTTAACAGTTGGTATGTGTTTGATGTGGTAAAAACAAGGAAAAAAAAAGTGAACAAAATGACCAAAATGGCAAGCAAGGGAGGAAGAAAGTTACTGGTTTGCCAATGAACCTCCATTCCATGATGCAACATCAAAAAGCACATCTAAAAACAGAACAAGTTTTCAGAATTGACTATTAGAGAATAGGAAAAGAAAGAAATGCCAGACTTTTAATCTCCACTAAGTGCAAAAGTTGTGGAAAATCATTTAGCACCTACACTCAAGGTAACTTATATATGGCCAATAACTGCTGCATTAAGTGTGAAGATTCAGATAGACCAAGAGTATTGTGGCCTAGGGCTACAAACAAGCTGAAAAGTACATGAAAAACTCAGGCTTGGCTTGATAATAGGCCACCCATTCACACTTGTTCGACTCAAAATGAGCAAAGATAGAATTTCAGTTAGAGCTCAACTCCTAAATAATCAAGCCAGAAGACTTTGGTTTTGCAAAGATAAATAGAAACTCACCTCGGCTTGATAACAGGCTCACTCAAGCTTGGTTCAGTTGACAACCAACAGAAGCTTGAACATCTCGTGTCAAGCTCAGCTCGAGCTTGAATACCCTTTTCATATAACAAGATGTGCTCAAGCACCTTAATACTTAGGTCAGCTTATTTTATTTGCATCTATATAGCCTGAAATTTTACTTACATCAAGGTATACAATAGGGCTTTCAATGGGCTGGGCCAGCCTGAGCAGATGAACGACCCAATCTGGAAAAAACCAGGCTCAGTCTCAACCTTTTAGGCTGAAAGAATGATTTAGCCCAGTTTTTAGGAAGCCTGATTGACTCCAAGCTGGACCAGGAATAAGATTTTTGTATAAAATAACTGGAGGCCTGGTTTGAGCCTCAGCCTGGCCCAAAAATATTACATGATTCAGGTTGGGCTCCAGCCTTATCCAGGCAGGGTTTGGGGTCAAGGTTTAAACCATGGGCTTACTTTGGGCCTACGCTCAATGCAGCCTAACCAGGCCCATTGGCACCCCAAGCACACAAGCTAGCGAAAATTTCAACAGCAAGTAGGATTACGCTATAAGAGTGAACACTGGCATATTTAAATGCACAAATGAGCTTCCCCACTGCAATAATAAAAATATGCACCAACTAGGAAGAAAGAAGCTAAAATGATTTAAAATTTTTCATGGATCAAATATTAAGAAACAAGGCCAGGGAGGTCCAACCTGCAATTGATCGAAGCTTGTTGTCACTTAGATCTAGCACCTGAACCCATAACAAACGTTCAACAAAGCCAATTCGTGATAATGATAATCCTTTAAGTTGTAAGCAGGCAATGCTACGGAAACTTGAGGAAGTCAATTTATTAAAATGCCAAGAATGCTTCATCAGAAACTCCTTGTCCGAAGTCACCTGCAAAATCACTCAGATGAAATATGCGCACAATTTGCACAGCTCTGAAAGTAGCTTGAGCACATAGTTCGCAGAAAATATGAACCTTAGTATGAGATAAACTAAAACAGGTTAGCAAACTCAGACCTACAAAGTTTATTCATGTACCAGCAAGAAGTTCAATAAATGTGCAGTCATAATTTCACAACATCACAAGTTATCTGCTTCCAACATTGTGGCACCAGTCACCAACACATCACAACGTAGAAATAAAAACCCAAATAAACTAAATTAGTATCTGTATGAAAAATTATTGAAAAGTTGTTATGGAAGTCTGGTTCACATGTTTAAAGCAGATGAGTTTAGGAAAGCAATATAACTTCAGATTCTCTAAGCTCCCAAACCCAGGGATTACCACTGAAAATGCATAGAGAAACAGTGAAAAACAGTGGTAATCATGATGAGGACAAACAAAATAAAACTGCCAGGAATCTCAAAAAGCCTGAATTATCCATAGTGTGACCCTGGCTACCAAGATAACTTTAAAGGGACAGCTTAAATGCTTCATGTCATTTTTCAGTGCATTTTTCAGGCTCAGTTTCCCAATTAAAATTTAAGATCACTTACAATGATGGCCTATAAGGCCATCCCAACAAATAGTTACTGATTATGACAATCATGATTGAAAGATGTTGTATAATTGTTCACTTAGTTCATACATTGAGATTCCATATGTTCCTGGCATAATATTTAGGGACCAAAAAATATATATGATATCATCCCATATGAAGTGAAAAATATTCTGTCATACCCTGAGCCACATCCTGTAGTCTGTGCCTGTATTTATACAATTATGGCATGTCAATGTTAAGAAATAATAGATTGCAAGCAAAGGATGGTTACTTTTGTATCATGATTTTCAAACTACAAGTGATATTCCACTACTCATTCTCTTGTATTGTTGTCATTATTGTGTGGGTGCATATGTATTGCTGCCCTGCTGGCAACTAAATGATTTTGTTCAGCCTAGACCATGGAGTTTACACATCTAATTAGAAGTGTTCAGTAGATTTCGTTTATAGCTATAGCCAAAATGATTCTCTTCATATTTATGTTTTCAAATTCTTTTATCCTTCACTTTTCTACATAAACATGTAAAGCATACAAAACCACAGACATACCTGAGACATTAGAACTAAGCTTCGTTCATCCTCATAGTATCTTTTATGAGATGGATCCAACTTTATTAACTCTTCATAGAGTTTTAGAACCTCTTCAGAATGAATCCTCTTCTGCATTAACGGAGCTCCATGTGACACCATTGCATCATGGGCAACCAAAAGCCGTGCCAATGTTATGTTCACAAACTTACTGCAAGGAATAATGAATTTTAGATTAATGACATATAAACCATTAGATAGAGAAATTGATGTTTTAGTTAAATTTCTTCAGCTTTTTAGTTAATTCTTCAGCAACTTAATGAGGTACAAATGATAGAAGTTGACTAACCAATTTTCTTCAGACAGCTCTTTGAAAAGGTTTATCTCATTAGATAAAGTCTCAAAATGCCACTGGTTGTCCTTTGAACCCTCTGCTACATGGTCCTCACTGATTCTTAATTGATCAAAAGAATTATATTAGAAATTTCTAGAGGATGACATGCATCACCATAGTTCCAGACAAAGAGCTCCTGAATGGATTCTTCATCAAATTGTTCTGGATTGTTATTATTCAATGTTATAGCAAACTTGAACTGCACAGGATATCTGTAGCAAGAACCATTTGATGATACTATATCTTCCGAGTGACCAAGGGTAATCTCAACTGAGTAAGATTTCAAACTGCTGGAATTTGCATCAGGAATATTAAGATAAGTCACCCAACAACGGGCCTCTCCTGAACTTGTAGCTGATAATGGCCTCCAAATGAGATTCCCATTCGTGACAAACATGGAATTTATAGTCACAGTTGATGAACTCACGCCTTTGACAGCTTGATTAAAGTAAAGAATGATGGGTAATGTTTGTTTATGCAAAAAATAGCACAAACCGGAGTCTGAGGTTGGAAACAGTTTGTAACCATCCATTTTCTCATTTTGGGATAAAACTAAATCTGATCCAGGAACTGGCCATGAAGATATCAGAAGTAGTTCATCTGGACTGGCAGTTTGATCCAGAAGCCAGAGATGATAGAACCACCCACTTTGATCACTTGGGTCTGTGAAAAGAGCCTGACGTACAAGATCATACTCCTCTGTTAGAATATTCTCCTTTGAATCAAATCCCTGAACCTTTTGGTTTAGCAAGTGGGACAAAAGTACACTGCAGACATGTCAAGTTAGATACAACTGAAAATTTTAGTAAATCATATGTTATACATCTGGAAGAAGTTACTGTTGATAATACTTCTGCAACCAAAACTTCATTGGAAGTGAGCAAAACAAGCATGAAAGTAGTGATACATTGTAAAGCATAGTATGCCATACTAGTACATACTATCCCGTACTAGACTATCGTACCATACCAATACTGAACAAAGACTTGATACTGGTGCGTATCAGAGTCTCATTATGCGGAACCGACCCAAGTATTGGGCGTTTGGACACTATACCAATGTAGTACTGGTATGGATTCCAATACCAAGACAGCGAACCTTGGGTAGACATTCAACATTGACCCATAACCATGATGAAGAAACCATATCCCATGTACACAATGCTTTGCTAATTATCATGCTAAATAGTAAATTAGGTACAAAGATATATTTTATTTTCAGTTTATTCATTTGTGTTCAACTCTGTAACTTAACATCATTAAACAAGTAACTGGATGGAACCAAACTTTGTAGATATCTTCTCCAGAATGACTCAAGGATTTGTCATCATAAGTACAATGAATAAGACCAAAGTTGTTCTCAGTAGATAAGTCAAAACTGCATTAATTTCAGACATTTTGAACTATAGATTTAGAAATGATATATTCAGTTATACTAACCACTGGTTAAGTTGAAAAATGCCCATTTTTCTTGAAATTTCATAACATTTATGATATGCCCTATTTTCTTAAGATCTAATAAAACCAATTACATTTTAGCCTGACCAGCAGTGGAACTATGATGTTGAGTTGTTCAGCAGTTTGACGTAACCGACACACTTAATTTATCAGCCAATCTTCAACTGTTATATCTTGTAGGGATGATAATGTCAAGCTCTGATTCCTATTGGATCAATAAGCAGACCAGCAAGTCATCTTACACATTTCACTCCATAAATAAACAACATGAAAGAATGGTCATCTTAACAGCAATTTCCGCATCATAAAATCAAGAGATACAAATACCCCTATACCTGCGTTGGTGCCAAGCAGAATAATTGCTGAAATTGGTGTTGATCTTATCCATCGTGAACTTGAGCTCCTCTTCGTCCGACACATTCTTTAATTTTGCAACAAATCTAAAATCCCAAAAGAAATTAAAACATTCACAACAAAATCAATACTAAATAACCAAAAAGTAGAGACACCTGCGATAATTCCATCCATTGAAATTCCGAGCATCGGCCTTCAGGAGCTGATCCAGCAGTCGGAACTCCCGCGCGAAGTCCACCGGCGCAAGCCCCCGGCTGAGCAACCATTTCCGATGGTACCAAGCCCCGTAAGACTTGGGATTCTGCCTCAATGCTATCTCTACCTTCAAATTTGTCCACACAGAAACTTTCGGATCAATCAAGCAAAATGAACCTCCAATTCTCTCCTTCGATCTTAAAAGCAAAAATATAAAAAGAAAACAGAACTCACGACTCTGAGCTCATCTTCGACGGCGGATTTAACGATTTCGGGGTCGGTCACTTCGTTGAGATTGTGCTGGAGGGCGAGCTTTCGGTAGTTCCAGGCGGTGTAGATTTCCGGGTTCATCTCCAAAAGCTTCGAGTTGACAGCCAAAGCATCGTTGGTATATCTGCGCAAACCCGAAATCAATAAATTTAGCAAAGACACTATTCGATCGAGAGCGAGAGAGGGAGGGGCAGAGGGGAGGGAAGAAGGGGGAACGAAGAGGAATTACATGCGGTGGTGGTGGTGGTGGAGGAGTTGGGCCTGGAGGTCGCGGAGCTTGGCCGCCTTGGCAGCGGAGGCGGCGGCGTCCTCCGGCTTGGGGGATTTGCGCGGCCGGCCGTGCATTGCTTTCTCGCTCCTTCGTCGTCGCCGGAGATAATGGAGTCGACTTGGATCTCTCGCTATTTCTTTATTCGAGTAAACTCAGTAAAGGGTCCCTCGCTATTTGGGGCCGCGAAAAAGTCCTGTGCGCCGCGCGGCGCGCTCCGTGAAGAAACGCGCGCCGCGCGCATGAATTAATTCGCACGGTATGCGTGAATGTCACGTATGATATATATATATATATATATATATATATATATATATAAAATATGCGCAATCTGTACTATATGCGATGCACAAAGATGCTTCCTTAAAGCCACTAGAAGTGAACGAGGGCTGAGCCAAACCTAAACTCATGATTATACCAAAAATTTTATTAAAAGGACTAGTTTTCAAAATTCAACATGGTGATTGTCAAGAAATAATTAAAAAAAAATTTATACATCACGTGCAATATAGGATGCGTGCATCATGCCAAATAATTAGTTATGATTTAATCAAAATATTTAAGATTCGAGGAATGAGAAAAGTTATGATTATGATTCACCATATAATGTGTTGAGCCCAATTAAGAAGAGTTTGGATTATATGGGATGAAATAAGTTGCCCATGGATATTATTTCAATGCTTAAATTTATATGTATCTCTAAATAGATTCAGATATTGAAATAAATAAATCTAGATGGATATTCTCTTTAAGAAAAGATGGACTCTTTTCCTTTAAATAGAAGAACTATATCCACTTCTCCAACTTAAGTTTCAACCCTTGGTATAAGAGTTGTATGTCATTGATGAAGTATTATTCATAACTTCTTTTTTTTTTTTTTTTTGGCAAGGATCTATTTTTCTTTTCTTTTAACATATATCTTAGTTTTGTGCTAGAGTAATTTTTCTCTCTTATCCGTTTAATTTCTATCTTAGATACACGTACACTAGGCTTAGCCAAGCCCAGATTCACTATCATTTCTATTAGATCTGCATAGATCTTAAAGCTAAAATGCTACCCATTAACCACCATTAGTTACTTTAAAAAAAATTCAATAAAATAAATAATATATATAAATAGACTAAATGAGTAAACAACAAATACAAATTTGATAGGAGTAATACTAATTTTTTCGGATAACGATAGACAATTATCCTACAAAATAAACACTAACATATTAAAACTAAATAACTAGCCTAAACTAATAAACATATAGCTGATAAATAAAAATACTATAAAAATAGATGTAGTATGTTACGTGCCCTAATGAATAAGGCATGTGGAAGTAGACATGTGATGCTCAAGCATTGGCTATGCATCTCATCTATTTCATCTCCATAAACATGCCTAATTCTTCATGACACACCATGTATTCAATTATTTTTATTTATTTCTTAATATTTCTATTTACCATCATTAAGTGTTTAATGCCACATCCAAAAAAAAAGTTAGTATCTACTTTCATCATATTTGTGTTTATTGTTTGCGCATTTCTATTTAATTTTTACTTAATTTTATTTATTTTGTCTAAATTTTTTTAATAGTAGCTAATGATGGTTGACATTTTTAACTTTAAGATCTATCTAAATATAATTGTAGGGATAGTAATTAGATTTGTGTTTAGCTACACATGAAAGTAGTAAGTCTAACTATATATAGAGAGAAACTAATATGAAACTTGTACAATATATCGAAAGACTAAAATATGTCAAAGTGATAGATAGAGAAAAGTAATCGATAATTTTAAAAAAGGTCTAAAACTTGTATAAAGAAAGAAAGATCACTTGAACAACTATATTGTAGAGTATTTTTATAATATAATAATTAAATGTCAGAAGAAGCAAAATTTTCTTCATTAACTACTTTGTGATTAAGGTTTTGTATTATAGTTATTATAGTATCTCATTCATTCAATAACATTAAGCCATTGGTCTTTATGGATTGGTTTAAAAAATTTATGTAACCCTTTTAGTTTATAAATAAAAATAAAATATATTATTAATATTTATATATTGAGAATTTTCTTTTTTAAAAAAATAATTGACCATATTTTATAGTCTTCAAATAAGTTACTGTGTTTGAAGCCATGCATGTCATTCTTCAAGACAATGAGAGTTTATTGAGCTTAGCATGATAAAGGTGTAGCATTTCTATAGCTTGCTAGTAGCATATTTTCTAACTCTTTGGATCCATTATCTTCTCATCTAAACACTATGAAATAGCTAATAGCTATTGTTTATAGAAAGTAAATATTAACTAAATTAGTTGAAAAGAAATGTAAGTTAGAAAATTGTTACTCTTTATAGATCATGCCATTCATTAGTAGACTTTCTAATGAGTAATTTAATATTTTTATTAAATGAAGCTACGATACATTATTTGATATGGTCTCAAATTTGATATGCAAAATATGTGAAATTTAAGCATAATTAATAAATTGATAATTGGTTGGCTTTCATAGTGCAAATTAAACAACTTATAATTAATTTTAAGTAATAATTTTCATCTTACTCCTGATATTGAAGGTTGAACTGGAAATATGAGATCAATAATTTTTATTTTCTTTGCTTCCTACAATAAATCATAGGATAGAGCATATCCATATAATTTATATAAACAAATCTTAGCCTTTTCCATATTTAATCACTTTAAGAGTAGGAGAAAAATTATAAATATTTAAAATATTTAATTGATATATTTAATTTTATTATAATATAGAAAATTATTTTTAATACAATAATATTATTTTTGTTGCTTCATTAAAATTTGGGTTTATTATGATCTTGCTATAATTTATATTAGATAGCATATCACCTATTGAATGAACAAAGATTTAGATGAATGTTTTAGTATTTTGAAATATTGATTTCAAAATTTATTATAATATAGAAAATTATTTTCATTGTTTCATCAACATTTAGGTCAATTATACTCCTACTATTATTCATATTATATATCATGGTGCCTATTAAATGAATAAAAATTTAGATGCATGTCTTAGTCTTTTGAAATCACTATTTCACAATTATACCATTTTAAGATATTGATTTCAATACAATGCCCGGAAATCAATGATTTTGCTTTTAGTTTATCTATTAGAATTATATTACTATGCAACTTATTTAGATCATAATAAATGTATAGTATTTGGTTTTAACAATAGCTATCAACTACACTAATATTATTTTTTCAAGAAAAACCACCGATGGCATCAAGTTAGATAAAAATGATGTTTTCTTTATATGGATATACTTGTATAGTTATATATGTATTTTATTGATCTACATTTGAGTTTAATATAGTCAACTCTATATCTTAAACAATTCAATATTGAATGTAAATAAATATGATAAAGTTGTAACTATAGAATGATATCATTGATCTGTCATTGGTATATTTCCATATTTATAAAGGGATTGTCTATATTATTGTTCTTCAATTTTTTTTTTAATCTCCACATCCCTAACTTTTACATCAAATAGCAAGTATAATCTATGCTCCTTAAAGATATTTTGGAACCTCTCTATCTTCTATATAGATATTAATAGTTCAATTTTCTCACCATTTGAAAAAAAAATTATGTCATAAAAATTTATTGATGTAAATTCAAATAACAATGTATATATGTAATTAATTTACTATCTTGTTGTTTTTGAGCCATTCTCCATGCTAAAAGCTTGAAATCTCTTTTTAAAATTTTTATACTCCATAGCTTGAGAATGCAACCCTAGATTTCTAATACCTACTATTAATGCAAAAATTTTATAGTAGTAAATGTATGCATCAATGTTCTACCATATAATAGGTTGATTTAGCCATTAAAAGATATAAGTACATCTCTTAAACTTTTATTTTTAATTATACAAAAAAATTCAATACCTAAAATTTTAATTATTCAATTGATATTATGATTTTGTTTTTTTTTGTTGTTATCTTATATTTTACCGTATTATGTCCTTTAATCATCACTAATAATTAAAATAAATATTACTATACGCGATAAAATTATATTTGAAAATATATTGAATTATAAATCACTATAGTATCTCTAATACAACACTCATGTAAAGGCATTAGCTTTTGTACTTTAACTTATAAATTTTGGTGCTACCATCACCTTATTTGGGTTTTGATTGCCTGGTCCTTTAAAATCATTTAAGTCTAACTTAGATCATTACCTGACTTTGTCTTATAATTAATTTCTTCCCCTCTCATCCTACTTTTAATAAAAATTATAGACAAATAAATATGCATCATAATGAAGTTGATATGGTAATTCAAAATAGGAGACCCATTTAATATGATGATATTAGTTATTATCTTATGTTTCACTATAACTTTTCTTGTAAACCATTTTTATAATTAATTAGATGTGAGAATTTATTAAGCATCAATAGTTTTAGACTTTTGGTTGATATTGCTTCAGATAACAACATGCAATTGTCCATGATAGATATTGATTTTGTGAATAAATATCTATATTTTATTATTTTTCCTTAATTTTTATTAATAATTATGCAAAATTCCAAATGCTAGTAGATTGGCATCTCTTTAAAATAAGCTTGCATTCATCTCCTATTGACGACATTATAATTCTTAGAATCATTAATTTTTTCAATATTATTGGCACTTACAATTTTAACCGCTACGATCTTCTTCTTATCTTTGTAAATCATGAGTTATATACTATTGCATAATCTAATTATTGTGCTAAAATGAAAACTCTGTCATTCATTGAAATAGAATAAAATATTAATTCTTAATAAATAATTTTTACATAATGGTTCAATACTTTTAATACTACTAAGCAGTCTATTTATTGCAATAGAATGGCTTAGATCAAACATATAGCATTGGTAATAAATATGGATGTATTGTAGTTTACAATGATGTTTAACTATTACCTTTCTTCTTCATTCTATCTCTGTTGGGTAACTATCAATAAAATTGATCCTACCAATAAAAATGTTACATTTCTTCTGCTTTCTATTTCTCTTGGATTACTCTTAATAAAATTGATCTCTACGAATAAAAATCTCACTCTTTGCCACCACAATCAAGCTTTATCTAGGCCACGATGGATAAAGATTAAAAGTTCTTTCTATAGCCTAACATGATACCACTTTTACTCCACAAAGAACTTGACTAACCAAGTATTACGACTATCAAATTCATGAGGATTAAAAGTTTTAGCCAATCAAAATATTTTTTATTAAATGAAGGATGTGTATATACTATGAATTTTTAGTCAATAATACATGACTTCTATATGTTTGTTAAAACACCTTTATAGCCAAAATTTGGTTATTGTCTCTTGAAGTAGAATTACATAACCCTAATTACCCTAAGCAACTATATAAAATCCAAACAAAACATAAAAACTTAGATTTTTAACATCATACATCAGTTTTGATGATTGATTTAAGATGAAATGCCAACTTTACGCTTGATGATTCAGAAAAAAATGATGAATTAGATAACAATAGGGTTAACCCCTGATTTTTCACAAAAAGTAAAGCAGTTCGAATGCAGACCTAATAACATAGAAGCATCTACTTCATCAATAAGTTACTTATGTGTCTAAACTCATTAGAAGAAAAAAAGAAGAAGAAGAAGAAGTGTCCTACTATGTTTCATTATAATTTACTGCTATAGAGATGGAGCAGCAACTTTGTCGTAGTTTTCCATAAATAAAGCATAAATATGATGATGAAAGAACCTTCCAACTTCCATAGAGTATCCAACGCATGATCATTTAATGACTATAGAAGGTCGATCATGACATTAATTCTCAAAGGGTTTTAGTGTTAATTACCATGAAATATTAATAGATTTTGACATTCTCTACTTCCAATTCTACTAATATGGTTGCAGTCCTACCATCTTCCCTGTTTTGAAGTTCCATCTCCTTTGATTGGCTATTGCCTCTTAGTTGAGCCATCTGTTGCTACAAGATCTCATATTGAAATTATAGTTGCCAATTCCAAATGCTCATGGAGCATCATTGGTGCTTGAGAAGACTAAGGATCTGATCCCATTTTCTAATTTTGACTCTGCTTTTCTTTCTCTGTTTTACTACCACTGGTCAAGTCTAAAAGTTGGATGACCTTAGGGCTGTAATCGAGCCGAGCCAAGTCGAGCTTTTCGGTGCTCAAGCTCAGCTCGTTAACAAATACTCGAGCTCAAGCTCGTTTAAATTTGAAAAACCCTGATCAAGCTCGGCTCGAGCTCGATTACAAAAAGCTCGAGTTCGACTCGAACTCGGCTCGAGCTCGCTCATTTGGAATGAATAGAAAGCTCAACAAGCTCAACTTAGAAAAAGCTCGTTTCAAGCTTGAGCTTGAATTGAGCTCGTTTCAAGCTCGACTCAAATTAAGCTTGTTTAAAGCTTGGCTTGAGATTCTTAAACCCAAAGAGCAACCAGAGAAGATGAAAAGAGAAGATGAAAGGACATCTTGTTCATGAGCTCCTAATCGAGCCAGCTCGCGAGGTCCTAATTGAGCCGTCTCACGAGCTCTTAATTGAGCTGTCTCGCGAGCTCCTAATCGAATCTACTTCCGTGCTTAAGCTCGGCTCGTTTGATAAACGAGCTCTAAAATGAAGCTCAAGCTCGGCTCGTTTACATGACGAGCCGAATACGAACGAAATTTTATCGAGCCGAGCCTCGAGCAGCTCATGAGCGGCTCGGCTCAATTATAGCATCAGCAGCTCGACTCAATTACAGCCCTATCGACCTATAAGAACCAAGGCTCGAAACAGAGAAGTCTGCGGAGGTAGTAGCTGGGATTTAGGGTCTAATGGCCATCAAGACTGAGCTTCATTGTCAAGATTGCACCATCATGGGATTTAATTTCTTCACCTCGGCATCTGATTCGAACTGACTTCACGAAGGCTTCCCAAACTACCATCTTCACCCAACTTGATATGGCTGATCCAACGCCGTCAGAATAAACGGCAACAGCGACTGACGGAGGCCTTCTCGGCCGCCTGAGCCCCCCTCGGTATTGGACTTCATGAACAGTATCTCAACCTCCGAGACCCCCTCAGTCTCGGACTGCATAAATAGTGCTCGGCCTCGAGTTCCAGTCTCGGCCTCGAGCCACAGCTCCCGGGCTCTATAAACAGTATTTCAACCCCCGAGACCCCCTCGGTCTTGAGCTGCATGAACAGTGCTCGGCCTCGAGTTCCAGTCTCGACCTCGAGCCACAGCTCCCGGGCTCTATGAACAGTATCTCAACCCTCGAGACTCCCTCGGTCTCAAGCTGCATGAACAGTGCTCGGCCTTGAGTTCCAGTCTCGGCCTCGAGCCACAGCTCCCGGGCTCTATGAACAGTATCTCAACCCCTGAGACCCCCTCGGTCTCGAGCTGCATGAACAGTGCTCGGCCTCGAGTTTCAGTCTTGGCCTCGAGCCATAGCTCCCGGACTTTGTGAATAGTACCTCAACACCCGAGACCCCCTCGGTCTCGGGATGCATGAACAGTGCCCGATACATGGTCTGGCCCTTGAGCCCAGCAACCTACAGCCTTGGGCTACCTGACATGCCCACGTGGTCCGCCGCACATCCGTAGCAACGTGTGGTCATACCTCATAACGGCGTATGGTCCATTGCATGTCTGCGACTATGCATGACCATACCCCGTTACAGCGTACGGTTCACCACCCGCCTACAACTGTGTGCGGTCACATCTGGCAATGGCGTGCACCAGGTATAACCACAGATGCTAGATATCTGTGAAGCCGTACTGATAGGTGACGCAGGACATCTTCGACATGCACGGTAACGGTACGACCTGTCACTATCAGCCTCATCTTTTTGTCCGTTATTGGACGGGGTACCTTGAAATCAGCAATCTTCTGGAACAAAAGGGTGTATCTTCGAACAGGTATAAAAGCGCACACTCTCACTGTAAGTAGGGATCCAAGAACTCTAGTTTTTCTAGCTTCTTCCTACTAGTTAAACCCTAACTTTCTAGCTTCCTTCCGCTAGTCAGTTCTCGTCTGTTCCCGAGTGACTAACTTGAGCGTCGGAGGGTCCCCACCGGAGCATCCGATCTCCGGAGACTTTTCTTGCAGGAGTCCGGCGAGGAGGACGTCAGTTTCCCCGGCGTTTGAAGAAAGTGACTCGGCGTCAACAGATTGGCGCGCCAGGAAGGGGGAAGAGAAAGATATCGAACCAGCAATCTGCAACCTCTCTCTCCCCGAGCTCTTGAGCCATGGTGACGACCCGTGCGAAAGGGGTCTCTGTCAGTTGCACTGGGGGGCAGTGTCAAGGAGCTGATCCGATGGCGGTTGGCCCCTTAGCTCCCCCAGCCGGTGTCCCTGCACCATCGCGTCTCCAGGCAGCCCCTTCTGCTCCCCCGATCGACGTCTCTGTGCCTCCTCCATAGCAGCTCTAGGAAGACCAGCTTGCCGCTCTAGCCACGCAAGTTCAGTCCTTGGCGACGGTGGTTCAAGGTCTGCAGCACCAGCAGGCGGCCCCGCAGCAGCCAGAGCCATTCCCATCGGTTTTGGGGTGGTGCAACCCAGCCAACATTCTTCCCGGAGGAGATCGTCGGTCCCGGAAGCTCGCCACCGCCATGCTTCGCCCAAGCCTCACAACCGGGGAGCCTCCAAGAGACTCCGATCGTCCTCTCGTCACGCTAGTGTTTCTCCCAAGCAGCGACACGGGAAGGAGGCGGAGCGCCCTCACTGATATCGCCGTCACTCTTCCCCATCCTCAGAATCCTCAGAGGAGGGGTCCTTCGATGGCAGGATAGCCCATCGAGCCGAGCGTCGACTCGATGAGTACAACCAATGGTTGGAGGAACTCAGCCGCCGGATCACCCACCTGCCAAAGGCGGACTATGATAGTCGACCTCCGCTGTCCCGTTGTATCATGGAAGAGCCCATCTCCATCCGATTCCTCCTCCCTCAGCTGGATCCATATGACGGGACCACGGATCCCCTGGCTAGAAAGTTACAAGGTTCTTATGCAGGTCCAGGGAGCAACCGATTCGCTCATGTGCATCGCCTTTCCTGCCACTCTGAAGAAAGCTGCTCGAGCCTGGTACTCTCGCCTGCCGCCGCAGAGTATTGATTCTTTTCGCCAGCTAGAGAGAGCCTTCTTGGCCCATTTTGATGCCTGTCAGAAGATTCCAAGGGTAGCTGATAGCCTCTTCTCTGTCCAGTAGAAGAGCAGCGAGTATCGATTCTTTTCGCCAGCTAGAGAGAGCCTTCTTGGCCCATTTTGATGCCTGTCAGAAGATTCCAAAGGTAGCTGACAGCCTCTTCTCTGTCCAGTAGAAGAGCAGCGAGTCCCTACGAGACTACGTCGCTCGGTTCAAGGAGGCAGCCCTGGAAGTCTACAATCTTGAGGACTCAGTGGCTACTTTGGCCTTAAAGCGAGGGCTTCATTCATCTCACTTCGCATACTCCCTTGACAAGAAGCCGCCCGGTTCCTACACTGAACTCTTGACCCGATCCCAGAAGTATATCTGCACCGACGAGGCTGATTCCTCTCGGCGCGAGGCTAGCGGGAGTGTCCTCAAGAAGCCAGCTCGCCCTGAGCCCGCTGAAGTCCGGCCCAGGAGGCCCGAACCTCCCCGCCGACCAGACAATCGTCCTTAAGCTCCTGCATAGAGGGACGGTCCTTACACCCCTTTGCTTGCTCCCATCTCTCACATCGTGCTAGAGATAGAGGGTGAGTCGTACCTGCCATGCCCTCCTCCACTGAACCCAAAGATCCCCCGCAACAAGAATTTATACTGCCACTACCATCGGGATCACGGCTATGACACCGACAATTGTCGCCAGTTGAAGAAGGCGATAGAGGATCTTATCCAGCATGGCCACTTGGGGAAGTTCGTTTAGAGGAACAACCTGGGTGCTCCTGGTCCGTCGGTGCCTCCGCTACCGGTGATTGACAATACTCTGACAGAGAAGACGATGGCGATGATTTCCTGGGGGCAGGTGGCCCGCCCAAGAGGCCGAGGGAGGAGGGGGAGTTAGATCCTATAATCCCTTTTTTCAAAAGGGACTTAGAGGGGGTGGTGAATAAAAATGATGATAACGTCGTCGTGTCCATGACGATTGCTAAACATCCTGTAAAAAGAATTCTGGTGATAGTGAGAGCTCGGTGGATGTTTTGAGTTATGATGCTTTCGTTCGCATGAACCTATCACCTGACCTGCTTCAGCCTGTCGCCATGGCCCTGATGGGGTTCACTGGAGATTCCGTGAAGGTCGAGGGGGAGATCACTCTTCCTGTCATGGCTGGCATGGCCCCGCGCCAAAGTACGGTCTTCATGAGCTTTCTGGTGGTCCGGATACCCCTCGCCTATAATGCTATCCTCAGAAGATCTGGGCTTAATCTTTTGGATGCTGTCATCTCCACCAAGAGGCTACTCGTGAGGTTTCCCACTAGTGAAGGAGTTGGGGAGATGCGGGGGGAGCAAAACCTGCCCACACTTTGCTGCCACATGGCCCCTAGTCCACAGGGAGTGATGCCTGCACCTACACCAGAAGCGCTGGACTCTCGGGACTTGGAGAGAAGAGGAAAGCCGGCTGAGCGCCTGCTGGCCTTCCCTCTTAGAGAGGATCCAACAAAGACAATCCAGGTCGGAGCTCTGCTCCCAGAGGAAGCCCGCAGCCAGCTCCTCGCTTTCTTGCGAGCCAATGCCGACGTCTTCGCCTGGTCGGTGTCCGACATACCAGGCATCCCAGAAGAAGTGATTACCCACCAGCTCAATGTCAAGATGGAGTGCCGACCTATTCGGCAAAAGAAGAGGAGCTTCGCCCCTGACAGACAGAAGGCAGTGGACAAAGAGGTGCGAAAGCTGTTGGCAGCCGGTCACGTCCGTGAGGTGCACTACCCCGATTGGCTGGCGAATGTTGTGATGGTTCGCAAGGCCAGCAGAAGCTGAAGGATGTGCATGGACTTCACCGATCTTAATAAGGCATGCCCCAAAGATAGCTTCCCACTGCCCCAGATCGACCAGCTAGTGGACGCTACGTCCGGACATGAAACTCTCAGCTTCATGGACGCATTCTCGGGGTACAACCAGATAAGAATGGACCCAGCTGATGAAGAGGCCACCTCCTTTATTACTGAAAAAGGGATTTACTGCTACAAGGTGATGCCGTTTGGGATGAAGAATGTCGGGGCCACCTATCAGAGGTTGATGAATAAGGTCTTTGAGGACCAGATTGGGCGTAACATGGAGTGTACGTGGACGATATGCTGACCAAGAGCACCAATGCTACTGACCACATCGCCGATCTCGCAGAGACTTTCAACAACCTGTGCCGGTACCGGATGAGGCTGAACCCCCGCAAGTGTGCCTTCGGGGTGGCGACAGGCCAGTTTCTGGGCTTTATGGTGACTCAGCGGGGGATCAAAGCCAATCCCGACAAGTTCCGGGCCATCTTGGATATGAGGCCCCCAGCTAATAAAAAGGAGGTGCAACACCTAACGGGAAGGTGACGGCCTTGAGTCGCTTCATGTCAAGATTGGCAGAAAGGTGCCTGCCCTTCTTTAAGGCGTTGCGCAAGGTCAACAGCTTTGAGTGGACAAAGGAGTGTCAGGATGCCTTTGAGGAGTTGAAGCAATTTTTATCCACTCCCCGGCTGTTGTCCAAGCCGAGGAGTGGGGAGGAGCTCTTCCTGTATCTCGCAGCCTCCCCCAAGGCCGTCAGTTCTGTGCTCATGCGTATGAATGCCGACGGAGTGCAGAAACCGGTCTACTACACCAGCAAGGTACTTCATGATGCTGAGACCAGATATTCTAGGACCAAAAAGATTGTCTTCGCCCTGGTGATCTCTGCCCAACACTTTCGCCCTACTTCCAAGCTCATCCCATCATGGTGCTCATGGATCAACCTCTTCGGACCATCTTGTCCCGTCCTGACACCTCTGGTCGGCTAGCCAAGTAGGCCATCAAACTGAATGAGTTTGACTTGTCTATCCGGCTGAGGTCTGCCATGAAGTCCCAAGTATTGGCTGATTTTTTGATCGAGTGCACTTGGGCCGAGGAGTGTTCGGAGGAATCATGTCCGGAGGCGCGCATGGAGTCCTCCTCGACCGAGGAAGCAGGAAAGGAAGAATGGATCTTGCATGTGGATGGAGCAGCAAATTTTTAGGGAATCGGAGTCGGGCTCATCCTCGCGAGTCCCGAGAGAGAGGTGGTAGAGTATGCCCTTCAGTTTCTATTTCCAGCCACTAATAATCATGCGGAATATGAAGCCCTGTTGGCGGGGATGAAGCTGGCCGGGGAGCTCGGTGCGGATCGTCTGAGGGCCTTCACGGACTCCCAACTTGTCTCCGGGTAGGTTGCTGGGGAATACGAAGCCAGAGACTCGACCATGTCCCGTTACCTGAGCAAGGTGCAATCCCCAAGCCTCTCGGTTCTCTTACTTCCGCGTCAGCTATATCCCCCGGGCGAAGAATGCCAGGGCCAACGCACTGTCCCATTTGGCCACCTTGGCCGATGGGACCCTGGGAAGGACGTATGTGGAGCACCTGCAGACCCCAAGCATTGAAGCTACGAATGAAGCACTGCCGGTCGAGCAAGAGCCCTCCTGGATGGATGCCTACGTCCGATATTTGACCGACGGCACTCTCCCCGAAGACCCCGCTGAGGCCAGACTACTCAGGCGGCGGGCTCCGAAGTTCCTGATGATGGACGGGAAGCTTTATCGAAGATCATTTTCTTACTCGGTCATCAAGTGCGTCGGACCAGCTGAAGCAGATTACATCTTGCGGGAAATCCATTAGGGCATCTGCGAGAGTCATATGGGGGCAGAGCCCTAGCTTACAAGGCCCTACGGCAGGGGTACTACTGGCTAGCCATGAGGGAAGACGCGGCCGAGCTTGTTAAGAAGTGTGATAGCTGCAGCATCACGCCAATATTCAGCGACAACCGACATCTCAGCTGACCCCCCTAGCGGCGCCTTGGCCCTTCGCCCAGTGGGGTATGGACATCTTGGGACCATTCCCTCCAACCTCTGTACAACGCAAGTTCCTCCTGGTGGCCATCGATCACTTCACCAAGTGGATTGAGGCCGAAGCCCTTGCTAAGATCACTAAGAGCAAGGTGAGATCCTTCTTTTGGAAGTCTATCATATGCTGGTTCGGGCTACCACACACTCTGGTCACCGACAACTGCCGGTAGTTCGACAACGCACCCTTCCAAGGATTCTGCACCGAACTGGGCATCCATCAGAGATTCACTTTCGTCAAACACCCTCAGACCAACAGAGCGGCCGAAGTAACCAATCGCATCATTCTCCAAGGACCGAGAACCCGACTGGATGATTGCAAGGGACGGTGGGTGGAGGAGCTCCACAATGTGCTATAGGCCTACCATACAACGCCACGAGCCCCCACCGGAGAGACCCCATTCAGCCCGTCTTTGGGTCCGAGGCTGTCATTCTGGTGGAGATAGGCTCCCCGAGTTCTCAAGTGGAGTCGTATAGTGAGGAGGACAACCCGGACTGGCTGCGAGCCAACCTTGACCTGGTGGAAGAGGTGCGAGACCGAGCGCGGCTTCGGATGGCGGTCTACCGACAATGAGCTGCTAAGTATTACAACGCCCGCGTGCGCCCCAAGACTTTCCTGTCGGGAGACCTGATCCTTCGATGAGCCGAAGTCTCGAAGCCGACGGAAGGAGGCAAGTTGCTCCAAACTGGGAGGGGCCCTACCGGATCACCGAAGCACTCCGTCATAGAGAGCATACAAGATTGAAGAGCTGGATGGGAGGCCGCTCCCCCGGATGTGGAACGCTGACAACCTTCGTCGGTATTATCAGTAGTGCATTTCCTTCTTACATTAAATACCATGCCTGTATTCTTTTGGATTTTTGCCCCTCATTTCATATTAATAAACTTGAGTTCTAGTATCTCAGTTTTTCAACAAAAAGCCCTAGGCCAGCCAGGCACAAAGCTCAGTGTACCACTGGCAGAGCGATGTACCATCGGCTCTCAACAACAAGCCCAACCCTGGTCGGCAACTAAAGCCCGAGGCTAGCTCGGGACCTAAAGCCCTGGGCCAGCCAGGCACAATGCCCAGTGTACCACTGGCAGAGCGATGTACCATCGGCTCTCAACAACAAGCCCGACTCCGGTCGGCAACTAAAGCCCGAAGCCAGCTCGGCACCTAAAGCCCTGGGCCAGCCAGGCACAAAGCTCAGTGTACCACTGGCAGAGCGATGTACCATCGGCTCTCAACAACAAGCCCAACCCCGGTCGGCAACTAAAGCCCAAGGCCAGCTCGGCACCTAAAGCCCTGGGCCAGCCAGGCACAAAGCCCAGTGTACCACTGGTAGAGCGATGTACCATCGGCTCTCAACAACAAGCCCGACTTCGATCGGCAACTAAAGCCCGAGGCCAACTCAGCACCTAAAGCCCTGGGCCAGCCAGGCAAAAAGCCCTGGGCTAGCCAAGCACAAAGCCCAGTGTACCACTGGCAAAGCGATGTACCATCGGCTCTCAACAACAAGCCCGACTCCGGTCAGCAACTAAAGCCCGAGGCCAGCTCGGCACCTAAAGCCCTGGGCCAGCCAGGCACAAAGCCCAGTGTACCACTGGCAGAGCGATGTACCATCGGCTCTCAACAACAAGCTCGACCTCGGTCGACAACAAAAGCCCGAGGCTAGCTCGGCACCTAAAGCCCTGGGCCAGCCAGACACAAAGCCCAGTGTACCACTGGCAGAGCGATGTACGATTGGCTCTCAACAACAAGCCCGACCCTGGTCGGCAACTAAAGCCCGAGGCCAGCTCGGCACCTAAAGCCCTAGACCAGCCAGGCAAAAAGCCCTGGGCCAGCCAGGCACAAAGCCCAGTATACCACTGGCAGAGCGATGTACCATCGGCTCTCAACAACAAGCCCGATCCTGGTCGGTAACTAAAGCCCGAGGCCAGCTCAGCACCTAAAGCCCTGGGCCAGCCAGGCAAAAAGTCCTGGGCCAACCAGGCACAAAGCCCAGTGTACCACTGGCAAAGCGGCATGCAATTGGCTCCTAGAAGCTCGAGTCTATCTCGGCCTTCCGAGTCCGATGCTCCATCGGTCCCCAGAAGTCCATCTTCCTCGACTTTAGATTTGGTCCTACATTGCTAAGTCGAGGTTATTCGAGAATAAATTAAAGGTTGCTCCTCGGTACCGACGAAGCCCCTAAGGGTCCCACGTCGGTAGCCAAAGGACTTGGGGTAGAAGCTACAATTGGGTAAAGACAATTCTCATTGAAGGAAAAATTGTACTTCATTAATTCAAAGTGTTTACAAAACACCGACCAAGTCGGACTTGCAAAAAAAATGATGATGAAAAAAGTACAACTTGAAGTTCATGGCTCGGCCGGCGCAGGCTCGTCGTCAGACGAGGCAACTTCAGAAAGATGCTCCGGCTCGACCTCAAGGGCCTAAGGAAGGTTCAAGTCTCGGGCGACTTTTTCCTTTCCACGCTGAAACCCTTGGAGATATGCTTCCGCCGAAGCTTCGGCCAGCTCGTCCATAAAGCTCTCGGATGCCCTAAACTCTTCTATGGTCCTGGCAGCCCTGGCCTCAACAGCTACCTCCACCTTGGCAGCTCGAGCTTCTTTCTCCGTAGCTAGAGATGCCGCTGCTGCCCTTTCAGCCTCCAGGGCACGACCCGCTTCCTCCTCGGCCTTCTTCGCACTCTCCTCGGCCTCCTTCGCCCTTTCCTCGGCCTCGTCCGCCCGATTCTCGGCCGCCTGGGTGGCCGCGGTCAATTCTGAAATATGCAAGTCCCTTGCCGCGACGGCGCCTTCGGCCACCATCAGCTAACTGAGTGCTGCTTGTAAACGGCTGGCCTCAGCCTCTGCCCGGCTCTCGACCGCCTTTATCTCATCGGCCTAGGCAACCCTGGCCAACTCTAGGGCCCTCTCGGCCGCCTCAGCTCGAGCACGAGCCTCCTCGGCCTCCTGTCGGACCTCCCGTATGAGGGTCTTTCCCCCATGGATGGCCTCCCTTGTAACCGCCAGGGAGTTTGCAATATGCATGTAAGCCTCATGTCAAAAAAAAAAAAAAAAAAAAGAAAGAGGAAAAGAAGAGGAAAAGGGAAGTCTAAAGGCAAGGGGCTGCAAGACTACTTACTTTAACCAGGGCCGCGTAGGACTCTCGGAAGAACGCAGCCGCCTTCAAATGGCTAAGTTCTTCCTGGACCTTGGGCACGAGAACTGGTGAGATAAGCTGCTCCGCCCAGCGCCCATCGTTCAAAATGGAGTCCCGAGACGGCCTCGGCCTAACTCCATTTTCTCCAACAGCCTCGGCGGTCTCGGACTCGGCGCGTGGAGGGCTGCTTGTTGGTGTCTGCTCGGGGGGCGGACTTGCTGCCCCTGACGGTCCCTCACCTCAGCTCCTTGTCGCCTCGGTGGGGGCTGGTCCACTGGGAGCAGGGGGCTCCTCCATGGTCGGCTCCTCTGTCATTGCCCCCTCGGCCATCGCCCTTTCTGACGGGGTGTGGCCGTCAGATCGATCTCTGGGGCGGCCGGAGGCTCTTGCGGTGCGGGCGGTTCAGGCACCCGCACTGTCGGACGTTTCGAGGCCGGTGTTTGCTGCCCCTCGCTCGGCCCCTCCTGGGCCCTCTTCTTGGCGGCGGCCGTCATGAGTCTGCGGGTCGGGACCTTCATGGTTGTACAGCATCAGTCAGGGTCAAAAAAAAAAGACAGGAAGACTTTGACTAAGTATGAGGGAGACTTACCACGGTGGGAGATGAGACCCGCCGACTGGAGGTTTTCCTCTGTTAGAAGGAGGTTGTACCGAGGGATGTCGGTGGTAAACAACTGCCCCAATGCTTCTTTGTCTCCAGGAAGGACGGTGGAATTCATGTTACCTCGGAGGTCAGGGTCCTCCCACCGGGGCTTAACCTGGTCCAGATTGACAAAGAAAAATCGAGATTTCTATCCCTTGACGAAGGTAGGAAGAAGAAGCTTTAGGATTCGGCCGGGTCGGGGCTGAAACAGCCACCAACCCTTCTGAGCCCGAAGGATGTAGAAAGAGCGAAAGAGGGAAACTCGGGGGGTAACGTGGAGGTGATGGCAGATGATGATTAAGGCACTAACGACCCGAAGGGAGTTCGGGACCAGTTGAGAAGGGGTCAAGGAGTAATAGTCAAGGAGGCTAATGAAAAAAGGAGGTAAGGGTAGGCGGAGGCCCACCCTCAGGGAAATTTCATAAACGGCCACTCGACCGGGTCAAGAAAAAATCACTCTATCATCGGGAGTCGGGAGATAGAGCCCGACATCCTGGGGGATTTGGTAATGGGCCAGGATGTTCGCCAAATCCTGGCCTGTTACCGTGGAGGCGATCCCCTCCGAGGATTCCGCCCCCGGTGCTGACCTTCGTCCGGCGTCTCCTCGATGGGGCCCTGCCAGCCGCCGCCGGGCGTCTCCCTGCGGAAGCCTCACCGGCGACCTGCCGCTGGGCCAGAGGGACGCGGTCCTCCGAATCAGAGGACCACTCAAGAGGAGGAGAAGGGGGAGGAGAAGGAGAAGCTCGAGGCCTCTCGGAAGAAGAACGATCCTCTGGATCATCCTCCAAGGTCCAGGATTGGGAGCTCATTGCTAGAAAAAGGAACAGAGAGGTCTAGAAGAGACGAAGGCTGACCTGAGGAAGAAAATGGCGTGCGCACGCTCTCAGGTTGCAGAAAGGCCAGGAGGCAGAGGATCAGAGGATCAGAGGAAGAAGACAATGATGGCAGGAGCAGTGTGGCCAGATTCAACCCCCACCCGAGTTTTATTCAGTTTTAAATTGTTCCGCCTTGTCTCGTCAGCCACGTGGACCCCCACCATAGGTTGGGCTACCTCGGTGATCGCTCGGTGCGTGATACGATCTGCCTCTGGCCAATGATGGGACGCCGCTGACATCATCGTTATGATGGGCAATGATGGCACGACTTTCCTCACAGACTTCGAAGGATCAGCCTTGCCTCGAGGACGATCGCCGCAGATCGGGTGGACGGTAGTGGCCGCCCTTTCACATCCCCTATGTCGCCTGCATAAAGTCATCGCAGCGTCCGGGGACATGTGTCCGGGGGCAGTTCGCAAAGGATGGGGATCAGCCACATGAGAGGTGACACCCCTTTTGCCTTGCTGGGGTGGGCCCGTTTCGTCTCAGGGGTGAGGGGGCATCTGATATGGCTGATCCAACACTGTCAGAATAAACGGTAATGGCGATTGACGGAGACCCTCTCGGCCTCCTTAGCCCCCCTCGGTATCGGACTTCATAAACAGTATCTCAACCCCCGAGACCCCATCGGTCTCGGGCTGCATGAACAATGCTCGGCCTCGAGTTCTAGTCTCGGTCTCGAGCCACAGCTCCCGGGCTCTATGAACAGCATTTCAACCCCCCAAGACCCCCTCGGTCTCGAGCTGCATGAACAGTGCTCGGCCTCGAGTTCCAGGCTTGGCCTCAAGCCACAGCTCCCGGCTCTATGAACAGTATCTCAACCCCCGAGACCCCCTCGGTCTCGAGCTGCATGAACAGTGCTCAGCTTCGAGTTCCAGTCTTGGCCTCGAGCCACAGCTCCCGGGCTCTATGAACAGTATCTCAACCTCCGAGACCCCCTCGGTCTCGAGCTGCATGAACAGTGCTTGGCCTCGAGTTCCGGTCTTGGCCTCGAGCCATAGCTCCCAGACTTTGTGAATAGTACCTCAACCCCCGAGACCCCTCGGTCTCGGGATGCATGAACAGTGCCCGATACGTGGTCTGGCCCTTGAGCCCAACAACCTACAGCCTCGGGCCACCTGGCATGCCTACGTGATCCGCCGCACATCCGTAGCAGCGTGTGGCCATACCTCATAACGGCGTATGGTCCATTGCATGTCTGCGACTGTGCATGACCATACCCCGTTACAACGTACGGTTCACCACCCGCCTACAACTGTGTGCAGTCACATCCGGCAACGGCGCGCACCAGGTATAACCACAGACGCTAGACACCTGTGAATCAATACTGACAGGTGACGCAGGACATTTCCAACATGCACGGTGATGGTACGACCTATCACTGTCAGCCTCATCTTTTTATCCGTTATTGGACGAAGTACCTTGAAATCAGCAATCTTTCGAAACGAAAGGGTATATCTTCGAACAGGTATAAAAGCGCACACTCTCACTGTAAGTAGGGATTCAAGAACTCTGATTTTTCTAGCTTCTTCCTACTAGTTAAACCCTAACTTTCTAGCTTCCTTCCGCTAGTCAGTTCTCGTCTATTCCCGAGTGACTAGCTTGAGCGTCGGAGGGTCCCCACCGGAGCATTCGGTCTTTGGAGACTTTTCTTGTAGGAGTCCGGCGAGGAGGACGTCCATTTTCCTGGCGTTTGAAGAAAGTGACTCGGCGTCAACACAACTCATCCATGATAAACACCCTGCCATCATCCCGATTCTCAATTTTGTACTTGGACACCTCCTCCAAGGCCCCATTATTAGATGTGCTTGGGTCCTCAATGGATCAACGGGACATAGAAGAAGACCCATACGCCGAATTGGAGCTCCTTTAACACATCTCCCCATCCAACATAATACTATCAATTTCTGGCCTAACTTCATGGTCCACCTTGAGTGCCTGGCCGTGATCGACGGTCTTCATGGTCCACCTCAGGTTTGAACCTATCTGGCTGCTCCTATGTGCTCGGCTGTTAAAGATGTGTTCAATATGGATCTTAGTCATGGACATATGCGCAAAACTTGCATGTATATGCATGCATAAAAAGTTCAAAGAACCTAGAAATAAATGCAAAAATGATTGAATAGAAAATTATGATCACTTTTTTTTTATTTTGGTCACTTATAAACATATATTTTTCTGAATTTTATTTCATTTGCAACAGGAGTGTCTCTTATTCTACCTCCCTCATGTCGAAGTCTTTCGATCATCAAGTTCCTTACACTTCTATCACTAACACTCTTTTAGAACAGCAGCTATTTCTTTGAAGAGGTGTTTTTTGCTCTTTATGTTCATTTCTTTGAAGAGGAATTTTTTTTTTTTTTTGGAATCTCTAATACTTTATAAGAAAGACTATTTCTTCGAAGAAGCATTTCCTTGCTCCTTACGTTTATTTCTTTAAAGAGTTATTTCTTTGTTCTATGTCCATTTGCTATTAGATGTCTTCATACTATTCCATTATGCCTAATTGCTTGGGCCAACTTGATTCCCTCTTACATTTTGTCATCATAAAGAAGATATTTATATTCCAAGCTCAAGAACTCATCTCTAAGCACGATAATTTTTTCATCATGTACTTTGTTTGTCTTCTTCTGTCCTTCCGAGTGTCCTTAAATATATTATTAAATATTTGTTGTTTGTGTGGAAAGGTTTATATGAATTTCATCATTAACTGAAGATTGAAATATCATTCCTTCAGAAAAAATCCAACTGCATAATGAACCCTCATACGTTATAAACAGTAAGAAAGAAATGCTGATGATATGCATTCCATCTTACTGCTAACGTATGAGGGTTCATTATGCCACCATATGGATGTCAGCTTAGTCTATCATGAAAAACAGATAATTGGATTTTTTTAAAAAAAAAAAAACTAAACAAGAACATTATAAATTCCTACGTAGCACTAATATGCCATAGAAAAAGTTCTCTGGCGCAAGCAAGGAATGTCATTATTTAACCACCCATGAATCGGCTGCAGTAAATTGCCTCCATTCCTTCTAGCACACGACAGGAATAAATTTTTTGTGTAGTTGAGCAAAATAAAATTAAATACCATAAAAAAAAATACAAAACCAGATTTCAGATCTAAATAACAAAAGTAAAACAAACCAAACTAAAAATTTAACATATAATAACAGAATTCTCAAAGTATAAATTAAAGCAAAAAAATTAAAAATAAAATACAAAACCAAATCCTTTAAAAAAAATTAAATTATAGGGCACCACTCTCACAGAGAAATTTTCCTTGAACCAACATGGCAGTGTAGTATGCTATTATTTGAACAACTCCTCATATAGTTGAACAACTCTTAAATAATATCTATTCCCCTTTATCATGTGGCATTTGAAAACTTTCCTATGAGCGGGTGGCACATAAACTGTTATTCTTTCATCACCCAAAAAAAAAAATTAGAGCAACCCAAACAAATATGGAAAACTTGAAAAGATTGGAATATATGTAAGAAACAAACGAAAAACAAGATGAGTGAAATATAATCGGTAAAATAAAGCAGCAAATGCACGACAAGATAAAAAATCGTGTTGCCACACTATGGTCGGACCTCTCAAAAATCAAGCCAAAACCACTTTAAAATCAGGCCAAACCCCTCTGCCACATTGCTAAACGAACTTTTTACTGGACTAGAGATGCAGACAATATAACATATTTTTCAACAAATAACGATAAATTGAAATTCAAAATAATTATATGAAACCCAAATCTAAAAAACTGAATGGTACATAAAAAATAAACTGAAAACTGAATACACAAATGGATAAAAAGGAAAATAAGATAACGTCTAAAAAAAGTCCACATGAACGACAATGGTAGCATTAGCTCTTCATTGACTCAGCCACGAGTTGCAGTTGATCCACAAGGTAATACAAGTGCCCGGCTTTCATAAAGAGCTTAAAGCTACAACTTGAAGCAAAAGGAATTAAAGATGTAGCTGATCCTAGTGACCTTCAAATGAATTTCTAGAGCATGTTGCATACAGCAATGACGGCTCTAGATCCACCGACTTTGAAAACAGTTTAAGACTAACTCACCTGATCCCTTTATGTGATTTGCATCTCATATAATTTAAATCTTATTATATTGTTGTATCCTTCAGCTGCTGATGTAGCTCTGAAAAGGAATATGCAAGTGCAAGAAAGGGCAAACTCTGAAACACAATCACTTCAAGTTGGAAACTAAAATTGTAACAGACAACATGTAAGCCATGCCAAGTAGAAGCTGATTTTTTTGGGTACAAAGTAGAGGCTGATTCACCAGTTCTTGCTTGCCCCTTGATTGCAAATAACATTAATCACAACTGATTCATTTATGGATGTCATCCGGGATCAACCAAAAAAAGGCATATGATTTTAAGAAAGAACTAGAAGTGAGTAGCCTCTGAATCTAGCGACCCATGTTGGTAGGCGGTGGGGGTGGGCGAACACCCATAACTTGAACCTGCTGCCCAGGAAAGCCTTGCAGTGGTGGCCGGGGAGCAGCCTGGACGCCTGGAGTGAAGTTAGCCATCGCACCGCTTCCTGCAGGTGGAGGTGGTATTGGTCGTGGAGGACCATTAGCCACTGGCGGTGGAGGTGGGGGCTGTGCGCCTGCCATAGGTGCCACAGGTGGCGGGGGCCTGGGAGGATTCACCACAGGAGCAGAGGGTGGAGGAACTTGTGGTGGTGGTGGAGGTGGTGGTGGTGCTTGAGGTGGTGGGGGTAATGGCCTCGGAGGAACACCAGGAGCTGCAGTGCCATTGGCCACTGGTGCAGGCGCCTGTGGTTTATTAGCTTCAGGTGGCTTGGCCTTGAAATACAGCTGCAGCTGTAGATGACACCAAGACCAATGTAATGTCAGATACTCAGGATCAAGTGTAAGTGATTGCACCAAGGAAATAAAAACTAGACAGTAAAAAGACCAGTGCTGACGAACCGTGAACATTTTTAGGTCTGGATCCCAATGTGAAAAGAACTTTGATGTGGATTTATCAATCTCAGTGCTGGGGACCTAAAAAGGAAAAAAATAGGAAGGAAAAAAATAGGTCAAGATAATGATATAAAGAACAATTAGTTTAGGGGAAATATGTCATAGGAAACAAACCTTGAAGGCAATGATTTCGTATGGTTCAGCTGCAAATAGAAGATACTGGTATCTCTTATCACAGGCTTGCACCCTCTGCCATGAATAGAACCAATAAACTTGAATCACGTTTCTCAAAAGAAAATTGAACGAGCATAGGTTAAGAAAAATGATGCAGCTGGATATATACAAGGTAAGCCAGATCAGGCACTCACATCTTTGTTCTATTGAATACAAATTAGCCAACAAGGCAACTACTTTTTTAGATTTATCATAATACAGCCAGAATTTACCTGCTCAAAAGATGACATGAATCGGTGCCTTGGCTTGACATTATCTTCAATTTCAGGATATTCAATCTGAAACAGCATTCAAGTGATTTAAGTATGTCCTCTGACATATGCTAATGAAAACTTAAAAAAAATACAACTCTTTTTCTCTAGGAAACCAACCTAGTGACATAATATTACATTCATAAGCACTTTTATTCTTAACGTAAAAACAGCATATTCATCTCTATATATCAAATCAATGACTTGCCAGTTATTACAAATAACAAATATCAGTAGTCAATCCTTAAGAAACATCATGCTCAAAAAAATAACAGAAGAATAAAAAAAGTAATACCATGTTAACCTATGATTAGAGAAAGATCCCTAAATTAAGAGGACTCCCAGTCAGAGAAAGAAACCTCAATGGAGATGGACTCAGAAATGGAGGATACCACAGATTGAAGAACCTATCTGCGGTTCAACAAGAATGCAATATCTACCTATCCTCACTTTTGTTCCACTGCACTGCTCTTCTCCTGGATAAGACAATGTATTTTATTGATTTGAAAAAAACCACAGGTTTTATATTTCCCATCAAATGCAAAATGCATCAGCCCAGGCACTCAGGAAAGAAATGGATCGTATTAACATGATATGCACATGGCCCAAGATTTGGGACCGTCAACATTCTTGCGATCAACAGTTAACACAGACTGACTTAGCAGGCAGCCACGACATGAATTAAAGCTTTCCATACCAAAGTAGTTTACCCCATAAACACTAAAATCCAGGAAAACAGGGAAAAGGCATGGCTATGTAAACACAATAATGCAGTGATAAAAGTAAAAAAAAAAATCTATTTGTCTATTTGGTCTGATAGGTGATGCAATCCATACTTGATATGCAATGAACTCAATCAGTAAACAGACTGTTGATTATAACTCTCCTTCAAATCCAAAGCCCTTCCCAAGAGATCTAAAACCTTAACTGGTTACGACTTACATAGCTTAAGTGATACTTTCAGGCATTAATCTTGCACAAACTTCTTGAGGAATTATTATAAACTAAGTGGATTAAGTAGGTGAAGCAGCAAAAGGAAGCTGAAGAGTTTAAACAAGTACAAAAAGAAGAGGGAAGGCCATAGAGACATCTGTAAAAGATACTGAAACCCTCAAAACCAAGAAGTAATAAGATTCCACTCTCAAGACAAGGTGCACAGAGGATATAAACTAGAGGTTTTACTTTTTACTTTTAAAATCCACCAATATCTTCATGTTTAGATTTGCAGACAAGAAGGATATATAAGAGGAATAAAACTGTTCTAGTCAAGGGCAAGACACTTTTGTTTCCGAAGGACATCTCATGACATTGACACATTGTACAATAAATCATCCCAGCAACAATGACTCTTGTCCAATGAGGATTATTACAGAACATCAAGGATTCAACTAATGTTTGTGCCAACCATGCTGTGCTGTGCCATGCATGCTTGTGCTCGCTTTGAGCAAGCCTGTGTGCAATCAAGTGTACACAGGGTATCAACCCATGCCAGTTCAGCACAAGTTGAAATGGTTCCATACTGTTGGCACTGACCCTTTTTGTCTTTCTAGTCACAACGCAGCATGTCCCATGCTGGCCGACATACACATTGGTAATAGCATGCGAATCTTTAAAACACATGGTCATCGATGTATATAATGCAGTGCATTGTCTATCAAGGTCTCAAGTATGAGGTGAGGAAAAAACATAACAATTGATGAAAATATTGAAAGTCAATCACACAATATATTGCCAATACCTAACCAATAATTCTCCTAAATAAAACTGCAAAAATAATATATGCAAACCTGGAACAGAAGAGAACGCTGCTTAGTCTCTGAATCAAATTGCTTAGTTACCCTGTATCCAGGTCTGCCAATTTTAACTGCATCCACAGAAAGACATAAATTCAGCACCAACAGAAAGCAAGGAAATCCACACATACACACACAACACAAAAAGAGGAACATGTGCACATGTGACGAATAAAATCAACATCAAGGTTTCAAATGTCATGAGATGGCACTGTCCCAGTTCCTCAGCGAGAGCGAAGGAGAACCATAGAGAGAAAAGAAGAAGGGATGAATGGGGCAAGGATCAGGCTTAGAAATTTATATAACTATCAAAGCTAGATTTATAAATGGATGACAGATCATAAAAAATTGTTCCTGAAGTAAGCCAGCACAAGGTCAGCCCACAACCAACACAAATTCAATCTGAGTCTTGATTTTTTGCATTACAAGCCCTGCTATCATGGGTCCATTAACATCCCTGCCCCTCTATATCTCTTTCTCTTAAATTTTCCATATTTATATTCATCATCAATCATTACTTTCTTCTGCTCCATTATCACAGTAATAAGCAAAAATGTTTTTTGTGTTCCTAATCCTGATCATATATATTTTCCCTCCTTTGAATCCTATACTCAGTAATAATGTTACTTACACCTCCAAACTAATTAGTAATAGCCCCTAATTGAATTTAATATTTTTATTTATAATTATTATGTTGCCCCAAGCTACTTCTTTTATAAATAAATATTATGTTTCCAACCAAAGAAATATTTAATAGTTTTTGTTTAATAATCAAAATGTTTAACACTTAAGAATTAAAAAGTGCTGAACAACCACTTTACTATCTCAATTACTATGCTTGAATTACTAATCTTCAACAGTCTGATAATCAACAACACCTTGATAACTAATAAATTAGTTGTCACGCTACTAAATAATCTGATAGCCAAAAAGGAAAGCAAAGCACCTTCCTATGAGATCTAACTGGTTCAATTACAATGTTGAACTGCCTTCATGAGAGGTGTGCATTAGGACCTCATTGCAAATTACAAAGGTAATGCAAAGTTTAACAAGCTAAGAAATGGAGCACACCACAATTACAAAGGTAATACCAATATATATTTTGAAAGATAAAATAAGGTCAAGAAAGATGCAAAGGACTAGTAAGTAAAGTTAATTATATAGCACACCACAATTTATTTGATTGGTAGGGTTCAAAGGAAGAATAGAATGAAATTGATTAAATTAGCCAAAATGGAGAAGATAAGTCTAGAGATATTAGTCAAGTTAAATGCGCTAAAAGTTAAAACATTTGATGAAATATGATTAGATAAAACGAAGATGGAAAGGTTAGTTTTTAGAAATTGTTAAACAATGATTCTATTGGAAAAAATTGCATAAAATATATAATAGCAGATTTGTTAAGTTTCTCTTGTCCAATTCAAAAAACTAAAAGAATAAATTTTAAAAGGATGCAATAGCGTAAGGCATTGAGGCTGGATGAAAATCAATTGATGTCTGGAGAAATTTTGAGCATTTAAAAGTAACAAAAAAATCAGATGATTGGGGAAGTGTCACAGTACCCATTCATTAGGGAAAAAAATGTATTAAAGTGCATGAACTATTGCAGTTAAACTTATAAGAACTCAACGAAGTTACAGAAAGTAGTGATAAAAACAAAAATTACTAAAAATTTGACAATCTTGAATGACTAATTTGGCTGCACGTTAGGCTACATGGGAGGCTATCTCCTTAGTTTTGCAATCAATAAAACAATATATAGAATAAACAAAAATTTTCTACATCGTCTTGATCAACTTGGAGTAAATTTATGATCAAGTACCAAGTAACTAATTTGGTGGGCTTTAAGAAGGAAAGGTATTCATAAAAGGAGCATTAAATTTATTAAGGATATGCATGATCAAGTAATGATAAGTATTATAAGTTAACAAGGAGAAACTCAGTAAAAATGAGCTTACACCAAAGATCAGCACTTACATATATTTTTATACTAATAATAAATGAGCATACTTTTAGCATCTAAAGGAATAGTCCATGGTGTACACTCTCTATAGATGATATAGTATTGACTGAACAGAAGAGAACAAGATGAATGTTAGATTGGATTTATTTGGAAAACATTAGATTAAAAGTCTTGGATGATAAGAACTTAAAACATCACTAAAAAGAAAAACATTGCATTTGAACAAATCAAAGTACTTCCATCCTTCCATGCTGTCTTCTATCAATGCATTCATATATGGCCAAATTCTAACCATTGAGTTTTCTCTGAATTAAAACCCTCTTCAAAAATTAAAAGCCAAACAAAAAAATTCTTAAAGCAGACTTTTATTTACCAAACCAAGGATTTGACCCTCATTGCCCACCGACATACACTCGCAAGATCGGATATTGCTGCATTCATGTGCTTAAAAATAGGTGACCAAATTCAGTACGACCAAACTATCATATGTTGAGGAAGAAATGAGCGGTTGCATATCACAAGTGAAGTAACAACAACGGAAAAAAAAAAAAAACAAAGCACATTTTTAAGGGTTTTCGACCAATTCTTCTTCGACTCCAGCAGAACAAAAAGGAAAGGAGGGAAGAGGAAAGTCGGGACGAAGGGGATGCATACCGCTCTTGCGGAGGGCGACCTTTCGCTTGTGAGGCTGGGGTTGAGCGGGGGCGTCCTTGGCCTCGCGGGCGGCTCTCTTGGCGAGGTTTGTCTGGTGGCGCTTCCCCTGGGTGTGGGCCAGGTAGTTCCCCTCGTTGTTGTGGAGCGTAAGGCAGAGCTTGCACTCATAGCTGCCACCAAATTCACAGCATCAAACAATGAGGTGACCCGATGTACTAACAGGCAAGGACAATGGTTTCTAGGGTTAGGGTTTGGGGGGAACAGGGTACCTGCCGAGGTGGTTCCGCATGAAATAGGGGTCCTTCGCGAGGTCGATGGTCTCGAGGGCGAGCCGTCGGAGACGCTCCCTGCGGTCGATCGCCTCGTTCTGGGCGGAGGCGGCGCCGCCGCTCCCCGGCTTCGATCCCCAGTCCCGATCCATCTTTTTTTTTTTTTCCCCCTCGCCGCTCCCTTCTCTACGGTTCTCACGTCCTCTCAGGTCACGCTAGCGTATATGGCACAGTCTTGGCGGTGGATCACGCGTGGCACGTGCCAGATACTTGTCTTCTTAAGTGGCGCGAAGGCCTACGACGACCCGAACGCTAAGGTCCTTGGCCGCTGATCAGGAGCATGTTTTTTGGTCACGGGAAAGCAATCGATACAATTACTAGATTTTTTTTTTTTTTTTTTTTTTTTGATAATTTTGGGGAGAAAGTTGTTAATCTCTATCTGTTATGTCCAATTTAATGCTTAGAAAACAGGGTTTTTTTTTTTAATTTGCCCGATTTCGGATGTCTTGATCAAAATCCAGGAGCAATACGAATAGAATTTATTTGGGGATTTCTTCTCGACCGGAGTAGGTAAGCAAGAGTATTGTTTCAATTTTTTTGGTTTTCTTAAGAGATGTATCGCTTGTATATTGATCAGATATTAATTTTAATACTCAAAGATTTTGTTATAAACCTTTATTAATTTTAGTAATGGTAAAGATTTGTTTTTGTGCTTTAGAAATTGTAAAATGTTGGTGTATGCTGCCATATATAAAATGTTGGTGTATGCTGCCATATATATATATATATATATATATATATATATATATATGCATGCATATGATATGTGAGATGGCATGACTTCATAAGGTTAATCATATATAGTTATGAAAATGCCATGTTATGGCGCACATGTAGGTATGTGCTTTCCTTGTGCTGGACCTTATTTTGCTTATTCTAATTATTATGATTTTAAGTATATTTTATTAATAAAATTTGGCATAATTTTATTGTATAATTTTAACAATTTTTTTTTTATGGTTATCATATTTAAATGATGATTTGGTTAGCTTGTTCTACTAGTCATATATCTCTCTCTCTCTCTCTCTCTCTCTTTCTTTTTTTCTCTCTCTCTCTCTCTCTCTCTCTATATATATATATATATAAGTGAAAGACTGAACAATTGGTTGATAAATTATGTTACTTGTAGTGCTCTATTTTTTATCTACTTACGAAGAATCTAGACAGTTGGGAAAAGGCTTACATGAGTTGAGTTGAGTTTTACGATAAATTTATTTTTATGGCATAATAGAAACCTTCGAAATGTTTATATAAAACGGAGGCATTTGAAGAGTCTATTGGATTTTAGCTATGTATTAAGCCCTGATACTCACTTTCCTCTCATTCTTTCAAAATAGTTGCTATAATATTATTGCCCCCTCTTGCTTTATTTATTGGCTTTGTTAAGGAATGAAATGAAAGATTTTCTCCTTAGCTTCTTGCTTTGTTTTGTAGAGGAAGAGATGAAAGAAATATTTTCTTTCCACTTCTGTACTTCAAAGCAAAGAGCGAAATAGAGAAGCGATGCTTCTACGTGACTATCTAATCAAAGCGATCATGTTTTCTTTTTTTTTTTTCACTTTGCAGGAGGAAAAAGAAATGAGGAGTTGCATAGCAATTTTGAGAATTCTTCTCAATTTCATAAAATGATTATTTTTTTATATTTTATTTGGCAATAGACTTTTTATGGTTTTTCCTTTTGTTTTTTTTTCATATTCTTGTAAAGAATATTAGTTTTTGAATGCATTAAAAAGAAAGTATTATATGAGAGATCTTATCCATCCTATTTCGAAAGAGAGAAGAAAGGATAGAAAAGATTTTTATTCCTTCCATTTTTGAAGAAGTTTTTTACTCACTTTATATTCTATAATTAGTTTCATCTCTACACTAAATACATTACTATTTTAGCACTCAAATGCTCAACCCCTAGCTATTTCCATTTAATTTGATGGATTTCAATCTCCATAACATATAGTACACAAAAATTTAGTTTTAGTCGTGACTATAAATTTTTTATTCCTTGAGTTTTATCCTTTTATTAGTTAAGTTTTTATATGAGGATTTGTGAAACGATTTTGAGCATATGAATTCTCCTTAAGTTTGTAAAAATGATTGGTTTTTTATAATTTTTTAGGCAACAAGTTGTCTGTGTTTCCTCTTTTATTCCTTTCTTTCCTTTTATATTTTTATAGAGAATATTAGTTTTCGAATGTATTGATAATACTTAACGAAATATCTTATTTATCCTATTATAAAAGAGAAAGAGGAAAAGAATAAAAAATATTTGTATTCCTTTTATTTTTTAAAAAGTTTTTATTCCCTTTATATTTTATAATTAGTTTTATCTCTATACCAAATACAATACCATTTTAGCACTCGAATGCTTAACCTCTAGCTATTTCCATTCAATTTGATGGATTCCAGCTATAGCACATAAAAATTTGGTCTTAATGATGACTATAAATTTTTTATTCCTTAAGTTTATTTTTGTTGCTAATTATATATTTGATCTAGGATCATTGATATCAAAAAATTTTATAATCATAAAAACAAGAAGGGTTTCCTAGTAGAAGTAATCAACTAAACGTAGTATACCTTCTTACAAGTATATGAATGCACAATTCTATCCACAACCTCAACTAAAGGCTGTTAGTAGGTCCTCACAGCGATAGCTGCCCTGACGTATAGAAATTTGTATTATATATAATTAGTCTAAAAAAATAATATAAAAAAATATATATTTATATGAATTAATATAATATAACTATAAAAGAAATAATTTTTTAAAAATGATAAAGATAGAAATTAAATTTATTCAAATATAAATTCCATAGACTCCTCACTTTTTAATGATATTCCAAGTTCCCATTTAAACTATATAAGGTTATGACAAAAAATAGTGCATCAAATGTACTTAGTCATAAATATGAGTTTAAATTTATATCGGGACCCTCGTCAAGCTAAAGGTTTAAATTTATTTAAATACAAACTACATGGACTCCTCACTTTTTAAGCTCATGTTTAAATTATATTTTAAGTTCTGTTGGGGGGTAAAATCATCATTGCATTAATATCTGTGCGAGGCGGCTAAGGCCAACCTCCTCTCTTCGCCTCTTCCGGGCTTCCTTAGCTCGGCCCTTCCGGGCTTCCCTAGCTCGGCCCCTTCCGGGCTTCCGTAGCTCGGCCCCCTCCGGGCTTCCGTAGCTCGGCCCCTCCGGGCTTCCTTAGCTCGGCCCTTACGGGCTTCCTTAGCTCGGCCCCTTCGGGCTTCCTTAGCTCGGCCCCTCCGGGCTTCCTTAGCTCGGCCCTTCCGGGCTTCCGTAGCTCGACCCTTCCGGGCTTCCTTAGCTCGGCCCTTCCGGGCTTCCCTAGCTCGGCCCCCTTCCGGGCTTCCTTAGCTCGGCCCCTCCGGGCTTCCTTAGCTCGGCCCTTCCGGGCTTCCCTAGCTCGGCCCTTCTGGGCTTTCGTAGCTCGGCCCCTTCGGGCTTCCGTAGCTCGGCCCCTCCGGGCTCCCGTAGCTCGGCCCCTCCGGGCTTCCGTAGCTCGGCTTCTTCGAGCGATCCACAGCCTAACACCTACCTCCGCGGAACCTGACGCGGGAGAGCCCGAGCCTACCAGAACGGCATCCTAGATAAAGAATCATGTCGGGACGTGGCCTAAAGCCCATCATAACCGCCCCAGGCCTACTCAACCAGATCTCGAGACATCAAGGAGCTCTCCTAGCTGTCGATACCAGAACAAACGGGATATGGATTCTAACGGCCCCACAACGGCCTGATTCTGCCCGCCTCCATATCTTAACAACCTCCGAACCTTCCAGAAGATGCTCAAGACCCAGGTGACAGCCTATAAATATCATAATCGCAGATTCCCTCAGGTACACAACTCTGTACGCACACTTGCGCGCTTCCACCCCCTCTCTTGCTCTCCTGCTCTCGCCGGTAGCTCGTCGGCGCTCCTGCCCTCTGGAGCCTCGATTGGCCGCCTCCGGAGAGGTCTCCCGGAGAGATCCACCTTCCCACTGTCTGGTTGATCGCCAATCTCTTCTCCACTGACTTGAGCATCGGAGGGTCTTCCGCGGAGGACCACCCCCAGCGTCCCTCGGCGTGTGGACTTCTTTTGCAGGTCCGCCCCCCTCTTCCTGGAGATCGACCGCGCCTGAGTCGGAGGACGGATTTCAGCGGCAACAGATTGGCGCTAGAGGAAGGGTCTCAAGTCCCATTAAAACTTGAAGAAAGGAGACAAGGATCTAGATCCGGAGAAGAACCTCCCCAATGGCCAACCGGAGAAGAGCAGCCTCTGAAGCCCAAGATCAGGTCGCTTCTCAGAGGCCTGATCCGACTGGCGCTGCAGCGCCGCAACCTCCACCGGTCAAAACCCCTTCGCCGCCTGCCATCCCGGTGACTCAAGACCAGTTCGCTACACTGGTCCAACAGGTCCAGGCCCTTACCCACCTGGTACAAGAGCGCCTTGTAGCTCCTCCTGCTTTGCATCCTCAGAAAGGAACGGCGATTTCTTCTTCGCCGGTGACCTCCTCCTCATATCCGCATGGGTCGGCGGATCCCCCACACGCCCCAGGGGGACAAACCAGCCCCGCGAGCCGGTTATGATAGAGATCCTCCCAGATCTCGGCGAGCCCGCTCCCTCTCCCCGGCGACATCCCACCATGATTCCATGCCATCTTTGCAATTCTCCCGCCCAGCTCCTCCTCTAACCGGCGAAGACAAGATCCGCCGTCAGATCCAGGAGATGCGTCAGGAGCTGGACGCCGCCAAGCAGACCCATCTGCCCCAGCCCAAGGCGGAGCAGGCATCCCTTTCTCTAAGGGAATCATGGAGGAAGTGATTCCCTCCCACGTTAAACTGCCAGCCGTCGAGCCCTATCACGGCTCCACTGATCCGGACGACCATCTTAGTAGCTTCCGGTCAATAATGATGTTCCACGGAGCATCTGATGCGGTCCTCTGCGAGCCTTCCCATCCACCCTCAGAGGATCCGCCCGAACCTGGTTCAACGCCCTGAAGCCGGGTTCCATTGATTCATTCGACGAGCTGAGCCACCTTTTTATCGGCCAGTTCGTCAGCAGCCGCCGCCATCGACGAAGATCCGACTCCCTCTCCGAGGTTAAGCAGAGAGAGGGGGAGTCCTTGAGGAATTACCTTGGCCGTTTCAACAAGGCCATGTTAGAGGTGGACCACCTTAATCATGAGGTGGCTATGTCCGCCCTGACGGGGGGAGTTTCGAAGGAGAGCGACTTCTATTTGGCGATGGAGGTCAGCTACCCCCCATGTCTATCTGATATGATGGCCCTTGCGACAAATACGCTAGGGTCGAGGAGTCGCGGAGAGTGGCCCGCGCTGAGCAAGCGAAGAAGAAGCAAGAGCCCAAAGTCCCCGACAGACACCGTCCTGTCCGTCGACCAAGTCCGTCTCGCCACCAAAGAGTCCCTCCACTGCCGCCAAGGAATCGCTCCCGGAGTCCTCCCAGGCGATTCAATCGCTATACTCCTCTGACTGTGCCCCGGGCGCAGATCCTCATGGAGATAGAGCGTCAGCTTCCCAGGCCAGTACCATTCCGAGGGAACCCGACTCGAAGGGATCCCGCCAAATACTGCCGCTACCATAGGGAGCACGGTCATGACACTGAAGAATGTTGGCAGCTGAAGAATGAAATAGAGAGGTTAATTCGGCGGGGATGGCTAGATCAGTTTAGGAGGGCACCCGAGCCACAGCAGCAAGGAGGTGACCGCCAGCCGGAGCTCCCACAACTTCCTCCTCCACCCAATCCGCCCATGGTCGGTCGTATTAATATGATTGAAGAGGCCGGCGATCGAGCCCCAGAGGCGGCAGAGATGGAACAGTGCCAAAGAAGGCACGGACGGGCGAGCTCTCCTTTTCCGACGATGATCTCCTGGGAGTACTTCCCACGATGACGCATTAGTTGTATCCCTTAATTTGAACAATTATGATGTAAGCCGAATCCTTGTCGATAGTGGAAGCTCGGTAAACGTTTTGTACCTCGGTGTGTTTACCAGGATGAAACTGCTCATGGAAAATCTTCGAGCCATGGATTCCGCCTTGATGGGATTCACCGGCGACGTCATCGTCTTGGAGGGAATCGTCACCCTGACGGTCCACGCGGGAACCTGGCCCCTTGTAGCCATTGTTCAGACCGATTTTCTGGTGACCGACCTCAGGTCCCCATATAACGCCATATTCGGCAGGCCTGGTTTGATGTCTCTCAAGGCAGTGGTCTCCATCCCGCATCTATCTATGAAGTTCCCTACCGAGAAAGGAGTTGGCGTGGTTCAGGGAAGTCAAGCCATGGCTCGGCAATGTTTCGTTACGAGCCTCCAGTCTAGGATGCCCGAAGTTGACGGGTTAGACGCTCGCGAGGACTTCGCCGAACAGCGGGGAGAACCGGTAGAGGAATTGGAGGAAGTACCATTGGACGAAGCTCGGCCCGACCGAACCACAAGGGTCGGATCGTTACTCAAAGGAGAGTCTCGGCACAGGTTGATCAGGTTCCTCCAAAGCAACGCCGACATCTTCGCCTGGACCGCCTCCGACATGCCGGGAATCGACCCCGAGGTCCTCGTCCACCATCTCAATGTGGACGAGAGCACAGACCTGTCAAGCAGAAGAAAAGAAGCTTCGCCCCGGAACGGCAAAAGGCCATTGAAGAAGAGGTCGACAAACTCGTAAAGGCCAACTTCGTCTGAGAGGTGAATTACCCGAACTGGCTGTCAAATGTCGTCATGGTGAAAAAGTCGAACGGCAAGTGGAGGATCTGCATCGACTTCACCGACCTCAACAAAGCCTGCCCAAAGGACAGCTTTCCCCTCCCTCGGATCGATCAGCTCGTGGATGCCACCTCAGGCCACCAAATGCTGTCATTCATGGACGCCTATTCCGGCTACAATCAGATCCGAATGGCCCCTGAAGATGAAGAAAAGACCGCCTTCATAACCGACCGAGGTACCTACTGTTACCGAGTTATGCCTTTCGGTCTTAAAAATGCAGGGGCGACCTACCAGCGGCTGGTCAACAAGGTGTTCAAGGAGCAAATCGGCCGGAACATGGAGGTGTATGTGGACGACATGCTGGTTAAAAGCAAGGAGGCGTCACAGCATGTCGAGGACCTCTCGGAGAGCTTTGCAACGTTGCGCAAATATGGATGAAACTCAACCCGACCAAGTGCGCCTTCGGCGTCAACTCGGGAAGTTCCTCGGCTTCATGGTCTCCCAGCGAGGCATCGAAGCTAACCCCCAGAAGATTCAAGCTCTCCAACAAATGGCGCCCCCAGCATCAGTTAAAGAGGTCCAGCGCCTAACCGGGAGGATAGCAGCCCTTAACCGCTTTGTGGCGCGGTCGGCCGAGAGATGCCTCCCCTTCTTCAAAACTCTCCGATCGGCCAAAAATTTCCAGTGGACTCCCGAATGCCAAAATCATTTCAAGATCTCAAGAAGTACCTCGGCTCGCCTCCGCTTCTCAGTAGCCCGACCCCAGGAGAGACCCTATTCTTGTACCTGGCTGTTTCGGAGAGCGCGGTTTGTTCGGTGCTAGTCAAAGAAGAAGGCAAGATCCAGAAGCCGATCTACTATGTGAGCAGGCTGCTCCGCGATGCGGAGACGAGGTACAGCAGGATTGAAAAGATGGTGTTGGCCTTGATCACCTCAGTTCGGAAGCTACGGCCGTATTTCCAAGCACATTCTGTAACGGTCCTAACTGACCAACCCATCAAGGCGGTTGTCCACCGTCCCGAGACATCGGGGAGAATGACCAAGTGGGCCGTCGAGCTAAGCGAGCATGACATATATTTTCAGCCTCGCCCAGCCATCAAAGCCCAAGTATTGGCCGACTTCCTCCTCGAGTGTACCATTCGGAGGACGGTTCTGCCCCAGACTCTCTGGAAGAGCCAAAAGCTGGAGCCCGATGGCTCCTCCATGTCGACGGGTCGTCCAATGCCCATCACTCCGGCGCAGGTCTAGTTCTCACCAGTCCTGAGGGGATGACCTTCGAGTATGGCGTCCGATTCTCCTTCCCGGCTTCCAACAACGAAGCCGAGTACGAAGCTCTGTTAACTGGCCTCCGGATTGCCCACAATCTGAAGGTGGAAAGACTCAACGCCTTCACCGACTCTCAGCTGGTAGCCGGCCATGTTTGGGGAGAGTTCGAAGCTCGGGAACCAAACATGATTCGATATCTCCAGGAGGTGCGTAACTGCTTCCCCATTTTTCCGAATTTGAAATTATTCGGATTCCCAGATCCGAGAACGCCCGTGCCGACCTACTCTCCCGATTGGCAACCACGGAGACAATGGATGCCGAGCAAAAATTCCACCTGGAGACTCTGGAAAAGCCGAGCATCACGGAAGCCGATCGGGTGATGCAAGTTGAGGCCGAACCATCCTGGTTCGACCCTATCCTCAATTCCTCAAAGAAGGGACGCTTCCGCTCGACCGAAGAGAGGCTAGGAAGCTGAAGCTGCAAGCCACCCACTACGTGTTGATTGACAACCAACTTACAAGCGGTCATTCTCCATGCCCCTGCTTAGATGCCTTCGCCCGTCAGAAGCAGACTATGCTCTGCGCGAGGTACATGAAGGGATTTGCGGCAACCATCTGGGAAGCCGGTCCCTCTGCCATAAAGTGCTGCGACAAGGCTATTACTGGCCGACCATGCAGAAAGACGCGGACGGTCTGGTCCGCGCCTGCGACCCCTGCCAAAGACACTCGAACATCCAAGACTCCCTTCCGCCGAGCTAGTTTCTATATCCTCCGCTTGGCCCTTTGCCAAGTGGGGGATGGACATCCTCGGCCCATTCCCGCTTGCAACGGGACAGCAAAATTCCTGTTTGTCGCCATTGACTACTTCACCAAATGGGTCGAAGCAGAAGCGGTTGCACAAATTACCGAGGCACGGGCCCGAGACTTTGTGTGGAGGTCCATCATCTGCCGATTCGGCCTCCCCCACACTATAATCACCGATAACGGCAAGCAGTTCGATAACTCCAAATTTCGCCAGTTCTGCGAGGAGCACAGGATCCGCCATCACCTCACTTCGGTCGGGCACCCACAAGCCAACGGAGCGGCCGAGGTGACCAACAGAACCCTCCTCCAGGGAATTAAAGCTCGCCTCTCCAGAGCCCAAGGCAGGTGGGCAGATGAACTACACCATGTCTTATGGGCCTACCGCACAACCCCAAGATCCCAACAGGCGAGACCCCTTTCAGAATGGCTTTCGGTACAGAGGCCGTTATCCCTGTGGAAGTCGGCCTCCCATCATTGCGGGTGGAGAGCTACTCAGAGGAAGCAAGCAACGAGCAACTCCGCACCAACCTCGACCTGATAGAGGAAATCAGAGAGAAGGCTCGGATCAGAACGGCTGCCTATCAACAAAGGGTGGCCCGTTACCACGCCTCCAGAGTTAGAGGAAAGACCTTCCTGCCCGGCGACCTTGTCCTCCGGAAAGCCTCTGTTTCCAAACCGCTGGAGCAAGGAAAGCTGGCGCCAAACTGGGAGGGCCCGTACCAGGTAGCAGAGATTGTTGGACCAGGGACCTACAAGCTGCAGGATCTGGATGGGAAGCCCATTCCCCGGACTTGGAACGCGGACAACCTTCGCAAATATTATCAGTAGGGTATGTCCTCTTTGAATTCATTTTTGCATGTCTCACTGCACGTTCCTGCTTATCTGTTTCCTCAAAACCTGTCGCATGAGTCATTATGCACCATGTTGTTATGAATTGCAAGAAGAAACAGATACTGCTTACCAATCCTCGGCACAACCGAGCTGCCTGTTTGAACAGGAATCTCTGAACCTTGGCAGGGCCAAGTAAAATATTTCTCCGAACCTCGGCAGGGCCGAGCAACAAATCTCCGAACCTTGGCAGGGCCAAGTAAAATATTTCTCTGAACCTCGGCAGGGCCGAGCAACAAATCTCCGAACCTTGGCAGGGCCAAGTAAAATATTTCTCCGAACCTTGGCAGGGCCGAGCAACAAATTTTCGAACCTTGGCAGGGCCAAGTAAAATATTTCTCCGAGCCTCAACAGGGCCAAGTAAGATATTCTCCGAACCTCGGCAGGGCCGAGCAACGAATCCTCCGAGCCATGGCAAGGCCAGGTAAAAGTCATTCGGCTAAAACCCCAGCAAAAAAGCCGAAGTATAGAGGCCTCGACCAAAACCGAACGGCCCCCAAATAGTCCCCGAAGGACTTTGTCCGGTTTGAAAACAAGCACGTTAAACAAAAACCGTCGACACGAATGAAGAAGCCACCATTGGCAAAAAAACCCCCTCTTGAGGCCATTTGAGCCCCGCTTAATCGGCCGAGAGCCCCGAGCAGGGCTAGACGATTTCCCTCTCTGCTACTGGAAATCTTTTGGGTGGCACCCCTATAACCCGTCGTTCAAAGAGCCTATATCAGCGCGCAAAAAAAAAAAAAAAAAAAAAAACGACGGGGCCGCACCAACCCCCTGATTCATCACACGGGTCAAGGCCGTAAACTCTTAAAGAAAGGGACTTCAAAAAATGAGACCCACCTTTCATTCATAAAGAGGACTACAAAGAGGCGGTAAAAAGCAAAAACAAAAGGGAGGCCCCGATTCAGAATTCGGAGTCACTCCCGGAGGCTAACAGCTCCTCCAGGCGCTCCGTCAGGTCAGCCACTTGCTGACGCAGGGACGCAATCTCCTCCCTCTGCCAGTCCATCAACCGGCGTGAGGCTTCCGCCTCCCTGACCGATACGTCCAAATATTCTTCGGCGATCCTCGCAAGCTGCTCGTTATTCGCGAAGGCCGACGCCAGGCTCTCTCCGTCAACCGTAACGGAGGTGCGCCTCCCCTCCGGGCGCGGCGGGCTGTCAAGTGAGGAACGCGACTCACCTGATGATCGCGCTGGAGAGGCCATTCTTTTTGAGCTTAAAACGAGGAATGATCAAAAGCGATGCCCCTCGGTCGTATTTATACTCGCAGGAGGATATCTCTACCAGTCGCGCCGTAACTACCGACCCGTAAGAACTCGCCATGCGTCGCCGATTCAATGCTGGCAAAATCCGAGGTATTGCGCCCCATCCCAAGCAAGATCGATAAGCGTGAGCAGATTGTTCGGGAGTTCCCCAGGCGAACATTTTCCGATCTGTCGCCCCTCGCATTAAATGCATTCGGCGCTTCCCCGAGCCGCTTAATACCGCCCCCTTTTCTCGGAAACGTGGAAGTCCGGCGCTCGCCGGTAACTTGCCCCCTCGGGAGGAGTGGCAGCACCAATAAAAGCGTGACAATATACCGCCCGTACCGCTCTGGCACCCCCTTTATCAAGCGCCGCGAGGACCTAACGCTGTGGCCTACAACGACAACTGAGTCGCTCCCTTCGAGCCCGAATCTCCAAACCTCGGCAAGGCCGAGCAACAAATTCTCCGAACCTCGGCTGGGCCGAGCTACAAAATTCTCCGAACCTTGGCAGGGCCAAGTAAAACATTCTCCGAACCTCGGCTGGGCCGAGCTACAAAATTCTCCGAACCTTGGCAGGGCCAAGTAAAACATTCTCCGAACCTCGGCAGGGCCGAGCTACCAAATCTCCGAACCTCGGCAAGGCCGAGCAACAAATTCTTCGAACCTTGGCAGGGCCAAGTAAAATATTCTCCGAACCTCGGCAAGGCCGAGCTACAAAATTCTCTGAACCTCGGCAGGGCCGAGCTACAAAATTCTCCGAGCCTTGGCAGGGCCAAGTAAAATGTTCTCCGAAACTCGACTAACCCGAGTGACTGGTTCCCTGAACCATAATGGGAAGGGAGGTACAAATTCCCTAAACTTCGGCCAAGGTCGATCCACGATAAACCAAGCCCCGGTAAAAGCGAAGCACGAAAACACCAGGTTTACGACCAGAGCAAGGAGCATGTTTCGCCGAATGATCTATGAACCGCCACACACGAACCTCGATTAGTTCGGACGGCGTGAGATCCTCGTCAAGGGACGAGCGGGACGCCTTTGTACCCCACAAACAACAATGACTACAAGTTCGGCGCAAGAAAAGATAGAGATCAAAAATAGAACATAACTCTCTTTATTGCCGATTAAGATTAGTTACAAATGCCTCACGGGCGTTACAAGAACATTGAAATGCATAAAATGAAGGCAAATGCAAAACCCGGACAACTGCTTCAAGCAGACCTAGACGACTGTGATGTTCCGACGACCGGATCGACAAATCAGGCAAACCACGAAACAATCAGTCCACCTGGGCGGATGAATTAAAAGATCCAAAAAGAGGCATGGCCCGGGATGCTGATTCTGAGGATTCGGACGACCCGGCCCGCTCCCCTAGGAGGGGGTGCTGGACAGGTCGCCGTCTAGCCGAGGGAACCGGGGACCATCCGACCCCGGTTGCTCCATATTTCCCTCCCGTGGCAAGGATTCCCCTCAGAGAAGGGACGGGAACCCAAGCCAGCGAAAGAGGGAGAATCTGTGCATGCTACGGGGGTGTCGATACACTTCCTACCGTAAGCCCCCCGTAACCGGTCGCAAAGGCCACACGGAAGAGTATATGTGCGCTCCCCGTGTGATCTCTGCGCCCCCTATGTGCGCTCTCCATGTGATCTCCGAGGCTCATGCCCTAAGGACGAGCCATTCTTCGGCAGCTCCCCGGTCGCCCCAGCTGTCCGGCGGCAAGGAGCCTATGAGAGGAAGAATCGTCCTCCCACTCGTAGCAGCAGAGAAATGGGCATAATGGAAGTTCTAAGGGAAAATATACTTTGGGGATAACCAGATGAGACCCCCTTTTTCCTTTTTATAGGCGGAAACGGACCAGGAAAAGCTACCCATGCTGTAAGTCCCGAGATTCAAACACCTGGCCCGCACCTCCACGTGGCCCCTCAGGATGAACGCAGCACCCCACTGCGCGCCAAGCCCACCGCCTTAGTTGTGACGTGTACGGAGATCCCTTCCTGATCCCGAATCACGGTCATTAAATGCAGGAAATCGTCCACTGACGCTTCGAAAACTGGCGGATTCAGAATATCGTCCTTCAAAAGTGATGTCCCCCAATGGTGAGCGATTGCGTGTGCGACGAAATGATCCGCATGGGAAAAGAGCACCTTCCGAAAGCTCTGATGCAGCTTTATGCCCCCCACTACGCCGTATTATCCATTCTGATGAAATAAAAACCGAATCACCTGCAGAACAGCAGGACGATTGACAGAACAGCAGAAAGCGCAAAGGCCTTTCTACTGTCGGCCCCAGCCGACCTATTCTGGTCCGTCGGCCCCAGCCGACCCATTTCGCTCATCGGCCCCAGCCGACCTATTTTGATCCGTCGGCCCCAGCCGACCTATTCTGATCCGTCGGCCCCAGCCGACCTATTTTGATCCGTCGGCCCCAGCCGACCTATTCTGTCCGTCGGCCCCAGCCGACCTATTTTAATCCGTCGGCCCCAGCCGACCTATTTTGTCTGTCGGCACCTGCCGACCTAGTTTGCCCATCGGCCTTAGCCGGTACGTTTTCCTTCAATCTCGAGATAAGGATGACCTAAGAGCCTCAGGGGGCCATAGGTCGTTCACAACCGAGGCTAAACGACAGCAAAATCACGCAAGAAAGACACTTAAATGGAAACAGGAAATTCTTTCACTATGAAATGTCAGACAAGTGTCTAAAGAGCGAAGATACAAGAACAGTTCCTAAGAACCGGGAGCTGCATCAGCTTTAGGAGGGCCCTCAGTTACATCTGCGAAAGTGTGGCTAGACTCGCCCTTCTCCAATACTTTTGCCCCCTCAGCGGCAGCTTGCGACTGCCCCTCAGAAGCTGCGGCTTCGCTGGGACAGGGGGCGGCGCCAGGTTCGCGTCAGAAACATCAACGTATTCGTCTTCATCTTCTTCTTCAGACTCGCCATCTTCGAGATCTTCAGCACTCAGGAAAGAGAGGTCCCATTCGGGTGCTCGCTGAGAATCTGCTATTTGCACTCCTCCTTCCCATGATGGAAGGCGTCAACGCTGATAGCGTCTTGCCTCCCCCTGAGTATGGCGTGCTGCGTCTTGGCCTCACCGTCTGTTTCTCAGCCTCAATCACCTGGGCCTTCAGGATGACGTTTTGCTCCTCGAGCTCGCTAGCCCGCGTCTCGAGCTCCGAGCTCCTATTGCGAGTGGACGCGAGCTCACCTTGAAGAGCCCGAACCTCCGACTCCATCTTCGCCATCTGAAAAACCCAAAATCAAATCAGCATTGCGAGAACCCAGTAGAAAAAACAAAAAGGGTAAAATAAGAGCGTACCTCCCCCTCTTGCTTGGCCAACCTTTTGGCCATCTCTTCTGCCTCGCTCCTGGCTCTCGTCCTGTCAGCCCCTATCAGCTCAACCCTCTCCTGTAGAGTGCTGATCTTCAACTGTTTGGCTTCAACATCCCTCCGGGCTTGGGATAACTCGTCGCTCACCCGAGCTATCGTCCCCTGGTGCCACCTAGCACCCTCCTTCAAATGGGCGATTTCACATCACGTCGTTTCAATTTCTCCTCCACTTCGCCGAGCATCCTCGCCAAACGCCTTCTTTCATCGTCGGCCTCTCTTCCCAGCCGACTCATACTTTCGCCGTGTTCCCGCCGCATCGCCGCCACCTCCGCGGAGTGTTTTGACTCAATTCTGGCCAACTCCAAGCACGCATTGTTGTTCTTCGCCAGGAGTTCCTCCAACTCCTCCACCCTGCGCTTCTGCTTGGACACCTCAGCCAGAGCGACCTGGTGTGCCGCCCTTGCCCCCTTCAAGTTCCCGTCCATCATGTCCATGAGCTCCTCAAACTTCTCAGACACCTTCAACCGCGACTGGAGCTCGGCGTTATCCCTCCTGGCCTGGACACTGGCCCCTGTCGCCAAGCTTAGACGCCAGCATATCGCCCGGGAAAGTAAAACGCTCTGCAAAGGCAAAAATGAATAAAAACCCACAATAGGGTCAATCGGGAGACATCTGTCGCGCAAGAACAGTAACTCACCCGCGAAGCATAGGCCCGAGTCATCCTCATCAGGGTTGTGTTGTCAATATCGGGAAGGAGATGGATACTCTCGGCCACGCCCTGCTGACCGAATGCAGCATCCACCAACCCCAGGTCGGCAAACTTGTCCGCCGAAGGATCCGCACCCGGATACAGGGCCGACCTTATCATGGCAGAGAACGCCTCCTCAACGCTAGCGTCCGAACTGCCGAATGGGCCAACCCCGCCTGAAGGACCGGCCTGGGGGCCTCCCCCTGAGAGGCCTTCAACATCCCAGCCTCCTCTATCAAGGCCCTGGCTTGGGTTTCTTCAGATATTTCAGCCAGCCCAAGTGCCAGCTTTCCCAAAATCTTCTTCGAGGGGGCCCCGATCGCGGGACTCTCACCTGGCCGCGCTCCCTCCTCCGATGCATCCTTCCCGATTATCGTCACACGCATCTCCTCCGCAGGCTCCCCTGAAGCCTCGGCCCGACTCGCCTCTCGACCCATCGAGGGCGGCCCGACCTCACTGCTACCAGACTCCCCGGCAGATAAACCAAGTAGGGGCTCCCCCTGAACTCCCTCAACTACGGCCATCTCCTCCCCCGCTGGGGTCGGAAGTGATCCCGCGGGGACAATGGCCCCCTCGAAGATGGCCGCTTCCGCCGAATCCGCCGCCGCTTCCTCTTTCAGAGGGAACGCGGTCTGGAGAGCCAACGGAGCTTCATCGAGCTGTCTGAAATCTCCAGCACGAGAGGGTCGGAGGCCATAACCTCTTTCTCTGGGCCCTCCTTCGCCCCGGCGCTTCTACTGTGGCTGCCCCGGCGTCCGGCGGGCTTCTCGCGGAATATGAGCCCTTTTTCGGGCCGGCCACTATCCACGCCGCTCCCTTCCCCGGGCGTTTTCCTCTCTTCCTCTTGGAGAGGTTCGACAACGCCGACCTTGTGGCTGCCACATCAGAGCACACGTGCTCAGGTCCAAGCACATTAATCGAGAAAAATGAACTGCACGAAAGAGACTCACCTTGCGGGTCCAGGGGGCTGAGCCCGGCTGCGAAGAGGGCCCCCTCCGATAGCAAGTCATTAGCCGAAAACACCTGCCGTTGCGGAGGACGTCCAAGTCCTTCTCCTCCTGCGCCGACAAGGCCGGATGCGTCTCCGCATCCCTTACAACCTCCCCCCATCTCCGAGGGAAGTCGGAGCCGACGTTCCCCTCCGCAATACAAATCGACTCTTCCACCCCTTGATGGAAGAGGGCTTATCCGCGATTACGTTGAAGGATCTCCGGGGCCCGATGTAGGGCCACTCCGATTTCCTCCGGGAATCAGGTGGTAGCAGGTGCGGAAAAGGGGGAGGGTGGCGACGATCCGAATCTGGTGGCACATCGAGATGAATCCGATGATATTCCGCCAGCTGTTCGGAGCCACCATTGATGGGCTGATATTATAGTGGGTCATGATCTCCTTCACCAGGGGATGGAGAGGAAACGAAGACCCGCCTTCAAACTATCCTCATAGATGAAGACCCCAGACTCTAAATCCCGGGTAACCCTATCTTCGGGTTCCGGCGCCCATAGGACCACGTCCAAGGGCAAGCCATACCGTTGATGAATCCTCCCCAATTCTCGGCAACGATCTCGGAGGCCACATCGTCGGGGCTCATCGCCATTGAAAGAGGCACCAAACGAAAACAATAAGCGTTGAAGAAGATGAAAGACCAGAGCCCTTTTGAAAGCAAAACGAGAAGACGCCGGGCACACGCGCACACATTATATATAGCGACAATGCGGCCGTCACTTCGCTTCTCCGCCAAGGAAGCCTCCCTAAAAAGGTGGGGCGTCTCATCCTAGGCGTCCCTGATCGCCTCGACAAACGCCCGATCGATCGGGTTCCGTAGCGTGGCGCAATCCCAGCCGTCGCTCGCGAGGGAGCCTTAGCCCCGAAGGCGGGGTGGCCCAGTCGCATTAATTAGGGCATCATTGCGCAAGCTATTTGAACCAAGACGTCCCATCCAAGACGCGCCATTCGAACTCGTACTCCCTACGCCCGAACCTACGCTTCGAACTAGGGAGTGGAGGGCATGTGTTGGGGGGTAAAATCGTCATTGCATTAATATCTGTGCGAGGCGGCTAAGGCCAACCTCCTCTCTTCGCCTCTTCCGGGCTTCCTTAGCTCGGCCCTTCCGGGCTTCCCTAGCTCGGCCCCTTCCGGGCTTCCGTAGCTTGGCCCCTCCGGGCTTCCGTAGCTCGGCCCCTCCGTAGCTCAGCCTTCCGGGCTTCCGTAGCTCCTCCGGGCTTCCTTAGCTCGGCCCCTCCGGGCTTCCTTAGCTCGGCCCTTCCGGGCTTCCCTAGCTCGGCCCTTCCGGGCTTTAGCTCGGCCCCCTTCCGGGCTTCCGTAGCTCGGCCCCCTCCGGGCTTCCGTAGCTCGGCTCCGGGCTTCCTTAGCTCGGCCCTTCCGGGCTTCCCTAGCTCGGCCCCCTCCGGGCTTCCGTAGCTCGGCCCCTCCGGGCTTCCTTAGCTCGGCCCTTCCGGGCTTCCCTAGCTCGGCCCTTCCGGGCTCCGTAGCTCGGCCCCCTCCGGGCTTCCGTAGCTCGGCCCCTCCGGGCTTCCGTAGCTCGGCTTCTTGAGCGATCCACAGCCTAACACCTACCTCCGCGGAACCTGACGCGGGAGAGCCCGAGCCTACCAGAACGGCATCCTAGATAAGGAATCATGTCGAGACGTGGCCTAAAGCCCATCATAACCGCCCCAGGCCTACTCAACCAGATCTCGAGACATCAAGGAGCTCTCCCAGCCGTCGATACCAGAACAAACGGGATATGGATTCTAACGGCCCCACAACGGCCTGATTCTGCCCGCCTCCATATCTTAACAACCTCCGAACCTTCCAGAAGACGCTCAAGACCCAGGTGACAGCCTATAAATATATAATCGCAGATTTCCTAGGTACGCAACTCTGTACGCACACTTGCGCTTCCACCCCTCTCTTGCTCTCCTGCTCTCGCCGGTAGCTCGTCGCGCTCCTGCCCTCTGGAGCCTCCGATTGGCCGCCCCCGGAGAGGTCTCCCGGAGAGATCCACCTCCCCACTGTCTGGTTGATCGCCGATCTCTTCTCCACTGACTTGAGCATCGGAGGGTCTTCCGCGGAGGACCACCCCCAGCGTCCCTCGCGTGTGGACTTCTTTTGCAGGTCCGCCCCCTCTTCCTGAGATCGATCGCGCCTGAGTCGGAGGACGAATTTCAGCGGCAACAAGTTCCTATTTAAATTATATTCTTTTAGGCTAAGTCCAAACCAGTCAAGTCAAATCTATATTCATAACATGTAATCATTTTCAAAATTTATCGATAAGTTCTCACCGATCCATCCATTTAAGCTCTAGTTCAAGTTAAAGGCTCAAATTCAATGAAAGCTAGTCAAAACCATATATTAAGTTTGCATCAATCCTAAAAGTTTGCACCATCCATTTAAGCTCCAGCATCTTTAAAATCAAGGATCCAAATTCAATCAAACTATATGATGTCTAATCAAACCTCAAAGACTGTATTGCAATGCTACTTCATGATGCATGGGCCACATGTTGATTCTATTTTAATATCATTTAAAATAATTCAAGACTCCTAGAGAGATTAATTCGGTCTATTATTTTAATTCTTTAATCTTTATAAATATTTAAGATCTTTCTAACACGGCCATATGAAATTACATACTTATTTTATACACTATGCAAGTAAGTCCCAAAAAGCAAAAGGACGCATGGCGATATTAAGATGTTATATATTTGTACTTTGTTTGATATCCCACAACATTTGACCCTCGCATAACCTATGGTCTCTTTTTTTTTTTGTACAGACGGACGATCACATTAGCCTCATGTGAGTCAGCCCAGAAATGTTAGAATATAATATCTGCTTAAGAGCAGGGGGACAGAAGTCACCCTGCTTCCATATCCAAAATCGTTTGTGATGGGCCACAATAGCCACAACCCAATCTGCCGCAAAATTAGCTTCCTGATAGATGTATCAAATGTGGACACTGTGAACACCCCGCAGAGCAGTCTGAATATCACTGAGAATAGGATTGATGGGGGACATGATCGCAGATCTCGTACGAAGCCACCGAATAACAGAGAGAGAATCCCCCTCAATGAACAGACATTGCGCATGAAGCTGCCTAGCAGCATGAGAGATACCAGTCCATACTGCATAAAGCTCGGCCATGGGGACAAAAGAATCAAGGGAGCCAAAACCACCTGCCACCAGCAAGGCTCCATCAGTTTCCTGACCTAACAAGTCTACCACGAACACTTCCATCAAAGTTGATTTTTACAAACCCTGAAGGGGGGCTCCCAAGAGATATAAACCGTACAATGGTTCGCTGCCGAAACAGCAGGGGAGCCCCAGTGGCCAAGGTTATAAGAATCAGAACCAATGAGAAGAAGTGCACATTCAGTAACCATAGAGCTGACCTTCCGCTCTAATCTGTGAGGAAAAATAGTCTCATCAATAAAGATAAGCAGGTTCCGCGATAGCCATATCTGATAGGCAGTAATAGCCCAAAGGACGCTGCACTGTCTAGTGGTCCTCCAGAGAGCATCAAGGAAAGGGGAACACGAGGAACCAGAATCATCCACTCTACAATCATAACTCATCATCGTCCAAATCCCACTCAATATGAGACAGGTAAAAATGGCATGATCAATAGTCTCCTCTTCCTGCCCATACAGCGGATATGCCGCCTCAATATGAAGACCCCTTCTCGACAACATAGTGCAAGAAGGAAGACACCCCTTCTCGACAACATAGTGCAAGAAGGAAGACAGTCCCACAAGATCTTCCATATGAATAATTAGAGAGATGAACAGAGAGCTTCCATATCCAATCCGCATCCCGCGAATCCTGGAGCTGAGGTCTAAATACCTCGATAAGTCCCTAGTGGGGGCCCTGAGAGATAAGATCTCCTCCATAACCTCATGTCAGGAATGTGTCCCAAAGTGAGAAGAATAGAAAGAATCCGTCGAGCAAGCTCCTCCCCAAATAAGCTAGTCACCATAGGGGTATTCCAAGAGGAGAGATCCTGCACTCTCATATGATGCGAAACATCCATGCTAATAAATGACGGCCAACGGAAAAGGGAGAGATCAGTGATCCAGCTATCATGAACAACATCGACCGAGGAGCCATCACCAATCATCCACGATATATTGCTCAAAATAGACAAAGTATGACGACATACCTCCTTCCAAAAGAAGGAATGCCGACGAGTAGGCTGAGGATTCATAACAGGAGACCCATCACCATATCTAGCTCGCATAAAGGAACTCCAGAGACAGTGAGGATCAAGGATAAACCTTGAAGCATGTCTCGCCAGCAAAACGCCTCTCCTCATAAGCAGGGACTGAATACCAAAATCACCTTCATGCAAGGACATACAAATCAAATTCCAAGCCTAAAACTGAATGCCGTGACCATCTTGCATAGAAACTCATAAAAAGCTTCTAAACCATCGCTCTATCCTTCGCAAACAAGTAATAGAAACCACAGCATTCTTTCTTTTGGTCTCTTTAGAAGAAAATGCTTTAACCAATTCTAGCTTGAGGCACCTGAGGCTAGATAATATTGGATATTGACCGCAGTTACTTCAATGGTACTGTGTTTTCTTTATCCCAAAGAAAAAGTCAGATAATACTACCGGCAAGACCCTTCTAAACTCCATCAAAGTTCACATACAGCACATCTTTCTATCATAAGAAATAGTCTAACTCCACCTGATGATTTAACTTTATTTATTTCTTTTTCCTGGTAAGGGTAGGAGCCCTAATGCCTGCAGTTTTCTTAACCAATAGCGGATCTTCATCTTCTCCCTTTTTTTTTCACTCTGCTGTCATACCAGAGTTTGCATGCCTAGAACATTGCAAAATGTGGCAGATCAGACTTGAACAAGTTCAGATTCGGTATCAGACCAACAGCCAAAACCAAATACTCAGACATCCCACAGCATAAACAAGTCAAGCTTTTACAAAATCCTAAACAGAGAAAGGGATCATGTCACAAAATAGAAACTCATTTAGGATCACCAAAAAAAAAGAAAACCTTGAGAAGATTAGAAACTTGCTCCAATAAAACATCAGCAGATTTAGGAACAACACAAACATACGACGCCCCACTGTAAACAGATACAGTATGATGATCGGTTGTATTGTCAATGCATCAGATAAAATATCAGAATAATCATGCACTTACGTATAAGTTCATAAAAGTTAGACTTGATCAGAACGAGATATGCACTCTGCAGATTCATTATACTACATAATTAAGGTTTTGATCCGCAACATCAGCTATCAATATGAACTGCTGATAAGCATTGCTGCATGTCTTGTTGCAAAGATCTTCCCTCACATTTCTATTGCTTCTAGCAAAATGCAATAATTAATTATAATGGCATCATAACTTCTCATATTGGCCAAGGTTCATCACCCAATCTGTTTCAAGGATAACCAGGAATTTCTCCAGGAATGGGAGCCAGTTCGTTCTTTCCAAACCTCTCCTCATCATAGAATGACGCATGCACCACCCTACCACCAAAGAACCGGCCTTCTAGATCAACTAATGCCTTTGTTGTTTCCTCCGACCTCTCAAACTGAACAAAGATCCTGACGGCTTCATCTGCTGGAAAGTTTGGCTCAGTAATCTCAAATATCAGGACACGTGTCACAGTACCATACTTGGCACATTCTGAAGCAACCTCGTCTTCAAGCTCATCATCCACCTCTCCTGGTCCAACCTGAAAGAACAGAACCAAGAAAATTTTACAGCCCTTTGATAATCTTTACTCTACTATTTTTATTATTTACTACTGGCTTTTTTGTAATATGACCAATCTCAAGACTATGGAAGTCATTGATTGTTTTCGCTGGCAGATATTAAAGCAGATAATAACAACAAAAGTTTATGCTTTCTTGCTTTCTATCTTTTCCCTTCTAATTACTTAAGGTACACAAAATAGTCACCTTCATACTAGGGGATTTCTTGTCAGCTCCAAATTTTCTTTAGATGAATGTATAATGGTGGGTATTTTTGCCACAACAGCTTTAAACATTATGGCAAGTAGCTCTAATCTTTAGTTTTACCATATTGAAGTAGGCCAATCCTCAAACCAGGCACCATATGGGGTTGAAGTAACAGGTTGAGAGTGAAAGCAGCTAGCACTTAAAATTACAGAACATGTTTCTGGTTTAAAACATTTTACCATGAAGTTACAAGTCCTACAAGCATAATAAATTCATATTTGTTATACTTTCCCCCACACAGGTCACCATACCTTCAGCATCCCTCCAGAAGTTCTTGTGGGACAATGACAAGGAAACAATGTATTTTTATTTATTACTGCATCATAGACCACATTCATATAAAAGTGAAAAAGTAAATGATACTGTCTCGTATAGTTTATATATAGTCTGAATATCACCAGTATACTAATTAAATACTTGGGAATAAAGACCAACAAGCATACCATGGATATTTCAACATGTACAAAATATTCTATGTGGTACCAGTGCCCTTTGGACTGGACTAGGATCAAATAATAAGATCAAGTGTTTTGCCTTTTATCAAACCCCTTGTATGAACAAAAAAGGTCATGCATCCTACATTGTCAAAGAAATGAAAAACATTGGACGCACTTTAACCACTACATATGCAATTAAGGGGGAGTAGCCTTCTGTCCAGTGCATTGGCCGGTAGTAACCATACCCTAAAAATAATAATAGAAAAAATGATTTACTTCATAATGCATGATTTGCTAGTTTCACACCATAAGCCCATCAAACCCCTATTTAATAGGTAAATGGATATTGAGATAAAACATATTGTGATTTGAGAAAAAAGAGGTCAAGATATAAGTTAATTAAGGTAACAAACAAGATTTGTCATATTAGGAACTGCTACCATTTCTGTATCAATCCAGTACATACAATACGAGACATACCATACCATTTCGAAACAGGAACCATCTTGGTTCCCCGCCGGTTCAATTTGGTACGCTCTGAATGGACAGTTCAGTGTACCTTGGTACCGATAAAAGAAATTTATAAAATAAATGGTCAAAAGTAGATGCTTTCAAAAGATATGATGTAATTTATTATTGGCCCAGATTCTGTATTCAACTAACTCATGATTCCTGTATCCCAATTGCAAATCTCAGCTACGTTTTTGTACCCTATTCTCATGTACAAACCCAGCATGATCAGGTCATCGATCATTTTGCAAGGGATTGAGCGGCCCAGGTGAATACTGATTATATGAATTGAGACCCTCATCTCCCTAAAAATGCTAGCTAATTTGGATCGCAACATTCTTAATTGAGGGTAAGTCAATGACTGGCAGTGAACATTCCCTGTTTGTAGCATTCAACTCAAATTACATGCATTCAACTCAACTTGAGATAGCATACAGCTAAAAGCTTATAATGAAGGATAGAACAAGAGATCGCTAAAATAAATATAGGAAAGATAATACTGTAGGTGTAGACAATATAAGCACCAAGTCAATGCCCAAGAAGACAGTAATATACTAAGAGATATTAGGGCCACCAATGCATACTCGCATGTAGTACTTAGTATAGGGAAGACTGATGCAACATTGTGGATATACATGGATTCAAGTGAGGAATCTCAAAAAAGGGAAGGATACACATATTCGGTAGCTGTGGGGGGGGGGGGGGGGGGGGGGGGGGGGGAAGGATATGAGCAAGTACATAACATTTCATGGTCCAACAATAACAATATGATGAGAGTTTAATAGTTATTGCAAATGGCATGTGATCTCCAAATAACAAGCAGATATTTCATCAAGTGAGATGAGCTTACAGTGAATATTTGAAAGGTGGATCAAATTCATCACTTGCAGCTACGTTCTAAAAATGAGAAGATTGGCATGCAAGCATCTTATATAACAAGAAAATTTGACCGCATGACCGCCTAGCACTTTGGCTGTTTATGATGCGTCAAAAAAAGAAAGAAAGAAAAAGGTCAAAAAAAATTTAATGTAATTTGAAACCTAAAATACACATAATGTGGAACACGGAATGCCGATGATATAGCAGACCCTAAACTATGCATACAGCCCAGCAATTTGGTTGTTTATGATGGATCCCAAAAAAAAGAAAGAAAGAAAAAGGTCAGAAAAATAATGTAATTTGAAACTTATAATGTGGAACATGGAATGCCAAAGGACAGATGACGTAGAAGGCGCTAAACTACCTATGCATGTGTGCTTCCACACATATGGTAATGTAATTAATGTAGAAAGACATTTTGAGCTGGTTTACAGATAGCCCAAGATCAGATTTGTAAAAGCCATTGTAGAAATATTCTCGCATCTGAAATTTTCAAACAAATCTGGTTGAAAATTATCAAGAGAAGAAATATTAACATTGCAGAAGTAGATCCACAAGCTTGTTCAAGTTAAGAAGTACAAAAGATGAACTGAAATGAAGAAAAAAAATAATGCTGATCAAATCTAAAGACAAAAATGGTGACAAAGGATCAAGTTGTTTGCAGAAATCCATGGAAAGGAAGCAGAAAGCAAACACTAGAAGTTGAGATAATGATTGTTACTCAGGGTAATACATTTTGAAATTATAGGAGATGTTAGGTTTTAGCTTTTGATCAGATTTTCAATGCAGGAAAAATGCAGATTGATTCAAAAATTAAAGGACAACCAAAATAACAAGAAGGAAAAGACAGAAATATCTTGAGTATGTTGTGCTAGAATTAGCTGTTGCTGAAAACCTGAATTCCTAGGTCGGTAGTCTATACAAAGAGCTAGGTCCTGACATCTCTAAGCTTCTTATAATTTTCACTTTGATGTTCAGAAAAATCGATGATGTGAGCCACTCTCATATGATACATTGTGTTATTTAATTACAGAAACTTTAAGAGAGAGGGGGAAAAAAGGCTTAATTAAGAACCTTATATTATATATGGGCTTTCAGTGAGAGTCTAGAAACACCAGAATGAAAAAGGGAATACACAAGATGCAATCAACTAGAAAAATAAATTAAAAAAAAATACTGATTGTGAACATAATGGCCAAAAGATACACTGCAGTGGTCCACCTTCACACAGTTGGGTTGTCCTAGAGAAAGGGAGGGGACTTTCTTGCAAAATTATAGTCACATTGACCGATAAATGCCCTTTAATCAAGAAAGAATGATTCCGGCAACAACAACAAAGGAACAACATTATAAAGTATCAACTACAAAGATGGAGTAATATGGTGGGTTCAAGAACATAAGGGCAACATGGAGTAATGAAGGCTAGAAACTATTTGGGACAAGTAGGAGTCAAGTACTATAAAGAAGTAAACGAATTGCATAGAGGACAAAGTAGTAGCAAACATAAAAGATGGCAGCAGTAAGTACAGCTAGAATCCATAAAATATGGGTCACCCAATAAGAAATGAGATACATTTGCAAAAACCTTCACCGAAAAAGGGCAAAAAAAAAAGATGAAAGTACAAGAAAGAAATTTTAAAAGTTGATGGAGATACAGATGTAGCTTTCATAAATAAATAATAGTAAAGAAGGATTTATAAAGGCCACACAAAAGATTTGTTGGTTAAACTATGTAAAGTAACAATAATTTTCTCTTGAAGCACTAAATCAGCTTACTACGGTGCTGAAAATGCACCTAAAATGGACTAAATGCCTTCATGTAGAACTAGACTTTTACTTTTCTATCACAATGCTTCGATTTCACCATTATCTAGTTCATGCATTATGTAATGACTTCGGACCTCACTCAAAAAGGTTAGTGAGAAGTTGTAATTTGGGGTATTGAGTCCTATTCAAGTACCTAAGATCTGCATAGCATAAAACTAATACGGGACTAAGCACACATGCATAGGTTCTCACATACAAAAAGGGTGCAACATGAGGACTCCCCTAGGGTCAACCATCCTAGGACTACTCTTGTCCAAGCATGATTAACTAGGGAGTTCTAATAGGATCTAGTGCTCCAATACAACCCAAGACCTTGTCCAAAAAGGCTAGCCAAAAGTTAGAATTTGAAGCGCTTACCTTATTGAAGTACAAAAGTTCTTCCCAGTATATACTAATATAGGACTAGACACACACTTGCATAGAGAATCCCCTCATTTTAAGCTCTGGCTCCTTGTTCGAGGATTCAATCGCAAACACCATAATTGGATTGTGGTCAGCCTAAAAGGAGCCACACCACAATGTCCTCTAATGATACATAGGTTGTCGGCTATGTTCACTTTGATATCTTTTGTAATGAGTCAAAACCTTGAGCCAGCCAACCGTCATTAATTTGAGATCATAGATGTGCTTAAATACTCAAAATCTCTCCAATGCAACCAACAAAGGACAAAAAATGCCCACACAAGTCCTCTCATTACTTCCTATTTAAGCCTTGGCACTATCGATGGGGAAGAGTCCCCTAGTTATACCTGGGTTATAAGCCAGGTTGACTCTGATATAATTTCAACGACCAAGGACCTCACCCAAAGAGGTTGGTTGAAAGCTATACTTTGAATCCTTTACCATATTTAAGTATCCAAGATCTCCAGAGAACATAGCCAACATGTGACTAAACACATCCTGCATAAGTTGTCACACACGCTCCTCATTTTGAGTCCTAAAATCCTTGCTAAATGAACGATCCAATCACAAACACCATAATGGGCTCTTGCTTAACCCTAAAGGGGCCTATGCTACAGTGCCCCCTAGCCACACATGAGCCATGGACCGGGTCTACTTTGTTACCAAGTGTAATGACCTATGACCTCACCTACAAAGCTAACCAAAATTTATTAATTAAGGTCATTGACCCTACTTAAGTACCCAAGATGTCCCCAACACAATCAATATCAAACTAAACACATACCTGCACAAGTTGTCACCATCACATGTGCATAAAATAAAGAATGAACATCTCTCATGGTAAAGATCCATGTTTGGCTGTATTCTTGCATTGCATTGAATTGCTTTAGGGGTCCACAAGCTGCACATATCAATTTAATTTCCCATGATTCATGGATAAGAAAGGTTTTTGTTTTGTACAAATGTCAAGATCATGATATCTTTCAGATTTCTGAATCAATGTTCCATTTTAATAATGATTCTTAAATCGAGAATTAAGTATCCATGCCTTGCCACCCTGGCACCAGCACTTTACATATGTACCATGCACGCTAGCACCACAGCATTCCAAGCAATGATATGTGGCTGATAAGCAATTGTGTTGCATGCTGATAAGTCACTGGCTGAGATTGTGCTGGTCCATTAGGACAAGCACATACATCACTACAATCTTTCTTTAAGTTATTCTATTATAGATTTCCATAAGGGTGGAAATTACATGTTTATTGAATACTGCCACATCTTAATGCAGTTTTCATCTTGTACTCCATTTACACTACAAAGCTGACAAACATTTAATCTTCACATGTGACCTCATGTATATATTAATTGTTGCCAGCAATCTGGTTCCAACCATGAGAAATTTATTTTTAGATCCCAGTTATTGGTGGAAGATATAGCAATAAACGTTTTTGCTTGATTTTCATCTGACCAAGATACCATGCTACATTCTTTTATTGGCTAGCATTACAGCATAAATCATCTACATTGACTCGTAATAAGAAAAATAAAGCTTGATTCAGTACAGTGCCAATGGCTTCATTTCCCAGCAAAAATCTCCAGAATTAAGATTATGACTTCAACCATTCAATTGGAGTTCAGCATGAAAATGTGAGCATATATCTTCCATGAGTATGATTAGGACACTAGGAACCTGCATTTCATAAATTGATCCTAATATTGACTTTAAAATAATATTATTGGATTAATGACTATATATCCTTTCACAGAGCCTACAATTTATATTTGGACCTTTGTCCTAAAAAATGTGATTTTTATCAATTGCTAATGATGCATTGGGTTGCTTCGTACTGCTATTCTTCAACTGTGAATAACAAAAGAAGGTTCCAGCTATTGTGGCTCATTTGGCTCAAACTGAGAAAAAATGACATCTGAAAATGAGATTCTTATTTCATTCTCAAGAAATTTGCATGATAAAATAGTACTATCTCAGATGGATTATTAAACAATAACATTAATAATATGACACAATCTTGGTTTTCAGAACAACAAATAAATATATTTGATTCTAACAGTTACTTGCTCATCTTCTAATGTTCTTTTCTTTGAAAGGCATGTGCAAAATTGCTGTTATTGCTAGCTACTTCACTTAGACTATGATACTAAGATTGTCTTCTTCAACTTTTATTTTAACACATAAATAGATATTGACTCAAGCAACTAAAATAGCTCAACAATAACAAGCTCAAGTATGATGAGCATACTAGTATTACCTTATTAAATGCACTAATACTGATCCTTTCCTGAAGTTAACAGAAATCTGCTTAGAGTGAAGGATCTTGCAATAAATAGATGTCAAGAAACAACAAAATAGGGTTAAAATATCAACATGGTGAGATAGCAAGAGAACAGACTATAAGTTTCAACTGTGGTAATGAAAGATATTCAACTGCTTCTAATAAGGATCCAATGTCTAGGTTATTGATCTGGAGTTTGTTATTGTATACAGCACACCTTCTCTATTGATCCTATCATTCAAGATGCAACCACATTAAGAATGCAGATGTATTAAAATAAATTTAAATTGTTTCATCTCTGAGTGAAAATGAACCTCTTAAAAAGAAATCAAACAAAAGATTCACAATTAACTGGACAAAGGAATATGTTGTCAATAAAGACCAAATATAATCTGAAAATGATTAGTCATATATATAATAAATATGAGATAAGATCAAAAAATTAAATTATACTCGTATTCAAAGGAAGAAAAGCTCAAGTACCATGTTTCGAAGTAGCAAGACTCGAGTTGGGGGGCTATTGAAATTCACACTCTTTAGCTTCTTTTCTGCTTTAGATTCACTAGCATTCACAATCACTCCAGCTCGTCTATCAGTCTTCTTGGCCATCAAAGGAGTGGTAATTCCTTGCTCTTGTTTGCCAAGTCCCTGGCCTTCTTTCCAACCCATCTTTGCCATCATCCTTTGGGCAGCAGTCATCTGTCCGCCTGCACCAACACCCAACCCAGCTGAACCTGACTTCCCAATGCTGAATCCCTCTCCATTTGGTGGTGAAGGTGACCTTGGCCCAGCACCACCCAAATTCCCACTCATGGCAGCACGTCTTTTCCATGCTTCTTCGCCAGAAATATTTAACGACGATGACCTAGACTGATAATCTTTCTCCTCTCGCTCTACAGCCTCTCGTTCCCTTTGTTCCCTCTCCCTTTCCCTCTCCTCCTCTTCCCGGCGCCTCCTCTCGAGTTCCCTCTTCATCTCTGCTTCCATTGCCCGCCTCTTCTTCTCCTTCCTGTACTCCTCATAATCATTTGGCCTAGCAGGATCATACTCCTCAATCACAGTAGATGTGACCCCTACAAGAGCCGGTTGAAATGATGGGCTTTTACCACCATCCAGCAATGTTGGTGGAGGGGTTGAAGAACTCGGGACTTTTACCTGAGGTGTAATCGAGCTTTTAGCCTTGCTTTGGGACTGCTGGCTCTTCAACACAGACTGTGGTGGAGCAAGCACAGATGATGGCTTCCGCAGTGCAGGTGGTGCCATCTTGGCACTACTTGACCAAACAGCTGAACTACTGCTCTTCTCTTCATCAGCTGAAGGTGTTGAAGAAGGGGGAGGGAGATCCCCGTATAGACCACCCAACATTTGTTTGCAACTCTCTCTCCAAAAATTACTTTGTGAATTATTTTCAAGATTGCAATCTTAGAGGACTTGCATATCCTTTCCGATTCTATGCACAGAGAATCAAGTAAACATCCAAATCACACGTTATCTTAATTTAACAAAAACAAAGCAAAAAGAATGGCTCTTTTCAAACTCTATTTCCCTACTAACAAAATTTATAAAAATAGGAACCAGGTTTCCGTATGATAAACAGGAAGACGGTTTTCTTGAAATAGGTTTGGCCAGGATTTCTCAAAAACCCATATTAGGGATGGAAGCAAGCAGGTTCTTTCTCTAAGATATCACTAGATTTACAAAAGCAACGAGAGATGGCAAAGTAATGGAAATTCTTCCCAAAAACTAAACTGAAAGATGGATTCCTATGTTGTATTTACAGAATAATGAGATTTGATTGCAGATTTGTGTCCAGATGCAGTTCAGCATCCAAAGAAGCCAAAACCAAGAAAAATATCAGGCTATCCAAGTAGAACAGTTCTCCCGTTAGGGTTTAAATAAAAACCTTGATCTCTGAATAGAATTTAAAGACTACGCTGCAACCTGAGTAGCCAAGATTACTTTCCAGGTATAGGACATAAATCCGAATCAAAAGCGGCGAAAAAACCACGAAGAAAATGGGGAAAAATTTGAAGGTTGGAGAGCGTAAGAGAGGCGATTAGTAGAAAATTAGGAGAAACCACCTACCAAATCTCACCGCGGAGGGGAAAACGGGGGAGAAGTCGCTCCGCGCGTTTCCTGGAGGCTCGCAGGTCGCAGCTGGAACTCCGATGGGGACCTGGAGGGCCGGGCTTCGTCGGGCAGAGGGAATCACATGAGCCGCACGGCAGCGGTCCGGTTCATATGACCGGTCCAAGATTCGGTTGCGCTTGACTCGCCTCGCCCTGTGCTTTGGGAGGACGGGTGGGAGATGCATAGGATAACATCCGTCCGACCGGTTTTCATCTAAATCTACCAGGATACAAAGATACATCCAACAAATAATCTAAGGAAAAGATTTTTATCCATCATGGTACAGATCACACGCATTGTGCCTAATAATTACTCTGAATAAGATAATTTTATTTTTTCATGTATTACATACAGTTTCATATTTACGCAATCAATCAACACATTCAATACATACACTCCTACACCAAACATAATGTAGATAACTTTTCCTAATCTAACATCAATACCCAAACCCTTACTTAGAAATATATATTACTCAATTTATATTTAAATATTTATTTCTTATTTTATTTAAATTTTATAGCATAAATAAATTTTTAAAAAATAAATGATCGTACTAACACGACGGTCATACTCTCAAATCGATGCACGGTTCAAGTAATTATGACATGGCCACATACTTTTGCAATATATATTGAAGAACATATAGGGCTTATGAATTTCAATATCCATATTAGTATTAAAAAAAATTGTATCTAATGCCAATAAGCTATTAAGTAACTATAGTGCCAAATGTCCCTTTTTCATGCATCCAGATAGCTATAAATGCATCTCATATCATCCTATGTTTATAGATCCATGAATAAATAAAATGTTATCATCATCAAATATATAAAAGTACAACAAGTGATAGAGTAAAATTATTTAACTCTCTCTGTATTAACCCTAAGCCCAGCTTTGCATCATAATCATCATCCTCGATAAAAATGTAAGTGATTACGAGTAATAGTAATATAAATACTTACACATATAGATAAAACTCAACTCAACTCAACTCATCTAAGCCTTTTCCAACTACATGGGGTCGGCTACATGAATATGCTTCCTCCACTCTGCTCTATTCAGGACTAAGGCAACACTTAAATTACAAATAGTTATATCTTTTTTAATTATTTTTATCCATGTTAATTAAGGTCTACTTCTACCTCTATCCTTACTATGGATTGTTAAAAGTTTACCTTTTCTAGTTGGAGCATTTAAAGTTCTTCATTGTATATGTTCAAACCATCATAATTGATTTTCCTCATTTTATCTTCAATTGGGCTATTCCTATCATTTCTCGTATATGTTTATTTCTAATTCTATCTTTTAAAGTTTTACTACATATCCATCTTAATATGCGCATTTATGTTACACTTAATTTATTCACATATTGTTTCAGTATTGCCCAATACTCTGTTTCATATAGCATAACGGCCTAATAGCGGTTTTATAGAATTTTTTAATTTTAATGGGATGCATCGATTATACAATGCTCCCAAAGCACTCCTCCACTTAATCTATCCTGCTTTAACTTTATGATACTTTAACTTTATGATTCACATCTTCACCTATTTCACCTTTTTGATGGATAATTGATCTCAAATACCTAAATTTTTATTTTTGGTATCTTTTGGCTTGCAATCTTATTGTTTCTTCATTTATATTTCTACTTCAATTAAAATTACATTTCATATATTTAGTTTTAGTTCTACTAATCTTAAAACCTTTAGATTCTAAAGCCTCTCTCCAAATCTCTAGCTTAGCATTTACTCTAAATTTAGTTTCATCAATCAATTCTATATTGTCTCCAAATAACATACATCATGGAATATTATCTTAAATATATTTGGTTAATTAATTCATAACTAATACAAAAAGATAAGGACTTAAGGCAGATCCTTGATGTAAACCTACAATAATTGAAAACTCATTAGTTTCTGCTATTGTTGTTTTAACAATAATTATTGCTCTATTATACATATCTTTTATAATTCTATGTATATTTTGGTAACTCCTTTTTTCTCTAAAATCTATCATATTATTTTCTAGGTACTCTATTGTATGCTTTCTCTAAATCAATAAAGACAATACAAAGATCTTTTTTTTTCTTTTCTCTATATTTCTCCATCAATCTTCTTAATAAATAATAGCTATATGGTCGATCTTTAGGTATAAATCCAAATTGATTATTTGAAACCAAAGTTTCAGCTCTTATTCGATTTTTTATTACTCTCTCCCATAATTTCATTGTATGACTCATCAACTTAATCCCTCTGTAATTTACACGATTTTAAATATTTTTTATAAGTTATACATACATATATATATATATATATATATATATATAATATAAATATATATAATATGATAAAAAAATAATGTATCTAATGACAATAAATCATGTTGCAATACCAATCATAAATCCATATGATAATATTAAAAAAATAACATCGTTAGTATAATGTATCAATAGCTATTCATGCCAGGTATCATAAACTAAGTTAAGCTTTCATCCTAGCCCATAATTGGTTCCACATCAAGCTTTATCCGATTATATACCCTACACCCAATGTCACCTTTGCAACATTACAGTGACTAATCTACATGCCAAACATCATGTTGTCCCATCATATCTTTTATAGTAATAATTGCATCCACATCATAAAACTCATGATAACACCACAAATAATGTCATAGTCATACGTCACCCATATCACAACATAGTGAAACATATGTCATATATGCATAGGCAAGACATGCTAATGAATCAATGCTTGTAAATCCATGATATATGTTATGAAATATATGTAAGAAATCAACATATCACAAAAGAGTAAGTGTAAGATTCCTACTTTACTCGCTGCTCTAATTCCATCAAATTCTCAATCAACCACAATTCTCAAGCACATATCTTGATGCATCAATCTATCCTATAAATTCTACTTAATATTTTTCAATCACTAGTGTAAACGCTTTTTATTATCACTTTAATTAAATTTATCCTCGATAATTTAGTCATTTAACTGGCTTAATTGGCTTTTGTTAACCTTATATTTGCTTAATTAGATTAATTAAAGCTTTAATTAAGTCACTAAGTTTCTTACTTAGAGTTTATGTAGACTAATTAGGGTCCAATTAGTTCAAACTTAGCATAAACTGACTTGAACCCACATTAATCAAACCTAGTTAGAATTTTGGTATAATAATTTGGTTCAATTTCAAACTCTAATTCATTAATTTGAATTGAATTGGGTTTTGGTTTAAAGAAATTGCATTGGTCTAGTTTTTGGTTCACAAACCAGCTCAATTCTGATTCTAATTCAATGTACCAAACCCAAATTTAATTTTGGTTTGGTACATTGAACCACCATTAGGATTTATTCAAGTTAATTGTGTTTAGATCCATTGATTTCAATTTACTTGGGTCTAAGAAGAGTTGGGTTCAAATCATTGAACTGATTCACTATTTGATTTGGTTTCTTGATTTTTAAGAAGATAGGTCATCTTCTTCCTTACTCGACCCAACTCCTATGGCTAAGTTCCATGGCCACTATAATCAACCATGGCCAAGATGAACCAGGTGGTTCTTGATCACCGATCATGTGTGGCATCGACTTCTTCCCTGACGAAGATCGATAGGTGACGCAGTGGTGATGATCTTCGGTCATGGCAACCTACTAATCAACAACTATCCATATTCCATCAACAACTATCCATACTCCACCATCAACCTTCGACGATAACCCACATTGCCAGCTAAAGGTGTTATAATTAGGGGTATAGATAACCTACAACTTTAAAATAAAGGATCAACTAATGGCAAGAATGGTGGTGTTCGATGATGGGTGATCAATGTTGTGGCCTTCGTTGAACTCTCCTTAGCTACTAATTGCTCCGATTAAGGTTCCTAGTGGCTAAATTTAGAAAGATTATCTTAAAACAAAGATCTTAATGGCAGAACAAAAGATGTGATCGTGATCTTTACTAACAATGTATTCTTGACCAATGGTGTCGAAAATGATGATGACTCGCTAGGTAATCCCTTGATGACCATAGATGGAGATGATGATTTGACTAGCTATGCTACAATCAAGATTGGTTAGCTGCTTCTATTAAAATAGAGCATTTCACGTTCTCAATCATCTCTTCTCCAATCATAATTTTAACTTCGATAGAGCTCCAACAACTGATGGAGAACCAAAAGGAAGAGCGAGAGTAGAAGAAGAGAAGAGAAAGGAAAGGAGAGGAAGAAAAAGAAGAAAGAGGCTTGGGTGGTTCGGAGGCGAAAGTGAACCCTCCTATTTATAAATTAAGGGAAGAATTTTCTAGATCAAATGAGATTGCTCGTTACGCTCATGGTAAGTAAATGAAAAGAAAAATGTTAAGGCCAATAGAAATGGCGGAAAAATGGAAAAGGGATGAGGTTTTAGTTTGAAAGAGGATGACACTCTATTTTATGTCTTTAATTTAATAATCATAAAATTTAACAATCTAACTTATATCTATATTTATATCATTTTTTTGATATTTTATTTGCATTTATATCCATTTAAAATAAATAAGAATATCAATTCTTGTATCATACTCATATTATTCATTAACTAAATATGAATACAGATATAAACACACTTTGATAATGTTCGATCCATTTTTAGCCCTATTTAGGAGAATGATCGCTAATCATTTATGTTTAAACAAGGTAGCTTAGCTTTTATTGCCTAATGAGCAAGTCAAACTCAAGCCCTCCTTTTGAGCTTAGAATTCATAAGACAAGCTCAAGCCTATATTTGGAGCTCGGAACTCAAAAGTCAAACTCAAATTTAATTTTTGAACTCGAAACTAGTGTGCTAGTGGCATATTCCAAAAATATTCTCAAATGAGCCAGTGAATTTGTATTTTAGATGTTTTATCAAGTCCAAATATTTTAGTATGGCTCTTCAATGTTTTACAATCCTGCAAATCCCATTAAATGCAGTCAATGGCAATCCTGTAAATCTTACTAAATATAGTCAATGGCAATCCTGTAAATTTCTTTAAAAGCAGTCAGTGGTAATCTTGTAAATCTTATTGAAAGCTGCATGTATCCCAAAATAGAAAACTAGTGGATTCTAGTTGATTGGAATGTATTCCAATCGACTGGAATGACTTCTCCAGCTGATTGGACTTCATCCCTAGCTGACTGGATTGGAGTTCATTCTCCCTTGGATCGAAAGCCACATGAATCCAACTGACTGGACTTTGCTTCCAGCCAACTGAAGCTTAGGAAAATTGTTTCAATGGCTATTTTTGTTTCCCGTTTTCATCCCATTTTTTTCTAACAGTTCTTCAATGGTATATTTTTGAAATGGGTGTATAAATTCTTCTTCTAACAATGTTTCTGCAAGGGATTAGAAAGTAAAAAATAGTAAAAAAATCGTGTAAAAAATAGAGTGAAAATCTTATTGAAAAACCTTGTGAGGAGTTATTATAAAAGACAAGGGTAGTTGTTGAGCTTTTGTTTGAGAATCATTACAAGAGTTATTCAAGTGGTTGAGAGCATTTAAAGAAGAGATCAGGTACATTCAAGAGCTTACAAGAAGAAGTTTAAATTTATTGAAGGCATCATCCAAAGCTTTAACGACCACAAGAAGGCTTCATTCATTCCTCAAAGTTTATCCCAAGGAAGAAGCAGAATCTTCAAAATTTATAAAGTGAACTTTTATTATTTTATTTGCTTATTTTAGGAGCTTGTTGTGCTTAATCTTGATACTATTGTGACTGTTGTGTAAGGCGTCCTTGTGCTTGGAAAATAAGAGGCTAGTCTGGAAGGCAAGATTGTGTAAGGCCCCCTTGTGCTTTAAAATAAGAAGACTAGCCAGGAAGGCTAGGTGTGAGGCCGCCTGTGTCGTGTAACAAGTAACTAACTGGGGAGGCTAGAGGTTATAATCGTTTGGTAAATGATTGGAGTAAAAATTTTTAAGGTTCTTGGAGAGTGGACGTAGGTGCTAGGTTGGCATCGAGCCACTATAAAAATTATTGTATTTATGATTACTTGCATATTTTCTGTGATTCTTCTACGTTCACTTCACTACACCACTACGAACAAAATTTCAATTTGTGAAAAGCACATACCTGCGCATTAAATTTTTAAGAATCCAATTCATCCTTCCTCTTGGATTACTTTATCTGGGCAACAAGTGGTATTAGAGTAGGTGCTCTTAATTTTTAGTTGTAAAAAGCTTAGAGCCAAAGATCATTAGCAATCCAAATGAATTTAGTTTTGACTGAGGGACAGTCAACTAACATACCACCTTTGTTTGATAGCATAAATTACACTTATTGAAAAGCACAAATGAAATTTTCATTCAAGCACTTGACTATGATTTATGAGTATCATAGTAATGGACCTCACACACCCACTATTAAATCTAATGGTCTTGATTTTTTCAAACCAAAAACGGAATAGGATGTGCATGATAAGAAGATGGCTCAGCTGAATGCTAAAGCTATAATGTATTATATTGCTCTTTGGATGCCATGAATTTAATCATATCTCTACATGCATATCTGCTAAGAAAATATGTGATAGACTTGAAGTTATCCATGAGGTACCAATCAAGTCAAAGAATCTAAAATAAATATGCTTGTGCATGAGTATGAATTATTTAAAATGAAATCTTATGAAAGTATTGCTGATATATTCGCAAGATTCACTAACATTATTAATGGGCTGAAAAGCCTTAGAAAATCCTAGACTAATGGTGATCTTGTGAGAAAAATTTTGAGATTCTTGCCTAGGTCTTGGAAGGCCAAAGTCACTAACAATACAAGAAGCTAAGGACCTTAACACTCTATCTCTTGAAGAATTGTGGAATCGCTGATGACTCGTAAGCTTCAACAAAGACAACATCTTGATGAAGAAGAGTCCAAAAAGAAAAGAATTATAGTACTAAAAAGTGTAGCCCAAAAGGATGAGAATGAGGGCTCCTCAAATGAAAGTGATGAGAAAAATGATCTAACTCTCATTACAAAAAAATTTAAGAAATTCATGAGAAAGAAATCTGAAAGAAGAAAGAGGGCATTAATGAAAGGAGAGCCAAGCAAGGAAAAAGAATATGAAGTAATTTGTTATGAATGTAATAAGCCGGAACACTACAAGTTAGATTGTCCATATCTAAAGAAAGGTTTCAAGAAATTCAAAAAGAAGAATGTGGTAGCTACATGGGGCGATAGTGATGCATCAAGCTCTGAAGATGAGAAAAATGAAGAAGAAAATCTTTGTTTCATGGCAAACAATGAATAGGTAAGCCCTATCTTCTTAGTTGATTTCACTTTTGAACAATTGCATGGTGCATTTTATGAATTAATTGATGATTTTGCAAATCTCTGCTCAAAAAATAAAGATTTGAAACATCAAGTTCAAAATATTACTTTAGAAAAGGATAAACTATTAGAAGAAAATAAAATTTTACTACAAGAAAACAAAAATTTGAAAAGTAAAGTTGAGAAGCTTAAACCCCTAGTAGATAAATTTACCTTAAGCTCTACTAAACTTAACATGATTCTTGATAATCAAAGAGCTATTTTTAACAAAGCTGGCTTAGGATACAATCCACTAAGAAAACAAAAATTTTTGAAAATATTTTTATCTCACAAAATGATTTTTCTAATATTACATATTTTTAATATGGTTTGAAAGGTCATAAGTCTTATGCATGTAATAGTATCAAGAAGATTTGGGTTTCAAAAGGAACCATTTTAACTAACCCCAAAGGATCTAAGAAAACTTGGGTACCTAGGAGCAAGACTTGATATTGTGGATGCAGCTATGTCTTGCAACCCATGGAGCAAAAAGAAAATGATACTTGGATACCGGATGCTCAAGACACATGACTGGTGATGAATCTCAATTCATCAATTTGAATGCAAAAGATGGAGGAGTGGTTATCTTTGGAGATAATGGCCAAGATAAAATTATTGGCATTGGTAAAATTAGTATCACTCCCTCTACTTTCATTGACAATTTTTTGCTTTTAAATGGATTAAAGCATTAACTTGCTTTAGTAATAAAGGTTTTAAAATTATTTTTGAATCATCTCTTTGCATAATTACAAATCATGTTGATGATTGCATAAAATCCATTGGTCATAGGCATAGTAATTTATATTGTTAATGATCTAAATGACCAAAATATTGAATGTTTAGTTGTCATGAATGTTGAAATTGATGAATCTAGTTATGGCATCATAAATTTGCTCATGTCAGCATGGATTTGCTTTCTAAATTATTCAAAAAGGATTTAGTTAAGGTTTGCCTAAAGTTGGATTTTGAAAAAGATTAGATTTGTGATGCATGCAAATTTTAAAAAATAAACTAGAATTTCTTTCAAGTCTAAAAATATGATTTCAACTTCTAGACTTTTAAAACTTTTGCATATGGATTTGTGATTATTGATGATTTTCTTGATTTTTATGGGTTTTATTCTTAGCTAACAAAAATGAAGCTTCTCCTGCATTTTAGAAATTCTTTAGAAGCATTTCAAATAAAAATATTTTTCTATTTTATCTATCAGAAGTGATCATAGAAAGGAATTTAAAATTGATACTTTAAAAAAAAATTAATGAACATAGTAGAAAGAAAAGATAAGATCTTAGATTCATATTATATTCAATGAAGCTAATAATCTTCCATCAAGGAAGAGAAAGGTTTTGAATGATACAGATGAAATTGAAGATCAAGTCAAGGAGCTCACCTCAGAAGAAAAAGGGGACTCAATGATACAAATGATACATAAAAAATAAATTCAACATGATGAACCCAAGGTAATGCCGAATTTTAAAAAAAATAAAGGTATGTCAATAATCATCCTAAAGAGCTAATATCAAGTGATTCATCCCATGATATTAGGACTAAATTATCATTTAGAGATGCATATAATAATTTAGCTTTTGCTTCTTATATAGAGCCTAAATGCTATGCATGATGAATTAAATCAATTTAAAAGAAATAATATATACAGTAGATCATCCAATTATTGAAACTAAATGGGTATTTAGAAATTAATTGAATGGGCATGATAATTTATTAGAAATGAAGTAAGATTGGTAGCTAAAGTATATAATCAGTAGAAAGATATTGATTTTGATAAAACACATGTTCCTATTGCTAGACTAGAGGCTATTAGATTACTTCTTGCATTTGCTTACTTTATAAATTTTAAATTATATTAAATGGATGTTAAGAGTACTTTCCTAATGGATATATTGCTGAACGAGTATTTGTTGATCAACCATCGGTTTCAAAAATCTTGTATTTTCAAACCATGTCTTTAAATTGAACAAAGCTTTATATGGTTTGAAACAAGTACCCTAGGCTTAGTATGATAGGCTTAATAAGTTCTTGATTAGCAATAGAAAATATGGATACAATATTATTTATTATAAGAGAAAATGATAGTGCAAATTTATGTAGATGACATTATACTCAGTGCTACTAATGATTTTTTGTGCCAAGACTTTGCAAAGTTTATAAAGGGGAAGTTCGAGATGAGCATGATGGATGAACTCAATTATTTTCTTGGACTTCAAATAAAGCAATCAAAAAAGGGGATCTTCATAAGCCAATCCAAGTATATCAAGAATATCTTGAAAAAATTTGGCATGGAGAATTCAAATGCATCGGTAACCTTATGAGCTCTTGTGTAGATTAGATTCTAATAGAACAAATAAAAATATTGATTTGAAATTTTATAGAAGCATGATTGGTATTAGTTTGATTTTTATATTTCTTGTTTGACATGATTCTATTGTAAAACTTGGATCATTAAATGCCTACTTTATCAGTGGTATCATTTCTTGATCATGTCTTATAATAAATTACTTAGGTGTGAACTGAAAAGGACTTAATAGAGGTAATGCAAAATATCTTATGAAATGTGTATTTGATATATGGTGACTGCTATAGAATGTCTTTGTATTTTTCATATTTACATTGAGGTTAGCATGATACGTTTATAAAATGCTTGGATTATGCTATATTGGTATCATTTCTTGCATGAAACTTTTATTGTATAAAGACCAAATTTGAAATATTAAGGAGGAGAAGAATGTAAGCTATTGACCTAATTATTGATTTTGATGAATAACAAAAACCACATGAGTATATTCCTTGTGTTGCTAATGATTTTGATTAAGTATTTCAGAATTTAAATGTTTAATCAATCAAAATTAAAGGAAAAATGAGTTTGACTATTTGTCTAGTATTAAGTGTCAAGTTTCAGCATTTAGAGCCATCTCCAGAAGTTAGGAGCTGACTCCGAAGTGTATCAAAACTGTTTGACACTTTCGACATGCGGTAGAGCCAACTCCTGCAAAGTCTGAAGCCAACTCTACTAGAAAGACAGAAAGTCCTCAATTCTGCATCGAGCTAAAGCCGACTCCTGCAGATATTAGAGCCGACTCCACTGGTTATTGTTGCGTGTCGTAGTGCAACGATTAAAACACCTTAATTTACTATTAGAATAGCAAGAGTAAGGGATCGATTCCACAGGGACTCTAGCAATTATTTTGAAATAAATTTATAAATTTAACTAAATAGATAATTAGTAGTGCAAAATAATCAAGATATGTCTATCTTTTAAGAGCACGGTCCGTACCATCACGGCCCGTCCCTTTTAAGAATAGATCAGTCTAAATTATTTTCACTTAAATATATTTAATAAAATCTAAACATGAATAGAAACTTTATTTCATATAAACTAAAAAGTCATGACATTAAGAAGGCAATAAGAAAGCAATAAATCTCTCTACGCCAAACCAAAGATGGGATGAAGTCTTTGTTCCTCCTCTGCATGCGCCTCCCGAATCGCGAACAGATCAGCCTCCACGGATGGACTGAGAATGAACCCACGGACTGACAGAGCCTCCAGGAAGAATACGGACGCAGCAAGAGCCTCCACGGATGTTGGAAACAGGGCAGCGGAACTCCTCCAAAGCCACGGAACAGCGTCTCTCCAAGCCACGGATGGAAGAAGAGGAGATAACGGCTGGAATAGATCTCCCGGAATGAACGGATCCACACGAGAGCTCCTCGGGACTCCCCAAATTCTCCACAGAACAGAGACCGCACGAGAATGCCACGGACTTCTCCAGAACAGAGGACTTCTCCCAGAATAGAGGACTCCACGGACGGGTTTTTTTGGATCTCCCGGATGCAGCACGCTGGGCCCCCTTCCCTCCTCCTTCTGCTGCTATTTGTAGAAGCCCAACGTGGTGAAGACGGCCCAGACGCAACGTTGCCAAAACAGAGGATGCGGAAGCAACGAATGGCGCGGAGAAAATCCTGGATAAATCGTGAATAAAATCCAAATTCCTTCAAGATGAATGTAATTCATTTAATTTGATAACTTCCTATCCAATTTATTCCTTAATTGATGGAGAAAATGGTTGGAATTTGAATCAGAGAAGAATCGGCTGAGAGTAAACAAAATCTGCTAAGAAGACAACGAAGTCGGCACTTGGTTTGCTGACTTCACTTTAAAATCCATGCTAAAACAGATAAATCAATGTAAAATCAATTTCGAGCTCATCTTAAATCCGATTTGGGTGACGTTTGCGTTATTAAATTCCTAAAATCGAGCTCTTCAAATTGATAAGGTTTTACCTAAAATATTATATAAATTATTAAAATATTAAATAATAATAGGTACTTTAAATTATTAATTAATAGGTTTCATGATAATTATTTATGCGTTTATCACTCCCCCAACTTGAATCTTACTCGTCCTCGAGCAAATAAGAAATTTAGAAATATGTACCAAGCTAGTCCAAGAATTGATAGTTATCTTACAGTTCTTCTTAAAAATTTCTGGTTAGATCATAAGGGAGGTACTTCATTGGATTATTAAGTTTACCCATTTAGTGATAAAGTGTAGTCCATAAGAATTTATAGAAGTCTTCCTTCACCAACTTTCCACTTCTTTAATTAAGTCTTCTAACTTAATTTGGGTTGGGTGTAATGTCTTTTGTAATTTGGTTCCCTTGTGTAAAGTCAGTGCAATGTCCTAACCCCTTGTTTTCTAATTAACCCTTGTAGCAAGCTTTAGGCCAATGGCTCCCAAACCAATTGGTTTTAGAGCATTAGGTGTAAAACACCCCTCGGACTTACTGACTCGAGTCAAAAAGGCTTTAGGTAGGACTGACTCTACTTAGGTTCTTTTACATTCTCACCTTTTTACGAATAACATCACTTTCTTAGGTGACGGGGCCCGGTTACTCAGTGAAAAATATTAAGAACCTAATTTATTAACTTTAAGAAAGATTTTTTTTCTTTTTTTCTTTTTTTTTTATGACATTTTTACCCATACCCTTATTAAGTAGATTATACTATTAAGATCAGTGGTCAGGAGGCTCTGAAATTATTCTAAAATTTTTCTGGGATAAACCCTACCCTTTATTAGGTTTTCTTAATAATTTATTCCTATATCTCGAAATAATCTAACCATTAATCATTCATAGACTGCTTGATTAACTTCAAATCGAGACAGAATTTGGTACACACATCTGATTATAGTTTTACTCTAGGATTTACTATTCTTTTTCCTCCCCCCCCAACTTAATTTCCATTGTCCCTAATGGAAGAAAAATTAATTTTAAGGAAAGATACTACCTGGTAGAGTATTTGAAGGTTGGACGTTTCATTGTTGCCATCTTCTTTCAATCTGCTTCTGTTGCTCTTCTCTGGCCATACTAAAAGAACATACTAAAAGAAAGAAAGTTAAAAATAACTAATAAACTGGGTTGCCTCCCAAGAGCACTAAGTTTAAAGTCTTCAGCCAGACTGTGCTACTTATTATGATAATGTTGGGTTCACAAGATCAATTGATTCAACAACTTCTCCATCATTAATTTCTTCTATATATGGCTTCAACCGCTGGCCATTTACTTTGAATGTATTTCCCTGCTTGGGGTCTTTAAGCTCTACAGCTCCATGGGGAAATACTTGAGTTACTAAAAAGGTCCATTCCATCGTGAACGAAGTTTTCCAGGGAAAAGATGTAATCTTGAATTGTAAAGCCATACTTTTTGATTTGGTTCAAAAGTTTTTCTACTAATAAATTTGTCATGATATGCCTTGGTTCGTTCTTTATAAATTTTTGAGCTTTCATATGCATCATTTCGTAGCTCTTCTAACTCATTCAATTGGAGTTTTCTATTGACACCTGCATTTTTCATATCATAGTTAAATTGCTTGATAGTCCAAAATGCACGGTGTTCTAATTCTACAGGTAAATGACAGGCTTTTCCAAATACGAGCCTGTAAGGAGACATTCCTATGGGAGTTTTAAATGCAGTACGATAAGCCCATAATGCATCATCCAAACGTTCTGACCAATCTTTCCTATCGGGTCTCGCCGTTTTCTCAAGGATATTTTTAATTTCTCTATTTGATATTTCAACTTGGCCACTAGTTTGGGGATGATAAGGTGTAGCTACCTTATGAGTAATTCCATATTTGTTCATTAATCCTTCAAAGTGTCTATTCGTGAAATGTACCCCATCACTAATTATAGCCCTTGGGCATCCAAAACGACTAAGGATATTATGCTGAATAAACTTGATTACAACTTTATGGTCATTGGTTCGAGTTGCCATGGCTTCAATCCATTTTGACACATAATCAACTGCCACTAGAATGTATTCAAATCCAAAAGAGGAAGGAAATGGGCCCATAAAATCAATACCCCATACATCAAAAATTTCTACAACCAAGATAGGGTTTAGGGGCATCATGTCTTTTCGAGATATATTTTCTGTTTGTTGACATTGGAGACAATTAGCTAAATTCATGTGCATCTTTAAAAAGAGTTGGCCAATAAAACCCACTTTGTAGTACCTTTGCTGCAGTTTTCTTTCCACTAAAATGTCCTCCACAGGCAAGAGAATGACAGAAGTTAAGTATACTTTTGAATTCACTCTCTGGGACACATCGCCTAATCACCTGATCCGAGCAGTACTTAAATAATTCAGGGTCTTCCCAAAAGTAATATTTGACTTGTGAGAAAAATCTATCTTTTTCTTGTTTTGTCCAGTGGGAAGGTACTTTTCCTGTTGCCAAATAATTCAATGTGGGCAAACCAGGGAAGACTGCTATGGAAATTGAAAACAATTGCTCATCAGGAAACTTATCTCTGATTATTTCTCTATTGTATTCTACTGAGATCCTAGAGATATGATCTGCTACCATATTTTTAGAACCCTTCTTATCTAAGATTTCTAGATCAAATTCTTGTAGTAGAAGGATCCATCTAATCAGTCTGGGTTTTGTATCCTTTTTTGATATAAGATGCCTCAACGCTGCATGATTTGAATAAACTAAAACCTTAGACCCTAGCAGATATGATCTAAATTTTCTAGGGCAAACACAACTGCTAGTAATTCTTTTTTAGCGGTAGTATAGTTCATTTGTGCATCTGAAAGAGTTTTGCTAGCATAATAAATTACATGGGGTTCTCGATTGAGTTTCTGTCCTAGAACTACCCCTACAGCATAATCAGAAGCATCACACATGATTTCGAAAGGTATGGTCCAATCTGGGGGCTTGATAATTGGTGCAGTGGTCAAAGCATTCGAAGGATGTTATAGGCTGTTAGACAATCTTTATCAAAATTAAAAAAACTATCCTTGGTCAACAAATTACATAATGGTCGAGAAATTTTACTGAAATCTTTAATGAAGCGTCTATAAAAACCAGCATGACCAAGGAAAGATCGTACTTGTTTAACTGAGGTTGGGGGTGATAGATTTGAGATCAATTCAACCTTGGCTTTATCAACCTCAATACCTCGCTCTGAAACAATGTGTCGAGCACAATTCCCTCACGAACCATAAAATGGCTCTTCTCCCAACTTAGGACTAAATTCATTTCCATACATCGTTTCAGTACCTTAGTCAAGTTCTCGAGGCAGCTATCAAATGATGCACCAAAGACTGAAAAATCATCCATAAATACTTCCAAAAATTGACCAATCATATCAGAAAATATGGTCAACATACATCGTTGAAACGTGGCTGGTGCATTACAAAGACCAAACGGATATCCGTCTAAAGGCAAATGTTCCAAAGGGACAAGTGAAGGTGGTCTTTTCTTGATCTGCAGGAAATACTGGAACTTGATTGTATCCTGAATATCCATCTAAGAAACAAAAGAAACTTTGTCCCACTAGCCGTTCTAGAATTTGATCGATAAAAGGCAAAGGAAAGTGGTCTTTCCTAGTCACGGCATTCAACTTTCGATAAACTATACACACTCTCCAACTAGTTGATGTGCGAGTAGGAATTGATTCGCCCTTTTCATTTTTAATCACGGTAATACCTGATTTTTTAGGTACTACTTGGATTGGACTGACCCATTGGCTATCTAAAATTGGATAAATGATACCAGCATCAAGCCATTTTACTACTTCTTTCTTAACAACATCCCTCATGTTTGGATTTAGCCTTCGTTGCATATCTCTATGTGGTTTCGCTTCAATTTCACTATGAATGTGGTGCATGCAAACGGAAGGGTCAATTCCCTTAATATCAGCTATTGTCCATCCAATTGCCTCTTTATGTTCTTTAAGTACATCTACCAATTTATCTTCTTGCTCAGAGGTTAGGGTAGATGCAATGATTACTGGAAGGGTGTCATTGGGTCCAAGGAATGAATATTTTAAGTCATCTGGAAGAGGTTTAAACTCTAGTTGGGGTGGTTCTTCCAATGATGGTTTTAAAGGACTTGGTTTAGTTGGAAGTGGTTCATATTTTATAGTCCAAGGAGGGATGGTGTCGAACTTAGGTGGTTCTAATAACATGTTTATCTCTTTGGTATACTCATCAATATCAAAGTCATCTATTCCAAAATGTGTAAGACATGTTTGTAAAGGATCAGAATCAAACAAACTTTGGAATTTCTTATCTACTACTTCTCTATCATGTTTACTTCATTTAAATCATACACAGGTGGTCCTTGGGAAGCATTAAAAATATTTAATCTCATCTTCTTTTTCCAAAAGATACATCCATCACACCTGTTCTACAATTTATGCATGCATTAGCGGTAGCTAGAAAAGGTCTTCCAAGGATGATGGGAATTTGGTTAGGATTACTGCTAGATTCCATATCTAACACAAGGAAGTCGACAGGAAAATAGAATTCATCCACCTTTACTAATACATCTTCCAATATTCCATGAGGTTCTTTACTGATCTATCTGCCAATTGTAGTGTTACTGTAGTGGGTTTCAATTCTCCAAATCCGAATAATTCATATACTGAACTTGGGAGAAGGTTTACACTCGCACCCAAATCTAATAATGCTTTCTTGATTGTGAAGTTTCCTATGACACACGATATAATCGGGGTACCAGGATCTTTTAGTTTGGGTGGGGTTATTTGCTGAACAACTGAGCTGACTTGCTCAGTCAAATGGATCTTTTTTGGTATTTGTGTCTTGGCTTTCCGTTTTTGTGTGCATAGATCCTTCAAAAATTTGGCATAAGCTGGAACTTGCTTGATAGCATCGAGAAGAGGTAAGTTTATTTGTACTTGCTTAAATAACTCAAGCATCTCATTCATTTTTATATTCTTCTTATCTGAAGGCAAAGGAGATTCTAAAGCACTAGGGAATGGGGCTTTAGGTATGATTGCTTGATCATTGAATTCCTTTTCTTTTTCATTTCTTCTCTCTTCTGGTTTAGCCACTTCTAATTTCTGGGTTGGTTCAGGTGGGTTCAATGTTTTTCCACTTCTTAGAGTCATGACTGATTTAGCATGTTCTGAAAATTTGTCAGGACTATTGGAACCTTCAGCCATGAATTGTCCTTTCGGGTTATCGATAGGCTGACTAGGTAACTTACCCTCCTCCCTTCTACTGAATGTGTGGCCAATTGACCTATCTGAGTTTCTAGTTTTGCAATAGATTGTGTGTGGGAGTGAAGGATTTGGGTATTCATTTCTAGCCCTTTCAATGCTTGTAACACTTTGTCTTCAAAAGTAGGCTGATTATTCGGTGGAGGTTGTGGGATGTTTGGATATTGTGAATATGGCATGTTTCTAAAATTGGTTTCTTGATAACTAGGTCTGATCGATGAATTGGCTACAGGTTGAGGTTTCCAAGAAAATTTGGGTGATTTCGCCAGCCATTATTGTAAGTATTTGCAAATGGATCATTTCCTGTTCCAGGAGCTAATCGGGTTTGGGCTTGGTGGGCTTGCTCTTGAACAAGTTCAGGAAATTGGTATGCAGCTGGACATTCACCTATAAAATGGGTTGGACTCGAACAAATTATACAGACCTCATGTAATTGAGTAGATGGGGAAGAGATGTTTCCAACTTGTAGAATCCGGTCAAGTTTATGGGATAATTCATCTACCTTAGTATAAATATCTATAGAATGACCTATTTCATATATTCCACCTCTTTTAGGTTCTACGGGAGGGTCTCGACGAGCAACTGACATGTGATGTAATGAATTCTCACTCAATGTCTCAAAGAGTTGCCAAGCTTCATGTTCATTTTTTAACATAAATGTCCCACCACATGAAGCATCAACCATTTGCCGGTGCTTTTCTGATAAACCATCATAAAAGCACTGAACCAGTTGCCATTTGGGTATAGCATGATGTGGACATTTTCTAATCAGTTCTTTGAATCTCTCCATGTCTCATGGAACATTTCTCCATCTGTCTGGGAAAAACTTGTTATGGCTTTTCTAATTTGATTTGTTTTTCCTATAGGAAAATATTTCTTAAGAAATTCTCTCTGAAGATGATCCCAAGTTGAAATTATAACAGTGTCCAGTGAATTTAACCAATACTTGGCTTTATCTTTTAGGGAAAAAGGGAATAACTTAAGCCTAAGTGCATCATCGGAGAAATTTTGAATCTTGACAGTTGAGCAAATTTCTAAGAATTCATCTAAGTGTTGTAGGGATCCTCATTTGTAAGTCCATAGAAAGATGGTAACATTTGGATTACACTTGACTTAATTTCATATTGGACAGCCTCTACTGGAGGCACTTGAATGCAGGGAGAGTAGGTATACCTTGAAGGAGTGAAATACTCTTTTAACTGTCGTGGTTAATTATTTTCGTTATTAGGATCCATAATTCTGAGTCTGTTTGCTCTAATAGTTCTTTCTATCTCAGATCTAGGGTATAAGGTTAGGTTGCAGCGATCGGCGACCAAGCATACACCCTAACAATGACTCTAAAGCAAACCATTTTTATTATTATTATTATTATTATTTTTTTAATAGAAGAAAAAGAGGGAGATTCTAAAGAAAATACCCTAAAAATTCCTAGAACTAAGAGGAATGAATAATTTAATTAGGGTTTAATAATTCTTAGCAATCAAGTTAGCAAAGATTGGACTCTCTATTCTAGGTTTACCCTAGATCTAGACAGCTCCTAACTTCCAAGACCGCCTTGTCCTATTGAGCTCGAAGTCCTTAGGGGCTGATGTCTAATTAATTTTAGATTAAAGGTTTGGGTTAATGCAAAATGGATGTGGTTTGTGGGCTAGGAAGGGTGATAAAATCCCCACCTTATCTTGATTAGGGTTTTGTGCCCTTAAAGTTAATTATGAAAATGCTATGCAACAAACAGATGTCCAACTCTTGAAATTATCAAACAAAATTAATCTAATTATTTATTTATTTTTAGATTTTTGTGATTAGGTTTCTAATTTTCTAATAAATTATGAGATGTCAATGGAAGAATTTTGAGTTTTGCAAAAATAAATCCACCTAAGTCAATCTAAGCATAGAAATAAAATAATTATTTTGTTTATATATTTTATTTTTATTTTTTAATTTTTTTATGTTAAAAAGAAATAAGAAATTCTAACAATTAAGGAAAAAATAAAGAGATAATAACTATTCAAAAATTAAGAGAAAATTAATCTAATATTTTTATATTTTATATTTTTATAATTTTTATAATTTTTTTTTAAATAACACACTTAAGTCCCGGCAACGGCGCCAAAAATCTGATGCGTGTCGTAGCGCAACGATTAAAACACCTTAATTTCACTATTAGAATAGCGAGAGTAAGGGATCGATTCCACAGGGACTCTAGCGATTATTTTGAAATAAATTTATAAATTTAACTAAATAGATAATTAGTAGTGCAAAATAATCAAGATATGGTCTATCTTTTAAGAGCACGGTCCGTACCCATAGATCACGACCGTCCTTTTAAGAATAGATCGGTCTAAATTATTTTCACTTAAATATAATTTAATAAAATTAAACATGAATAGAAACTTTATTTCATATAAACTAAAAAGTCATGACATTAAGAAGGCAATAAGAAAGCAATAAATTCTCTCTACGCCAAACCAAAGATGGGATGAAGTCTTTGTTCCTCCTCTGCATGCGCCTCCCGAATCACGAACATATCAGCCTCCATGGATGGACTGAGAATGAACCCATGGACTCACAGAGCCTCCAGGAAGAACATGGACGCAGCAAGAGCCTCTACGGATGTTGGAAACAGGGCAGCGGAACTCATCCAAAGCCACGGAACACGTCTCTCCAAGCCACGGACGGAAGAAGAGGAGATAACGGCTGGAACAGATCTCCCGGGATGAACGGATCCACACGAGAGCTCCTCGGGACTCCCCAAATTCTCCACAGAACAGAGACCCACGAGAACGCCACGGACTTCTCCAGAACAGAGGACTCCACGGATGTTTTTTTCGGATCTCCTGGATGCAGCGCGCTGGGCCCCCTTCCTCCTCCTTCTGCTGCTATTTGTAGAAGCCCAGACATGGTGAAGACGCGGCCCAGATGCAACGTTGCCAAACAGAGGATGCGGAAGCAACGAACAGCGCGAAGAAAATCCTGGATAAATTGTGAATAAAATCCAAATTCCTTCAAGATGAATGTAATTCATTCAATTTGATAACTTTCTATCCAGATTCCTTAATTGGTGGAGGAAATGAGAATTTGAATCGAAGAAGAATCGGCTGAGAGAAAAGAAAGCTGCTGAGACGATGAAGTCGGCACTTGGTTTGCCGACTTCACTTTAAAATCGTGCTAAAACAGATAAATCAATGTAAAATCAATTCGGGCTCATCTTAAATCCAATTTGGGTACGTTTACGTTATTAAATTTTTAAAATTGAGCTCTTCAAATTGATAAGGTTTTACCTAAAATATTATATAAATTATTAAAATATTAAATAATAATAGGTAGTTAAATTATTAATTAATAGGTTTAATGATAATTTTATGTGTTTATCGGTTATACAGAGAGTATATTTTTTGAGGCTTTAGTCAAGCCGGCTTCTGCATTTTCTAGAGCCGACTCCCGCACGAAAAAGTATCAACCCCTCGAAAAGCCAAAGCCGACTCCACGACGGGCAGAAGTTCATATTTTACACATTCCGTATTAGAGCCGACTCTAAGTTTCTAGAGCCGATTCTAACCTATCAGGGATGGACTCCAGAGATGACTCCAAACTCTGACATTTCTTCAACGGATTTTAATGGCTCTTTCCTCTTCGAGCTAAACTCAACCTCAAGCATTTTTAATGGCTAATTTTTTTTCTAAATAGGATTTAGAGAAGATTACAAAAGAAGATCCAAGGGACCATTTCAAAAAGAAAAAAAAAGAGAGTGAATGCAAAAAGAAAAAAGCTCAAATTCGAAATCTCTTGTTCGAAATAGAGTTTTAAAGAAATCCAAAGTATTCGAAAGTCAATCTTGAAGGATTTGTATCAAATCAAAATGAGAAGAAGAGAGCCTTAGTTCTTCAAAAGCCTCTACATCAAATATTTTTTCAATCTTCAAGCTCAACTTAAGGAAGAACATTTCTGAGGAAAAGAAGAAAAGTCTAACTTTAAAAATCTTCTAATCAGACTCTTCTATTTCTATCTTAATTATATTGTCTTATTTGCTCATTTGAGGAGCTTTATATCTGTTGTGATAATTTCCTTATTATACTTGCTTATTGATTCAATCAGGAGATTGAATCAAGGAGGCAATTAGCCTTGTTCAAGCTAGGAGACTTGTGATAGGTTTTGTGCTGGTGATCCTGTGAAAACTAGCTAGATTTGTTATGATCCTAGTGTAAGATAATAAGTTTGAGTTGTGAGCTTGCAAAATAACTCCGCTGTAATCAGGGTGATTATAGTGTGGCCCAAGAGTTTCTTGGGAGTGGATGTAGGTGTAATGAACACCAAACCACTATAAATTTTTTATGTTTGTCGTGCTTGTCTCTCTCACTCTCTACTCTATTCGTTATACTATGCTATGCATTCTTAGCACTACTCTTACTGCATTCCTTCTTGTGCTTTACTTTAAGAAATTATTTTTAAGTTTTAAAATTTTTAAGAACCCAGTTCACCCTCCCTCTTAGGTTGCCATCTGGGCCAACATAAGCATATATGAAATCAAACATTGTCTTTGGTATCTATAAAAATTGTATCTCAACATATTTTTTAAATTAGTAAAAGGAAAAAGAATTTGTTTGAATAATTGAATACTTTGATGCATTAAGCACTGTGATATATTGAGCATTAAATGTCTTATTGTATCAACTCTTATATGTTGCAATAATTTGAATGCATGTTCTTAGGTACTATGATGTTTTAAGTATTAAATATCTTATTATAATAAATGCTTTGATGTATAAAAGTGGTATTAACTCTTATATGTTACAATGATTTGAATGCATATTCTTATTGGTATCAAACTATAGAACCTGCTACCTTGCTCTGATATGAAAGAGTGATGTTTTGATCTCAAATTCAAAGTTTTAAATTGGTATCAATTGAGTTATAAATGATAATTATTATTTGATTAATCTTTTTTGTCTTATTTATGCTACTCTTTGTTACTATTGAAGAAAAGATAAACAGAAAAATTGTACACGTTCTTTCATCTCTTTTTGATTGATGATAAAAAGGAGAGAATAGTATAAAAAAAAAAACATACATTAAAGGAGAGAGAATAGCATATATTCTAATAATAAGAAGGAAATGCATGCATTATGGTATTTCAAAACTATGCATATATTCAAAATCAAAGGGAGAGACAATCATTACATTTATTCTTTTTGAAATAATGCATCAAGTGTCTTGAAACTTCTCTAAACCAAAATTCAGAGTTTTGGCACGAAATGCTGAATTTTGGCATGCTTCTTAATTTCAGACTTAAAGCTTTATTTGTTTTGAAAATTTTTAAAATTAAGGTTGTTTTAATATAAACTTTTATTCTCATAATACAAAATTCAGTTTTTGGCACTAAACTCCTATTTTTTCAATACAAAAAAACCTAAATTTTTTAAACTTTTCAAAATATTCTATGCTTTGATACTTTGTTTGGAAAACTCTAAATTGGCACGGAAGATATGCTACATTAAATTCTTGTCTTTGACTTCAAATGTTCAAGGAATGTTATAGTAGAACATTTTTATTTATATATTTCTTTTGTATACTTAATGGTTTTGTCATCATCAAAAAGGAAAAGATTGTTGATTCATATTGATTTTACAAAATAATTAAGTATAGTACTAATGATCTTGTGGTTGAGTTAAAACAAATTTCAAGTGAATCATCAAGAATATGATGTTACTTCAAATTGGATTACTCTACAAATCAAAAGAAATGTATTATAAAGGTAAAATGAAGGTAATATGGTTGTATTTTTCAAGACCAAATATTTTTAAGAGTGTTCATTCTTTTTCAAAGAACTTATGTTTTAATAGACTCATGCTTTCAAAAGAGTATTTATCTTTGATTGAATTCTTGTGCTAAAGTTGTTTTTCAAAGTATGAGACTACTATAGTCTTGATTCCTTAGTTCAAAAATATTCTTAAATGAGCCAATGGATTTGTATTTCAAACGTTTTGTCAAGTCCAAATATTTTTTCAAGTCCAAATATTTTATCATGGCTCTTCAATGTTTTATCATTTATTTCTCAAATAACTAAATCTATCTTGGATGATTTATCATATAAAAATTATTTTTAAAGTAGCCAATGGCAATCCTGTAAATTCCATTAAATGCATTCAATGGCAATCCTATAAATCCAAATGTAGTCGGTGGCAATCCTATAAATCCCATTGAAAGTGATAAGTGGCAATCCTGTAAATCCCATTGAAAGCTGCCTGCATTCCAAAACCGAAAGCTAGTGGATTCTAGTCGACTGGTATGTATTCCAGTCAACTGGAATGACTTCTCCAGCCGATTGGACTTCATCCCTAACCGACTGGATTGGAGTTCATTCTCCCTTGGACCGAAAGCCACATGAATCCAACCGATTAGACTTTGCTTTCAGCCGACTGGAGCTTGGGAAAATCGTTTCAACGACTATTTTTGTTTCTCGTTTTCATCCCCTTTTTTTCCAACGTTCTTCAACGGCTATTTTTTTGAAATGGGTGTATTAATTTTCCTTTAATAGTGTTTTTGCAGGGGATTAGAAAGTAAAAAATAGAGAAGAAAATCGTGTGAAAAATAGAGTGAAAATCTTATTGAAAATCCTTGTGAGGAATTATTGTAAAAGAGAAGGGTAGTTGTTGAGCTTTCATTTGAGAATTATTACAAGAGTTATTGGAGTGTTTATTCAAGTGGTTGAGAGTATTTAAAGAAGAGATCAGATGCATTCAAGAGCTTACAAGGAGAAGTTCAAATTCATTGAAGGCATCATAACCACAAAACAGCTTCATTCATTCCTCAAAGCTCATCCCAAGGAAGAAGCCAGAATCTTCAAAATTTGTAAAGTGATCTTTCATTATTTTATTTGCTCATTTTAGGAGCTTGTTGTACTTAATCTTGATACTATTATGACTGTTGTGTAAGGCACCCTTGTGCCTAAAAAACAAGAAGCTAGCTCGGAATGCTAGATTGTGTAAGGCCCCTTTGTGCTGGAAACAAGAAGACTAGCCAGAAAGGCTAGGTGAGAGGCCGCCTTGTGCTGTGTAACAAGTAACTAGCCAGAGGCTAGAGGTTGTAATCGTTTGGTGAAACGATTAGAGTAAAAATTTCTAAGGGTTCTTGGGGAGTGGACGTAGGTGCTGGGTTGGCACCGAACCACTATAAAAATTATTGTATTTATGATTGCTTGCATATTTTGTGTGATTCTTTACATTCACTTCACTACACCACTATGAATAAAATTTTAATTTATGAAATGCACATACCTGCGTATTAAATTTTTAAGAATCCAGTTCATCCCTCCTCTTGATTGCTTCATCTGGGCAACATATATATATGGCTAGCAAAAAGTGGACATACATACATACATGTATATATATATTCAAATGTAAGAGATATGAGATTTTTGAGTTCATTTGTTAAATAAACTGCAAACTAAAGAAAGGAAATTATTTAAAGAAATCATGAGAGGTTGAAATGCAAAAGAACTCTGACACTCATTTAAATATGCCACTATATAAAATATGAAGACAAGAAACTTTGGCACTTTTTCTTTTTTTCTTTCTTATATTTCTTAAGTCATCTTCAATACGCACTATTCTTTTTTTATGTGGAGAAAAATTAAAAAATAAAAAATAAAAAAAAAATGAATGGATAAGTTTGCTTACAGAGAATTCAAGCTTAACGTAAAGCTTAAGGCACCATCTCACAAGCCTTGATGAATAAGATATTCTCTCAAATCCTAAAGACAAAGATCTAGGTTCGTGCTTCTTTAAGTGGCCAAGTTAGAGGACTTTAAGACATATGGCTTCACATAAGCATATGTTGAATCGGTCTTAGAAATCAAAAATTAGTCCCAAACCAAGCCATTGGGTGTAGAATCTAAGGTACGGATGAGTTTTAGGGCAGGGAGATTGATAAGAGGTAATTGTATTCTAGCATTTAAGATTATAGGATATCATTAAAAATAAGAAAGAAAGAGAAGAAGATTCCTTAGCTTGAGCTATTCGAAGCTCTTGACTTTTTTTGACCTGAGTCGAAGTGAAGATCTTTGGATTTGATGAATCTAGATCCATAATAAATGGAGAGAGGAAAAAAAATGATGAGCCTCATGCTAAATAAAATGTTAAGTTAGAAGGCAAGAGATGTTAGGATGGAAGAAGAGCTTAAAAGTTTCTATGACTTATGAGAGCTCTATAATATAAAAAAATCTAAAAAAATTAAAGGAGGCTTACTCCATTTATAAGGGTCATAAGGATAGATCAACGGCTATAAATTGATTTTTTTTTTCATTTAGAAAAGAGTTCAGATGATACTAATTAACATTCATGCTTTAGTTTAGAGAGCCATGGATTAAAGATTTAAAGTTGGATCATTGGATAGTTTAAATGCTTCCTTCAAATTCTAATAGTGAGAAAGTCATCCCTCTAATTTGGCTTTGAGAGAGAAATTTAGAGTTCAAAAATATCAAATCAAATTGATATACTTACTCTTTTTCCATTTTTAGTCATCGTTTAGGATTTTTGAGTAATTTTAATTGAATAAATTAAAGATGTCTATAAATTATGAATTAAATTTAGGATACATAGGTTATAAGAGGAGACCACTAGTGAGATTAGCATGTTTAAGAGATATTAGTATAATTAACAGTAATTTTGTTCAGTTGAGTTCAAAGTTTGGTCCATTAGAATGGAATTGGGTTGAAGAGTTTTACATGGAATAGGATGGGATAAATTAGATTAGATGGTAGAGATTTGAGGTTAATATTAAAATGAATCAATCAACTAATATAATTAGATTTAATTGGATGCAATGAAATATATAGTTGAACCTGAAAATGAGATAGGCATGTAGGCTGGGGTTCTACAGCCTTAGTCTTTTGGGACTTTCACTACTATAATGCCATCGATTGTATAAAGGATGATAATGACTGGAATGATAGAAGTTAGGTTTCATCTATTCTTAAGATAAGTTTAAAAATAAAGATAAATAAAATTGATTAATGTGTCAAAGGTTCCTATAAGTAGCTTTTGGGTAGCATTTACAATCAAATTACAACCGCATTCTTAACTACTAATCATGTGTATGATTTTACATTGACCACATACAATTTTCTAATGCAATTTCCATAATGTGTCTCTTTCATTTTTTCATGATTCAACCAATATTTTTTTGGACTATTTCATGCATAGTTCTTTTAATGAATCATGTCTCCCAAGCTACTTTCACTAGCCATCTTGGAATAATATTTTTTGGCCTCTAGTATTTTCACATGTTACATCATTCAAACTAATTGATTTTCTCAATCTATTCGCTGCTTTCACTAGCCATCTTGAAATAATATTTTTTGGCCTATGCTATTTTTACATGTTGCATCATTCAAGCCAATTAACTCTTTCGATCTATTCTTGACTACTATTAACCTCTTTTCCATTAGTTCTAGAATTTGATTGCCAGGTTTAAGTCTATGGAGCTACGGCACATTCCTATGGCATCATCAAATCAAATGAACATTAGTCAATGTATTGCGTAAACATCTAGATATTTCTCCATCTTTACCTAATCAACAATCCTCATTTATTAAAATCTAACTTAAGAGTATCATATATTCTCCCACCATATAAATTTGAAGCCTTGTTATTTTATGACCATGATCCTGATCATGTTTTTGTTGTTAAGAATGTCCATAGCTTTAAGGAATCTCTTGACAATAGTAATCTAGACAAGGAAGTCTTCTAGATTGAGCCTCTTATGAAACTCAAAAAACCTAACTCTGATTTCAAAGAGTTTATCACAATCTTATGAGACTCTTATTGAACAGATAAATATGAATCAGCCCTTGATTTAGAGTAAGATTGTGAAAAAGGATTGATCTTGAAAGATATATTCGATAGCACATCATCCTCTTGGTTTGATAATCTAAGATGGTAACCACGACCAACCATATGATAATGCTCTGCTTGTAGTTATGATATATTATTGTAATTGTTGGAACTTTAAGATTGATCTCAGATACTAGGGCATTGTTTGTGTGATAATGAACTATGGCTTCAATTTTAATCGAAAACAGCACAAGCAATCTAAACTTGCTCAGATATCAAAATAATGCAGCATATAATGATCTTTTCTCTTGAGAAAGATCTGTAATAATTTTTAGGGTTAAAAAATAAAACTAAAAATTTTAATCAATTCAAGATATTCTTTGCAGATATCTATTTATGGTTATTGGACCTTTTAAATCTTTCCACAAATTTGTCCATATTTATTTTTCCTACCAAAGAATAAAAAATCTCATATAATATGTCTCTTAATAAGATCTCTTTGGCATCTCTTCTTAACATTAGTTGACCTTAACTTACCCTTGATTAAATAACATTTTTGATCCATCTTAACATTAAGGGGCCATTTGGTCTACGATGATTTATCTTGGTAATCTAAGATTACCATGCATATTAATATATTTAGTAATTAGACATGATAATTAAAGTGGTAATAATTAATTTTAAGTAATTTAAGATTACCAAAATCATGGTTATCTAATTTTTATAGATAAAAAATAAATATTTAATATTACTAAAGTATGATAATCTTAAATTATGCGACTCTTATTGAACAGATAAATATGAATCATCCCTTGATTTAGAGCAAGATTGTGAAAAAGGATTGATCTTGAAAGATATATTCGATAGCACATCATCCTCTTGATTTGATAATCTAAGATGGTAACCACGACCAACCATATGATAATGCTCTGCTTGTAGTTATGATATATATTATTGTAATTGTTGGAACTTTAAGATTGATCTCAGATACTAGGGCATTGTTTGTGTGATAATGAACTATGGCTTCAATTTTAATCGAAAACAGCACAAGCAATCTAAACTTGCTCAGATATCAAAATAATGCAGCATATAATGATCTTTCTCTTGAGAAAGATCTGTAATAATTTTTAGGGTTAAAAAATAAAACTAAAAATTTTAATCAATTCAAGATATTCTTTGCAGATATCTATTTATGGTTATTGGACCTTTTAAATCTTTCCACAAATTTGTCCATATTTATTTTTCCTACCAAAGAATAAAAAATCTCATATAATATGTCTCTTAATAAGATCTCTTTGGCATCTCTTCTTAACATTAGTTGACCTTAACTTACCCTTGATTAAATAACATTTTTGATCCATCTTAACATTAAGGGGCCATTTGGTCTACGATGATTTATCTTTGTAATCTAAGATTACCATACATATTAATATATTTAGTAATTAGACATGATAATTAAAGTGGTAATAATTAATTTTAAGTAATTTAAGATTACCAAAATCATGGTTATCTAATTTTTATAGATAAAAAATAATATTTAATATTACTAAAGTATGATAATCTTAAATTATGCTCTTGACTTTAATACACATATTTAATAGTACTTAATCTGATTATATATTTAATTTATACTAAATAATATTTAAATATTTAATATATATTTATGTTTAATATTAAATATATAATGTAATATTTTATAAAAAATTAATATTAATATAATATTTAATTTTAAACATGATATATTCATATAATAAATGTAAATTTTAAATTTAAATTATTAATATTTATGACCTTATATATTAAATTATTATAAAATATATTACTAAATTTTTATATTTTATATATTATATAATATATAATAGGCTATTCATAATATTATTATCTATATATATTATACATAAATATTAAATATTTATAATATGTAAATATATAATATTCTAAAATTAATTTATAAAATTTTTAATTTTTGTTGGAACATTTCCTATTCTAGCAAGAATAGGAGAGGGCTACTTAAAAGATACAAAAAAATTATAACAAAATTCAAATATTTTTTTTTAAAAAGATAAACTATTTATTGTATTTTGTTATTATAAATCAAACGCGATATTCTTTCATTGCTAAGAATTTGATTATCAAGTAAAAAATTATCAAGAATGTAAAATTCTCGATAATACTATATTACTGCGAATCAAATGCCACCTAAGTCTTTTTGAATGCACCTAGAGTTTATTGATATCAACCTTATTTAATTAGATATTTATGATTATTTTATAGTTTGTGTTGATGAATCTCTTCATATTCGATGCATCTTTTCAAATTCAGTGCTTGCTAATGAATCTCTTCAGACTTAGTGCTAAAAAATAAAAATTTAATTTCCTTATATAAAATAGTACCACTCTATATTTCCTATTTATATGTAGTATTTAAGTTCTAATTTCTAGAGATTGTTTCCTTGATTGTGTAAGGTAGTTTTCTAAATTTGTGGCTCTTGTATACTATAAGGCTGTAATACTCTCTGTTCAAAAAGTTCTATTCTAAGTTCACCTTGAGTTCAATAGTTCCAAACAACTTCCATCAAAATATTTGATTGTGTCTCCTATGTCCATATCCATCCATAAAATCGGGGTAAACTTGATTCTAGAGTCCTCAACTGTGGATTTCTTGGTTATTCCATAACAAAAGAAATTTATAAATACTATCATCCTACTTTCAAAATTTTTGTCTCCACATATGACACATTTGTTGAAACCAATCCTTTTTTGATATAACTTATCTTCAAAAGGAGAATTTATTAGAAGATAAGTTTATTTTTTATGATCTTGATATGTTAGCCAATTCATCCACTGCCATTATTTCTCCAACTCTAATCGAAATACTCATATCTTCAGCTAGACCCATGAGTTTTTTGGATGAAGAAAAGAGTGACAAAATACTAGTGTTGGGCATTGGGCTATGCCCGGCATGGCCCAGCATGATAAGGCTTGGGCCGTGCCTGGCATGGCCCAGCGCGAATTTTAGCATGACAAAATATTCAATAGCAGGCGCAAATCAATGGGCGAGGAAGAGGGATGAGTTATTGCTAAGAGGGAACTCTTTTTTTTTTCTTTTTCAAAAAAAGCTGCAAATGGCCTCCAATGGTTCTCAATGGAATTTCTATTCACAATATCTCAAACATTAAGGTGACGAACTACTGAGCCAGATAGATGCTTCAAACAATGATAAACTTTTTCCTTCTCCCTAAAAAAAAATCAACTAGAAAGCGATGACTCCAAAAAAAAAATGCACAACCTGAACGGCTATCAATTTACACGCGATAGTGTCTTTGCCTCCTCTTGTCTTCTAGGTATAATTAAATCCGATAAACAAAATTACAAACTCGTCAACATAAAAAAATTCAAGAATTTGGAGAACCCATCCACTCGTGTCAATATCCATCGCTGCCGCCACTTATTCTCACCGCGAAGCAAGGGAAATCGAGATATTCATCGGAACCATAATCCTCTCCTCCCACTCCTTGGAGTCCAATAAGATTTTGGATACTTTTTTGGCCACCCACATCATGTCCGGCCATGCTGCCGCATCCGCCTCCAAGCACTGCAGTGCCACCCAGATTAGTTCCTTCATGGCCTCCACTAGGTACGAGTCCTAAGCCTTCGATCCATCCATCGCCGCACCCTCCCCTGCCGCTCCTGCTCAGTGGAGTCTTGTTCCGGCCTCATCGCCTCCCTCACCGTCTCGATGAGGGAGACCCTGTGGAAGTCCTTCTGCTCCTTGTCAAGCTGATACTTGAGCAACTCCTAACCATAAAGGAGCTCCAGGAGAACCACGCCGAGGGCGTACACATCAGACCGCTGTGAGATATTTCCGCCGGCAAGTAGCTCCGGTGCATGTACCCCCTCATCCCCTGGACCAAGCCCTTATAGGCCAGCATAATCCAGGCCCTAATGGGCTGTGCTGGGCTTGGTCCATATGCTAAAATTTTGAAGCTCGGCATGACCCCCTAATATAGGCCATGCCTGGCACGGTCTGTTACTGTAGCAAGCGGGCCGCACCAAGCACGGTCTGTTTCATACCAGGCTAGGTCGAACCATGGGCGGCTCGGCCCAATACTTATCTCTACAAAATACCCATATCTCTAGCCAGACCCATGAGTTTTTGGATGAAAAAAGAGTGATAAAACCTCTTTGCCATTACAAATATATTCAAGAAGGCAAAAGCCTAAATCTGAATCAGTATAAGCTTATGAATTCTATCCTATAATAGGTACTAAATCTCTCTCCCTCCTTCATGATAGTTTCCCTCTATTACAAACTGAGTTCACAGGTCTTGACATACCTATTGCCCTTAGGAAAGCCTCACAAAAGTGCAATCAATATCCCATAGCAAATTTCATTTCATTTGACAAATTATCTCCATATTATAAAGCTTTCCTTGCTGATTTGCACATTATCAAGATTCCACAAATAGTTCAAGAGGCACTTAGGGATGAGAAATGGAAAAAAGCCATGAGTGAGGAAGTGGAAGCATCGAGGAAAAACAAAACGTGGGATATTGTTGAGTTACCAAAGGGAAAGAATTTGGTGGTGTGTAAATAGGTGTTGACAATAAAATATAAAGCTGATGGAACATTGGAAAGATATAAGGCTAGACTTATATCTAAGGGATACACTCAAACTTACGAGATAAATGTTGTGAATCCCGATCGCAACGATAGATATAATAGGAAAAAGCATGATAACTATAATCGCTTTGAGGGGATCACATCTCCAGATGACCGCTTCAAGAGGGTTAGGCCTCTTGATAACCACTTTAAGGGGGTTGAGCCTTCAAAGAAAATAAACAGTAATATTGTTTCATGATGATAAGCCAAAAGGGCTGCTACATATTTATAGGGTTAAAACCTTAATTATTCAAGAAAAGCTAAATATGAATCATATAAAGAAATCTTCTAATGGAACTAATGCATAATTGAGAAAATAAATCATTGTTTAATATCATGAGTTTTTCTTAATAACTAGATCCTTCAAATCAAAGAAATCCTATAGATTTGAAAACATCTCCAAAATTAGAGAATCCTATCATTCCATCCCCCTTAAAATTAACCTTGTCCTCAAGGTTAGAAATTAAGAAACTTCTTTTGTTGCTTGTTGAAGTACTCGCATGTGGCTTCTTCCTTTATCCTTACCTGCAATCCTATTAAAATAGAACTTTGGTCTATATGTATCCAATGAGGTCCAACCATAAATAATAAATATAAGGTTTGTGAGGTCCTCATTATATGATGCAGTAGCTTTTATAGACCAGAATCAAAAATAAATTCATGTGAGAACCAATATATTGCTTGTATTAAACTAGAAGTATCACCTAATTTTATAATACCGACACCATCATGCATTAGAGAATCTTGCAATAACATATGGTTGTTTTGTGGCATATTAGCTTGCCATGCTTCCAATGGCTTCATTATAATTTGTGAGGACTAATAGGGTTTAGATACTTATGTCAAACTCCTTGAGACAGTTATTTGATAAAAGGTTGGTGCATTAATAGATACTTGCAGATGAGCAGATTTTGTATCAAGAAAAGAATTAGAAATCTTGTATGTGTTGCCGAAGCACGGCTGATTTCTTAAGATGTGCCATCAACTTCTTCAATTTGTAGGCTTGAATAATGGAGATCTTGGTTCTTTAGGACAAGAATGTTATAGTCATCGTCCCATTCACTAGGTGGTTCAAATCCCATATGGTCTACACCATCAGAAATGAAACAATTGTTGTATGACATTTCAGACCAATACCAAAAATTATGTGTATCTCTTTAGATATGGGTTCAGAGCTAACTTGCTTCTCTGTACTAGAATAGCTATCTTTTTGCTTGCATAAAGTAAGTAGTTGCTCTTTCTTGAGCCTAGCCAATCCAATAGCTTCAGTCATATTAGTTGGCTGGAACATACGAACTGCATGCTTGATTTCTTCTTTAGGTCCATCAATAAAGTAGCTTACAGAAAATTCGTCGGTTGATCCTACAGTATTATTAATGAATTGTTCAAATTGGGATTGATTCTCATGCACCATGGAGGTTGTTGACCCAATTGAGGATTTTGATGATTAACAAAACTATTTGAGTATAACATTTGATGTTACTAATGATTTTGATTAAGTCTTTCAGTTTATAAGTCTAATTCATGATCAAAATCAAGAAGGAAAATCAAGTTCTGGTTTGAATCTAATGTCAAGGTAAGACTGCAGACATTAGAGTCGACACATGGAATCACAGAGCCGACTCCGAAAAAACGGCATGGACTTAGAGTCGACTCCGGGACTGTGAGAGCCGACTCTATCAGAAACAACAGAACGTTGGATTTTCAGGCCATGACCTAGAGTCGACTCCCGGACTGTTAGAGTCGACTCCAGAAGAATTTTGTGTCGACCCCAGAAAAGTCAGAGACAACTCCAGATCGAGCGGATTAAATTATTTCGAGTTAGAACCGACTCCAGAAAAGCCAGAGCCAACTCCAGAATGTCAGACACGGCTCCAGAACTATCAGAACGACTCTAAACTTTAACTTTATCAATTTTAATCCCAACGGCTATTGTTATTTATGGATCTAATCCTTTTTCACTTGCTTTTAACGGATAGTTTTGTACTATTTGTGGATTAATCGAATCTATAAGAAGAGGGGTGATTGCATCCCAAAGAGAGAGAAGAAGAAAAATCAAGAAAGAGGCAAAAAAGAAAAGAATAGAGAAAATCCTTGAGATCCATCAGAAAAGAAAAGAGGGAAAACCTGTAAGGAAAGATCATACTCATTCCCCAAGAGAAAGAGATTCCAAGCCTTTACTGTTCTACTTAGAAGAAATCTCAAAAGAAGGGAGAAGCCCTAGTTTTTCAATCTTCTGAACCTCAAGAGCATATCCAAAGGAAGATCCATTCAAAGGAAGAGAAGGAAGAAGCCACCAAGATCTTCGAATCAGGCTTTGGTTCCTAATCTCTATTTATTATTTTATTATATATATTTACTCATTGAAGGAGCAGTTTGCTTTTGTAAACTCATTATACTGTTTGCTGGGTCAATCTGGTGATTGATTCAGTTGAGGCAGTTAGCCTTGTGCAAGCATTAGCTTGTGGTTTTAGGTTTTGTGCTGGTGAGCCTTGAAAATCAGCTGGGTTCGTTGTGCGCCCGGGAAAATAACAAGTTTGAGTTGTGAGCTTGCAAAACAACTCTGCTGTAATCAGTTTGATTATAGTGTGGACCCAAGAGTACTTGGGAGTGGACGTAGGTGTAGGTACACCGAACCACTATAAAATCTATTGTGTTTGCCGTGATTGTCTCTTTATCTTCAACTCTTCATTTATAGTTGCTTAGTTTTAAATCTGTGAATCTAAGTTTTTATTTCTGCTTGGGGGTTATCTATTCAAAAGAGTTTAATTTTTGAAAAACCCAATTCACCCCCCCTCTTGGGTTGCTATCTGGACCAACAATTGGTATCAGAGCTAGTGCTCATTTGATTTGATCTAACGATCAAGAGTCAAAGATCCACATGGCAACTCAAGCTGGTTCATCTTTTTTCGAAGGTCAATCTACTAATAGACCACCCTTATTTAATGGTTCTAACTATGGTTATTGGAAAGCTAGAATGAAAATATTTATTCAAGCACTTGACTATGATCTATGGAGTATTATAGTCAATGGACCCACACACACACTGCTAGAGTTAATGGCATGGAGATTCCTAAACCGAAACGGAATGGGATGAACATGATAGAAAATTGGCACAACTCAATGCCAAAGCTGTGAATGTCTTATACTGCTCATTAGATGCAAATGAATTCAATCGCATATCTATTTGCATTTCTACTAAGAAAATCTGGGATAGACTTGAAGTTACCCATGAGGGAACAAATCAAGTCAAGGAATCCAAGATTAACATGCTAGTTCATAAATATGAATTATTTAAAATGGATGCAAGTGAATCTATTGCTGATATGTTTACAAGATTTACTGACATAGTTAATGGTTTAAAAAGTCTTGGTAAATCTTATAATAATTCTGATCTTGTGAGAAAGGTCTTGCGTTCCTTGCCTAGGACTTGGGAAGCTAAGGTGACCGCAATACAAGAAGCAAAGGATCTAAGTACACTACCACTAGAAGAACTGTTGGGATCCTTGATGACTCATGAGCTTCAAATCAAACAATATGTTGATGAAGATGAGTCAAAGAAGAAAAGAAATATGGCTCTTAAGATTTCTGAATATATAGAAGAGCCTCATGAATCCGAGGATGAAAGTGATGATGAGGACATGGCACTCATCACAAGAAAATTTAAAAGATTCATGAAGAAGAAGAAGTTTGAAAAGAAAAAGCCCTTTGCAAGAAAAGATGAGGACAAGGGCAAAGAAAAGGAAGTTATTTGTTTTGAATGCAAGAAACCGAGTCACTTTAAATCTGAATGCCCTCAACTAAAGAAAGACACCCGGAGGTTCAAAAAGAAGGCAATGATGGCCACATGGAGCGATTCGGAAAGTACAAGTTCCGAAGAAGAAGAAAAGAGTGAAATGGCGAATCTATGCTTCATGGCGGACAACGATGAGGTAAGTCCGAGTTTTCTTGATGATTTCACTTTTGATGAATTACATAGTGCTTTTTATGAATTAATGGATGATTTTGCAAACCTAAGTTCAAAGAACAAAGATTTAAAAACTCAAATGCAAAAACTATCATTAGAAAATGAAAAGCATGTTATTGATAAAGAACTTTTAATAAAAGAAAAAGAAAGTTTGAAAAATGAAGTTGATAGACTTAAGCCCATAGTTGATAAATTTACACTAAGCTCTATCAAACTTAATATGATTTTGGAAAATCAAAAGGCTATTTTTGATAAAGCTGGATTAGGATATAATCCACTTAAAAAGCAAAAATTATTGAAAAATATTTTTGTACATGCTGAAAAATCATTAAACATTACTTGTTTTAAATGTGGAAACAAAGGACATAAATCATATATGTGTAAATCTTCACATAGAAAGAAAAAGATGATTTGGGTTCCCAAAGGAATAATTTTTAATGCTTCTAACCATGAAGGACCCAAGAAGGCTTGGGTACCTAAAATTAAGACATAAATGTTTTGCAGGAGTGTCTTGCAGCCATCAGACTGAAAAGAAAATGGTACTTGGATAGTGGTTGCTCAAGACACATGATGGGTGACAAAGATCAATTCATCACCCTTGAATCAAAAAGAGGTGGAGTAGTTACTTTTGGTGATAATGGTCAAGGCCATATCATGGGCATTGGTAAGATTCAAATTACTCCATCTACTCATATCGATAATGTTTTATATGTTGATGGACTTAAACATAATCTAATAAGTATTAGCCAACTGTGTGACAAAGGTTTCAAGGTCTTCTTTGAAACTTCTGTTTGCACTGTTACTAATTCCATTGATAATAGCATTATTCTTGTTGGTAAACGTTATGGCAATGTGTACTTAATTGATTTGAGTAATTTATCTTCAAGTAATCATTGCTTAGTTGCTGATAATGCTAGAATGAATGAGATTGGTTGGCTGTGGCATCGTAGATTAGGTCATGCAAGCACACACCTAATTTCTAAATTATTAAAAATGGATTTAGTTAAAGGTATTCCTAGTTTAAATTTTGAAAATAATCGAATATGTGATGCATGTCAATTTGGAAAACAAACAAGAACTTCTTTCAAATCTAAGAATGTTATTTCAACTACTAGGCCACTAAAGCTACTAAACATGGACCTTTTTGGACCTACTAGAACCACAAGTCTAGGAGGAAAGAAATATGGTCTAGTGATAGTAAATGATTACTCTAGATTCACTTGGATAATGTTTTTGGCTCACAAAGATAAGACTTTCTTAATATTCATGAAATTCGTTAAGAAAGTCACAAATGAGAAAAACACTACCATAGTGTCTATTAGAAGTGATCATGGAACTGAATTTGAAAATCACTTATTTGAAAAATTCTGTTTTGAAAAAGGCATACATCATAACTTCTCTGCACCTAGAACACCACAACAAAATAGAGTTATAGAAAGGAAGAATAGGACTTTAGAAGACATGGCCGTACCATGCTATGTGAAAGCCAACTTCCAAAATATTTTTGGACGGAAGCTATAAACACAGCTTG
>UESW01004711.1:264226-455448 GCA_900491605.1 Calamus simplicifolius | reverse complement strand
GATTGATTCAGTTGAGGCAGTTAGCCTTGTGCAAGCATTTGCTTGTGGTTTTAGGTTTTGTGCTGGTGAGCCTTGAAAACCAGCTGGGTTCGTTGTGCGCCCGGGAAAACAACAAGTTTGAGTTGTGAGCTTGCAAAACAACTCTGCTGTAATCAGTTTGATTATAGTGTGGACCCAAGAGGTACTTGGGAGTGGACGTAGGTGTAGGTACACCGAACCACTATAAAATTTATTGTGTTTGTCGTGATTGTCTCTTATCTTCAACTCTTCATTTATAGTTGCTTAGTTTTAAATCTGTGAATCTAAGTTTTTATTTCCGCTTGGGGGTTATCTATTCAAAAGAGTTTAATTTTTGAAAAACCCAATTTACCCCCCTCTTGGGTTGCTATCTGGACCAACAGAGGTTTGACACAACTTGATGAGTTCTTCATCAGAAGAGAAAATTTTATGGCATGAGGTTTGGGATTGGATCATTCATTCCATTTCTATATAGTGATCAAATTCTTGTTATCAAATCTGGTGTCTGCTAGTTAAAGATTTACTAAAATTTTGTTTTCTTATGTTCATAATCATTTTTTTTAAATCAACCAGAGTATCAATTAGCTGCTTATTAGATTTTCGTAGCTCAAAATTTGATTTCATAGCTTGAATATTGATGCTTTTATTATTTCTCTTAAGTTTTTCATATCAGTTCCATACATTTCTCCCATTATTGCTGACGAGTTTCTTCGGTCATATCTTGATAACCACTTTCTTAAAAAGAACCTTTCCTTTTTTTTTCTTTCCCCTTTTTTCCTTTTTTTTTCTTTTTTCAACTTTCTCTCTCTTTTTTTTTCTTTTTTTCTTTTTCTTTTTGTTTTCTAACTAGATTTTCTTTTGCAGGCGGGTTATGGGCCCACCACACTTTCGATGTGGTTGGGTGTGAAAAGAGGCGGCTTTGATCGCTCGACAAAGGCATGGTTAGAGGATTGATGAAAAAGATCAGCATTGACAAAAAGGTGAGTCGGTAAAAAGAAGAAGATGATTGGTTTTTTTTTTATAGATAGGGAAAAGTAGAAAGTAAGACTGAGTTTTTTTTTTAAATAAGATTTAGATTTGTTTGGGGTAGTAACAAGAAGCAAGGATTTTTTTTTTTTTTCAAACAGGAGTTAGATGATTTTGGGATGGTAATAAAAAGCAAGGATATATATATATATATATATATAAAAGATAGATTTTGGGGTAAGAAAAAGAATAATAATAGATCATTTTAATATATATATATATATAAGATAGATTTTGAGGTGAGGAAAAGAATAATAATAGATGGAAGAAAATAAAATGAACAATAGAAGAATACTAGGTTATCAAGACTAAGCTCTAATACTAAATGTTGCGAACCCCAATCACAACGATAGATATAATAGAAAAAAGCATAATAACTATGATCACTTCGAGAGGATCACACCTTCAGATGACTACTTCGAGGGGATCAGACCTCTTGATAACCACTTCAAAAAATAAACCAATAATATTATTTCACTATCATAAGCCAGAAGGTTGTTACATATTTATATGGTTGAAATCCTAATTATTTAAGGAAAGCTAAATATAAATTATATAAGAAACAATCTAATGAAATTAATGCATAATTGATAAAATAAATCATTGTCTAAGATTAAGAGTTTTCTTAATAACTAGATCATTCAAATTAAACGAATTCTATAGATTTGAAAAGATCTCCAAAATTAGAAAATACTATAAGTAAACTATCAAGAGACTTTTGCCCTAGTAGCAAAATGAACGCTATTAGAGTATTATTGTCCTTAGCTGCTAATCTTGGGTAATATTTGCATTAATTTGATGTTAAAAATGTCGAGGCGCCATCCAATTTCACTAATGACTTCAAAAATAGCAATGTATATAGGTTAAAGAAAGTATTATATAGACTGAAATAGTCCGTAAGAGCATGATTTGGAAGATTTGAGAGTGCAATGAAAAATTTAAAGTTCAAACAAAACCATAGAGACCATACACTCTTTATTAAACAATATGAAATAGGTAAAGTTACTATTTTGATTGTGTATGTAGATGATATAACCGTGACTGAAGATGGCCTTAAGGAAATTGGGAAGTTCGGGAAATAGCTGGCTAAACAATTCGAAATTAAAGAGTTAGGCAAGTTGAAATATATTTTGAGGATTGAAGTTACTTATTCAAGAAATAGTATCTTTGTTTCTTAACAGAAATATATTCTACATCTTTTTAAAGAAATAGACATGCTCAGCTACAAGCCTGCGAATACCCCTATTGATTAGAATCATAAATTTGGAGAAGTAATAGAGAATGTGATGGTAGATAAGGGGAGGGAAATTCGTATATTTATCATGCACAATACCAGATGTAGTTTATACTACGAACAGTTAGTCAATTCATACACTCTATTAAAGAACCTCACCTAGAAGTCGTCTACCAAATTCTATAATATCTAAAATCTACTCCGGCAAAGGAAATTTTTTCAAGAATAATAGAGGACTAAGTTTGGAAGCCTACATAGATATAGACTAGGCCGGATCAACAGTGGATTGAAAATCAATTTTTGGTTATTATACTTTTGTGGGAGGTAATTTGGTAATGTGAAGAAGCAAGAAACACGTGTTGGTTGCAAGATCAAGCATCGAAGCAGAATTCCAAGCTATAGCACATGAAATTTGTGAATTATTATGGTTGAAAATAATCTTGGAAGATATAGGAGTCTAGTGGGAAGGAAACATAAAGTTGTACTATGATAACAAGTTTACACTCAATATTAACCATAATCAGTACATCATGATCAGACAAAACATATGAAAGTAGATCAGCATTTCATTAAGGAGAAATTGGATAGTGGTCCTATATGAACTCTATAAGTCTCAACTAATAGACAACTAATAGATATTCTCACTAAAAGACTACCAAATCACTCATTTCAGCATATCATAGGCAAGCTGGGAATGAACAACATCTATTCACTAGCTTGAGGGGGGACATTAACAAATCTCTTCAAATTTAGTGCATCTCTTTTTAGATTTGGTGCTTGTTGACGAATCTCTTTAGTCTCGGAGCATCTCTTTAGATTCGGTGTTTATTAACGATTCTCTTCAGATCCGATGCATCTCTTTAGATTTGATGTTGAAAATTTAGGAATTTAATTTCCTTATATAAAATAATACCATTGTATATTTCCTCTTTTAGATGTAGGTATTTAAGTATTAATTTTTAGAGATCGTTTTCTTGATTTGTATAGACATAGTTTTCTAAATTTATGGCTCTTGTATACTATAAAACTATAATACTCTATTTAAAAACTATATTTTTTTTGCCAATAGTTTGTAACAACCTTTTACTTAACTTAGGTTCAAATATAATGTTAAACCCCTTTGTTTCTTTAGTTAGACTTTGACATATATTAGTTCAAATATATATCAGATAAGTCCATAACATATGCATCAGTATCTTAGGCCGTTCCAAGTTATTGATCAAGAGAAGGACAATGACTAGATCATTGACTTACCAGTGGATCTCCACTTTAACTCCACTTTCAATATTATCGAACTCCCATCATATTTTGAAAGATAAGAGATTAATTGATAATGATGAAGTTAGAGATTTGCAACACTCCACGCCAACAAAGTAGAATAAACAAGAAGTCAAGGTCATCCTTTATGATGAAATTGTTTTGAAAAGAAAAAGATTGAGATCCTCCCGAAAAAATTTGATGGAGGGAAAGACTTATCTAATTTGAGAGGTCATTATCACACTTAAAGATTTGTAATATTTGAGCCTAGATCTCTATAAAGAGTATCAAGCCATTTGTTTGTTAGAGCTTAACTCCTTTAAGCTAGGGAGCACTAATGTAGGCTGGATCGAACTCAAATATTGAAAGGGGCCTAAAATAAGTTAGTTTGACCTAATAGCAAATAGTGTACCATCAATAGCATTCCAATCATATGAAGTCCACCACTAAAAGGAAATAAGTTAGCAAAGCTTTCTGAGAGATCGGTAGAAGTGCAAGTTTGAGCTTGACATTGCTTTATCCCATGGTAGTTAGAGGAGTATTGAAAAAAATAAGGCCCTCTCTATGCATTATCTAAGAAACCCAAAGAAAACCCTAAGTTTTTAAGTTCACTACGATCCAACAATAGATGCCTACTATTGGAGCCGTTTTGATTATAATATATTTGTTATCTGAACTTTTTTATATGGCTTCTATTGCCCAATATAGCAACCCAAGAGGGGGGTAAATTGGATTTTTTAAAATTTAATTAACTATCTAGCAAGTATGTGCACTTAAATATTTTTCATAATTAAAGTAAATGTAGTGCAGTGAAGATAATATGCAAGCAATCACAGAATATATCATATACAAATACAATAAGATTTATAGTAGTTTGGTACCAACCCTGTACCAACATTCATTCCCTAAGAATTTCTTGAGAATTTCACTATCACCACTAGCCTATCTGGCTAGCAAACTTGTTTACGGATACAAGTAAGCCTTATACACTAGCCTTCTGAGCTGGTCTTCTTGTTTATGAGTATAAAGGGACCTTTCACAAAACTTATTTTTGGGTACAAGAGAGTCTTACAAGATCAAGCACAATAATATCAAGTTAATAGAATAATCTCCTAATACTTAAGGAGATAAACAATGAAATACTTAGCAACTTGAAGAGCTCAATACAAAGTAGCTTCTTTCTTTGATAGCTCAGCAGCAACGGTGAAGCTTTCGTGGATGCTTTGAATGCTCTTCAAAGAGGGTTGATGGAGCTTTAACACTACTTCAAAAATCAGCAATGAATGAACTCTGGTGGCTTAAAATAATCAATGCAACACTCCAATACACCTCTTTACAAACAATAAATCTCTCTTTCAAATGATTCTTCTCACAAAGATTTTTAACAAGATTTTCACTCTATTTTTCACATGATTTTTCACACTATTTTTCTTCTTTTTTTCTTTTTCTTTTTATGCTCTTTTTCTCTTTCTTTTTCTGCTTAAGAATTACTGTTCAACATGTCAATATATAATCAAGAAATAAAATATAGCCGTTACATGACCGTTGTAAAATAGAGAAGAGAAAGAGAGAGAGCAAAGCTTAGAACAATACTTGGCAAACTTAGCTAAGGAGTCTTGCCATTCATGAAGAAAATCTGGTTGCCTAACTTCATAGATTAAATGCCCAAGTGAAGAAACAAAGAAGTCCCAACAATAGAATTACTGGACAAAAAAATCGCAGCAAGAACCAGCTAGCAAGACGTCCAAAATCCAAACGAGAACTGCATCCCAAAACATAAAATGGCAAGCTAAAGGGAAAAGTAGCATGCCAATCTACAAAATTTGCATCCCAATTTTTGAAACAGGAAGTCTGGCCGAGAGGATTGAAAAACTGGCAAGCCAATAATCCCAATTGGCATTCCAACTTTTGAACCGCCCATTTAGGTGCGGAATGAGATGCAGATGAAAATTCCATAAAATAGAGTGCGATGAATAGTAAAAATGAACAGTAGTGCGATGAACAGTAAAAATGAACAGTAATAAACAGTACTAAATAGTAATTTTTTGGAAAAGTTAAGTCTTCTTATAATGCTTATTTGAAGCTTACAAAATACATTACATAAAAACTGAAGACAGAAACTGACGGCTTTACAAAAGCTTAACAATAAAAGCTTGGTAAAAGATTTTTACATGAAACTGGCTGCTGGGAATTGGTTACAGTCTTTCTCGAATCTGTCTGTAGTCAAGATACTGGTTATCATGATCTTCTATAGCCATGATAGTCCAGGTTGTGCTGTCTATGATCTTTTGGAGGACTGGTAGTAGGTCTGGATTTGTTTTGAGCAGGGAGTCTATAAGTTTCAAGGTTTTTTTGCATTCTTCTAGGAGTTTTCTCATGGAAGGGGTCATGGTGCTGGGGTTTTTCTTTTGGTTACAGGTTGCTAGGGAATAGTCTGAGGTCAAACTGTTTGTAGAACTCTTCTGCTTGGCTTATGATGGTCTGAGTAGTAAGGTGGTCTATCTGGTGGACTATTTGTTCGGAGTGATACTGGAGGGTTTTAATGACAAGGCTGATAAACTCTTGGTAGATAAGCTTGAGTTCAGGGTCTGAGGTTTTCTGAGAGTTTATGTAGGTTATCATGTCAAGGAGTTCATGGGTAAGGCTGGTAAAGGTAAGAAGGTCCTTCGAGATGAATGGAGTCATGAGGTTATGGATATGGGTTCTGAGGATTGAGTGGACTGTAGGGTATTGAGTGGAGCATGGTGCGGATGAAGGCTAATGGAGGTTTCTAGGTAGATGGAATGGGTAACAGAGGCGGATGCTTGAATGAGAGGTTTTGGCCTCTTTTTATAGCCGAAAAAAGTTGTGAATAGTGATGAACAGTGATCCAGGACAATAATTGCCGAGAATCGTTCTGAATGAACATTGTTCCAGGACAATAATTGCTGAGAATCGTCCTGAATGAACAGTAAGGAATAGTAATGAATAGTGATTAAGGACAATAATTGCTGAGAATCGTCCTGAATGAACAGTAGGGAATAGTGATGATCGAGGACAATAATAATTTCAGGAACAGGGTGGAAAGGACAATAATTGGTGGTAGTGATGGGATAGAGGTGAGGAGTCGCACCGAAAGGGTAGGTTGGCGAGCACTGCAGCACATGTACGGCTGCATTTGTGACCTTTTGCAGGACAGTGCTCTCAAAGAAAAAGGTTAAAAGTTTGGTAGGATTTTTGGGGAGCTTTACTGTAATTTGGTTTGTTGGCAGGCTGCCACTGTGGTCGGCAGGTACGGAGTTGTCAGGTTGGATGAGGCCTATCTGGGAAGGCCTGTTGGCTTCTGGAGTTGGCAGATTGGGCTGGGCTACCGCTGTGTTTGGCAGGTTGGTTGAATGAGGCCTATCTGAAAAGGCCTATTGGCTCCTTTAGATGATGTGGTAATCTTCATAAGGGTCTTGTGCAAACTGCATTGTGGTTGGATCTGGCTGTGATGATCCAATGTCTTCTTCGTCTTCTGAGTCTCCAAGCTGAGATAGTTCTTCCAATAGTTTTTTCTTTAATTCTTTTTTATTGGGAAGCTTACCTGTTGCTGGAGCGACTGGACTTTTCTCTGGCTTTGGAAATTGCTGAGGATTGTTATAAGTTATAAGCCATAATTTGATGTTGTTTATTAGTAATCTGTCTCCGGACTGGAAGTTTTCCACCATTTAATTCTGAATCTTCGTTCCAGGATGGGTGGATATTGATGATCTAAAGTCTTGCTGATGGTAAAGTCCCATCCAAGGATCCATGGAACTTGAAATTCGACTGAGAACATGATGGATTTGTTTCCATAAGTGGCTGTTCTGAGGTTGTCTTGAAAATAGTCCCATGAGTGTTGTATTTCTTCAGGTAATATGTCTTTAGTCAATCCAAAGTAGATCCACCAGTTATGGACCCAGTTTGGAATTTTCTTGTTGAATTTCTAACAGAAGCTGAAAAACCAACTGTGATTTATGGGCTTAAGATAGAAGGCTTTGAACCAGGCTTCTTGGTAATCAAAATAGTTGTATTGTGTGGGTGAGTATATTTGGGAGAATGTTTTGGACTGATAAGGATTTCCCCATTCTTCTTTGGTGATGAACTTTAGGATTTTGCATTTTGAATAGGCTATTATTTCTGAATTGGGTTCTGGAGTATGGGTGACTTCTGCAGAATCTGAGTCTACTAGGATGAATTCATAATACTCTTGGGATTTCAAGGGTATTTCATATCCGGTAGGTAAGTGATATTGGATTATTTTACCATTCGCCGAAGGGAATATTCTAGAGAGTCTGGGGCTTTGTTGGTCACTCAGTTCATCCTTTTCTAATAGTTTTACTGTCAAGGAACAACTTTTTGAAATGTAGGGGTTAACCGGAGGTTGTCTGGATGGACTGGGTCTAGTCATCCCAGGGCTTGATGGACTAGGCTTGGTTTGATTTGGGCTAGGAGGTGACCATTTCTGAGTAGCCTGAGAGTAACTTTGGGAGGATGAAGCAAGGGCTGAATACTGGTTTTTAATGGGAGTGATGGCTTTAAGTGGTACCAAGGTCATGGGCTTGGCGTAAGAGGCGGTCATGGGCTTGGCGTAAGAGGCTTTGGATCTGGGCTTTTCTGACATTTTGTTCCTGTAAGGAATTCTCTGGTTAGAAAGTCTGGTAGGCTATTTTATGTTCCTTTTATAAATTCTATTTCGAAATCAAATACTGATAAAATAGCTTGCCATCTTGCAAAAATTTGTTTGGAAACAATATTTTCAACATCTTTTTCTAAAACATCTTTTGCTGATTTGCAGTCAATTCTGAGAAGAAATTTTTTAAAATATAAATCTTCTTGAAACTTTTGAATGCATGATACAATTGATAAAACCTCCTTTTTTATTGTACTGTAATTTATTTGTGCATTAGTCCAGATTCCTGAATGGTATCTGACTAAGGTTTCTTTATTACTAATTTTTTGTTTAAGGATTCCTCCAAATCCTAGATCTGAGGCATCTGTTTCTATAATGACTAATGTTGCTGGATTTAGTAGGTTCATGTAGGAAAGTTTTTTGACTAATATTTTTACCTTTCTGACTACCTGGGTTTGTTCTTCCGCCCATTTTGTTTTCTTTTTTCTGAGTTGAGCATACAAAGGTTCTAGGGTGATTCTTAGGTTTGGGACAAAGTCTGCTACATAGTTAAGGCATCCTAGGAATCTTTGTAATTGGGTTTTTTCTCTAATTTCGTCTGGAAATTTGTCTGCAAATTCTACAGATCTTTCAATGGGTTTAATGGTGCCATGATATATATAGTGTCCTAAAAATCTTATTTTAGTTTGGAAGATTTTAATCTTAGGAGCTGAAATTACTAAACCATTTTGTTTTGCTAAATTATGAAATTGTCTAATGTGTTTGACATGTTGTCTTAAGTCTTCTGAGAAGATTAATACGTCATCAATGTAAACTATTATGAAGTGTGACTCTGAGTTGAATATTGTGTTCATCATATTTTGAAATTCACTTGGGGCATTTTTAAGTCCAAAAGGCATTACATTCCATTTATAATGCCCAAAGGGTACCGTAAAGGTTGTTTTGTACCTATCTGTTTCCTTTATCTGTACTTGCCAAAATCCTGATTTCATGTCAAACTTAGAGAATATTTTTGCTTTATAAAGCCTAGATAAAAGATCTTTTTTGTTAGGTATAGGATACCTAATCCATTCTAAGACCTTATTTAGAGGTTTATAATTGATGACTAATCTGGGAGTTCCTCTTTCTAATTCTGAGGCTTTTTGAACATAAAAGGCTGAGCATGACCAAGGAGATTTACTTGGCCTTATGAGTTTTTGTTTAAGAGATATGATATTTCTTTTTTACAATATTCTAATAATTCTGTGTTCATTGAATAGGCCTAGATTTAGTTGGAATATATATTTCTTTAAAATTTTTAATGTAGGGTAGGCTAACCTGATGTTTTTGTCTATCCCAAAAAGCTGTAGGATTTTGATTGCATAATTCTTTTTCTAATTTTTCTTGAATTTCTTTTATTTTGTTTTTCCAAAAATCTTCCTGTAATTATTTTTCTATTTTAGTTATTTTGATTTCCTCTTTAAGATCTAATAGTTGTTGCTCCTTATATTTTAAGCTCTGTATCTTTTGAATACTAAGGTCTTTTAATAAATTAATTTCTTTGGTTTTTGTAGGGTTTATGAATTTGAAAGTAATCTCTTTATCTTTAGAAATATTGGTTGATATTCCTTCTTCATCTATTCTCATGGGATAAAGAAGGGTTATGAATGGTGTTCCAAGGACAACAGTATGAATTTCTTTGGCTATCATAAATGTTGTTTTGAAACAAATATCATCCTCGCATATATTTATCTCTGATATTTTATATTTAACCTTGAGACTCTCATTGTTAGCTGTATACAGATTTTAGTAGTTTCTTCATAGTATTTTTTTGGAAATAGTCCTTCTGGTATACAGTTCATGTCTGCTCCGGAGTCAACTAAGGCATATACCTCTCTAGTTTCTTCTCTTACTACTAGTCTAACTCTGGCGTTCCATCTTGGACTTTTACGGCTGTGATTTTATTTAAATAACTGTCTTGTTCATTTTCTTCTTTTTCTTGAAGAATCTCTTTCTTTGGATTTTTTAACTCTTCTATTTCTGTTCTTAATTTCTTAATTTCTATTTTGATTTGTTTAACTTCTGTTTGAAGTTGATGAATTGGGTCTGTTTTAAGTTTTTCTTCTTGCTCCTTTTGTTTAATTATTTCTGATAGACTTAAAACTTCTTTTTTAGCTTTAGGTTGTAATTCTTTTTTGAGGTCATCTATGTAATTTTTTCTTAATTCCGGATCATCGGTCCTTTCTATCAGGTCTATGAGTAGATCGCTTCTTTTGTTATTGATCATATTAATTTTAAGATTTTCAGTACAATCGCATAAGGCTGTTTCATCTATGTTTTCAGAGGAAGTTTCTTCTTCATCAGAAGAACTTTCTTCTTCATTTTCTTCTATTAGATTAATCTTTTCATATTCTGAACTATCTTCTAGGTCTGAAGGGTAACTCTCTTCATTTTCTGATAACATTAATTCTAGTATTTTTGCCTTTTGATTTTATGGAATATCCATTTCTTGGATTTGGGATATTTTGTATTTTTTACAATTCTTACTAAAGTGGCCCTTTTTTCCACATCTATAACAGGTTGCTGTTTTTCTTTGATTGGTGTTATACTTTTTTCTAGGAGCTTCTTTGAATCTTTGGTCTCTGAATTTCCCTTTATCTTTGCTAGGAAGATTCTTCCGTTTATATGATTTATTTCTAGAGTATGCTGGATTTTCTATCTTTCTTTTATCTTTCCTCTTTTTCTTTGAAAGAGGTACTAATACTTCGTATCTATATTGTTTACAAAATCCTCCTAATTCTTTTTTGGTCGTAATTTCGTTTCTTTTTAACTTAGATTGGAGTTTCATTTCTGTGCACATCTTTAGTGCTATTGTATTAATTGTTTCGATGATATTACCATAAGTGACATGGTCCCAATTAATTTCACCTTGATATTTTTCTATTAAGGCTTCACTAACCTTCTCTGAGAACAGGTTTGGTAATCCTGAAATGAATTTTTCTTTCCAAAAGGGAGAACTGCAATCTTCCCTCTCTAGGACTCGACATAGGAAAACGTCCCTATACCATCTGAAGTCTTGCATTTTAGGACATCTAAGTTTCATTAGTAGCATTCGGTTGTTTTCTTGTTTTATATCTTTTGTTCCTATGAACTGTCTATATATTGCATGGAGCAAAGTGTCTACACCATTGGGTTCTTCTGAGGTTTCAGTAGATTCTGATTTGACCACAATTTTAGTGCTATTTATTGTAAAATCTCTTTCTACAGGTTTCAAATACCTATTCCACCATCCTTCTAATTGTCCGGTGAACCCTTGGACCAAAATTCTAAGGGTATCTTTTTCGGATGTATTTGAGGCTCTTAGGGCTCCTGCGGCCATATTCATTTCTCTCAAGAGATTTCAGATTTCTCTTTCTGACATCCCATCTAAGTTCCATTCATAAACAACTCCGCTAGTATAGGCTTCTCTCCTAAAACTTTTTCTTTCTTCAAATTGGATGTCTGGGGGAGTAGGTCTAGGATAATAATCTTTCTGTGATCTATAATATGTCTGTCCTTCGTTTTTTAACTTATTTATTTGATTTCTAGATTCTTGTGATGATATCATATTTAATCTAATCCCTTTTAGTTTATCTATTATCAGGTCTTCTTTATTTTTAAATCCTTTTTCCCAGCTATTATCTGTCTAGAAAAGAGGTTTTGTATTTTTATAATTTGATCTGTTTTTGGATTTTGGCCTTTTTGGTCAAGAGTTTTTTCTATCTTATTCAGTTGTCTTGATATTGTATGTAGGGCTTGATTACTATAATTGTTTTGCTGTGCTATTTTTCTAATCTCATTGCTGGTTGCTGGGTGACTGTCATTTTCTGGTTTGATAGCTTTAAATGGAGAGGCTATAACTATTTGATTCCTATAGTTAATCTGGCATTCATCTAAAGGGATGTGTTCTGAGTTTATTTCCTTATTTTCTGTGGTTTTCCAAATTACTCCTAAAGATTTAAAAGGGTATTTGTTTGTAATTTTCTTATTTTTACAGGCTTCCTCAAGCCATGTAAAATAAGGGATTTCTATTTCTAGGATATTCATAAAACTATAGTATTCTTGTTTTAATTCTTCTCTTTCTTTTGGACTGGTTACTTTCCATAGCCAGTCAACCTTTTCCTTGTTATGCTTTGCTTTAAAATCTTTTCTGATACTTTCTTTGTTGATCTCAAATTTTCTTTTTATCGTGTTTAGTTGGTTTGGTGTATCTTCTTTCATCTGAGAATAAGTTGGAGAATAATTTGCTTCTTCATAAAATAAACTCGGGACATTTGATTCTAGATCAACTCCTTTGAGTTTTAGGTTCCTTAGGCTGGTTTCTCCTACTTCTGAACCGGGATTTCTCATGCTATAAGATCTTCTAAAATTATATTTGACAGTTCCTTTATCATCTTGTGTTATTTCATTTATTACTCTACTTTCTCTGACTGACCTTCTAGGAGGCTGTGTTTTTTCTAAAGTCCAATTGCTTTCAATTCTTACCTTCTTCCAATCACTCATTTGGGGTACTATTGACTGATGTCTCCCATCTGTTGCTAAAAATAGGGTTTTTCCTGTAGGTGATTTTCTTATTCCTTTAGCATTAACTCGGGTTTTCATCATCTTATAGCTTATCCTGTAGACAATGCTTAGGGGTCTAAATTCTGGTTTTATGTTCTCGTATCCTGCTACCTTTATGTCTAAGACTAAGGAGTCTTTAATGGCTCCGTCTATGGCTAAACTGAGGTTGGGATAGTTCTCAAAGTAAATGGTCCCCAACTAACATTGGTACTAATGGCACTAAGAATTGCATCTTCTGCTTCGTTGAACCGATTATCTTTTAATATTATAAATATGGGTTTGTCCAATCCTTCTCTATGGTTTGGGATTATGGCAACCTGAACTGCAGCTATATGCATATATTTAAGTTTTTCATCAATATTGAAGGACTGTATATCTTCTTTCCTAAAAAGTTTAACACTGGTTTGTCCGTTTTCTAGTTTAATGTCTAGATCATGTTCTGTGATTTTTACCCTTCGTTCCTCAAAGAGGCTAAAGCTTCCTTTCTTATATATCTGGTTATATTTAATTGTTGGAATTTTTTTATTTGTTATATCGATTTCTGTCACTGATACTGACCTATTTAATACATTAATGGTTTCTTCTGGATAAAAGTCTTGATCTCGGGTTTCATTATCTTCTAAGCTTTCAGTCTCATCTAGCCTTTGAGTTCTAGTTAATCTTTTAATTATGCTATTCATTTTGGCGCCTAGGGATGACGGGAACACTGTCGGGAATACTGCCAGACTTACGCTCTTCTGCTGCTTACCGACGGCCTTACGCCAAGCCCATGACCTTGGTACCACTTAAAGCCATCACTCCCATTAAAAACCAGTATTCAGCCCTTGCTTCATCCTCCCAAAGTTATTATTATGCAAACTCATTAAAATAAAGTTTATAGAGTAAAAAATGCTTCCAATTGTGATTGAGAAAGTTGTTGGCCTTATATTGATTTTGATGACTACAAAACAATTAAGTATGATACTAATGATCTTATAGTTGAGTTAAATGAATTTTAAATGAATCATCAAGAAGATGATGTTACTTCAAATCAAGGTAAATTACAAAGGTAAAATGAAAGGTAATGTATTAATTCTATGGATGTGCTTGACAATTTAAATTATTTTCAAAAGGTTTGGAGTGATTAAATTATTTTTTCAAGAAACTTGGATTTCGTGACTACTAAACGGTTTTCATGTATTTTTATATACTTTATATATGGATGGTTTGCTTACTAAAATGACTTTCAAGTTTAATTATATTTGCATTATCTTGAACTAGATTTAATCATCTTACAAATTCTTATTTATAACTCTATGCTATTTTGAATCAATACCGGATTTTGTTCTTGAACTACCTATCTTTTGTTGCCTTCGGTTGGATGCCTGATGCTTAATCTTGGTTTACCGATTCTTGAATTGGAATACTAGATTATGTTGCCTTCGGTTGGATGCTTGATGCTTTAATCTTGGTTTATCGATTTTTTGAATTGGAATACCAGACTCTGTTGTCTTTCGGATTAGCTTCCTGGTACTTATTTCTGGCTTACCGACTTTTGTTGGAATGTTAATTTCACTTGGCTTTTGGATGTGGCTTTCTGGCTCATATTTTTGGGCTGTTGATTGTTGGAATTAGCACACCAATTGTGTGTTCTCTTTGGTTTGGATTTTCCTGATACTTAATGTGGCTTGCCAGTTTTAAAGTTGGGCTGCCGGTTTCTCAAGCATTTCGATTGAAAGTTATCTGGCTTATTGTGTTAAAACTGAGCTGCCAGTTATTAAAATTAGCTTGCCAGTCTCAATCTTGGCCTGCCAGATTTCTAAAGCTCATAGAGAAGAGAAAGAGAGAGAGCAAAGCTTAGAACAATACTTGGCAAACTTAGCTAAGGAGTCTTGCCATCCATGAAGAAAATCTGGTTGCCTAACTTCATAGATTAAATGCCCAAGTGAAGAAACAAAGAAGTCCCAACAATAGAATTACTGGACAGAAAAATCGCAGAGGTCATATGGGGAGCGCACGTATGTGCTTCCTGTGTAGCCTTTGTCACTTGCCATGGGGACCACAGGAAACACAAAGCATACATATTCCCCATGAAAAACATGGAGCTCATCTCCTTCCTCAATTTGGATCCCTTAGTTCATCCGCTTGAGGAATCTTTTTCCATGTGAAGAGGGAGGAGAGTGGTATTGGTCTGCTGGTCCGTTGTCTATGTTGTTGGGTAGTGGCTAGTAGCCCAGCATCCCACTTGGGGGAGGAGGCATCCTCGGCATCAGCATCCACAGGTCTTTGACCTGGTTAGGATCCCTCAATGCATCCGTCCTAGGGATCCGTGGATGGCCTACTTTGCTCTTTGGCATTAACCAGTGGCCCAATGGAGTCGATTGGTTTTTCTGATTTCTGGGGTCGGATGTAGAAACATCGTTATCAACCGAAGCTGCTCAGCCGAGCTTTTATTTTATTTATCTTTATTTCCTGTGCTATGACGCACTTGTAATGCCTCTCAGGAGGTTGCAATTTTTTCATCAATAAAGAAAGTTCTTACTCTTTCTTCTTCGGCTGCTTGTTTCTTTTCTTGATCTGTCTGTGCTGAAAGCCGTTCTACTTGTGTTATGCTTGTCGGATTATAGCATAGTTTAAAGATCCAACGACGTCTTTGCTACTTTATTTTTGTTAAGCATAATATTCAGTCCTCTGCGGAGGAAGTGTTCACCTCTGTTTATGCCAGAGGGAGGCCTGGGCGGCCCTGTGAACTTATGATGTATATATGATCCTACTTGAGGGGATGAAATAACTTCCGTAATCTTATCGGTAGATGGAGGAAGGTTACTTACCTCTGCTGAAGTATGATAGGACGCCTTAGTCGCACCAGAGTGTTTGAGAAATCACTCGACTAGGCCGAAGCTTTAGACGATGTTCAGAAATACACCACTCGGTTTGGCCGAGGCTTCGGAGATTGTTCGGAAATATATCACTCGGTTTGGCCGAGGCTTCAGAAATTATTCAGAAATATATCACTTGGTTTGGCCGAGGTTTCAGAAATTATTCAGAAATATATCACTCGGTTTGGCCGAGGCTTCAGAAATATATCACTCGGTTTGGCCGAGACTTCAAGATTATATTTTACTTGGCGTGGCCAAGGTACGGAGACCGTCACTCGGCTTGGTTGAGGCTTCAAGATTATATTTTACTTGGTGCTGCCAAGGTACGGAGACCGTCACTCAGCTTGATCGAGGCTTCAAGATTATATTTTACTTGGCACTGCCAAGGTACGAAGACCATCACTCGGCTTGATCGAGGCTTCAAGATTATATTTTACTTGGCTCAGCCAAGGTACGAAGCTCGCTCGGCCCAACCGAGGATTTAAGATTATATTTTACTTGGCGCTGCCAAGGTACGGAGACCATCACTCGGCTTAGCCGAGGCTTCAAAAATATATTTTACTTGGCACGGCCAAGGTACGAAGCTCTCTCGGCCCAACCGAGGTTTGTCAAATATATTTTACTTAGCACAGCCAAGATACAGAGATCACTCGGCCCGGCTGAGGATTTAAGATTATATTTTACTTGGCGCTGCCAAGGTACGGAGACCGTCACTCGGCTTGGCCGAGGCTTCAAGATTATATTTTACTTAGCACGGCTAAGGTATGAAGCTCTTTCGGCTCAGCCGAGGTTTGTCAAATATATTTTACTTAACGCGGCCAACATACGAAGATCGCTCGGACCGGCCGAGGATTTAAGATTATATTTTACTTAGCGCTGCCAAGGTACGGAGACCGTCACTCGGCTTGGCCGAGGCTTCAAGATTATATTTTACTTGGTCCGGCCAAGGTACGAAGCTCTCTCAGCCCAGTCGAGGTTTGTTAAATATATTTTACTTGGCGCGGCCAAGGTATGGAGATCTCTTGGCTCGGTCGAGGATTTAATGTATAGCAAGACCTGCTTCTCATTGCAGCTTTCAAGGAGAGTTATAAAAATTTTGCAAGTCTTTGAGAGTTAAATTTAATTCAATGAACAGAACGAGTTTAGTAAGAGCATACTTTTACTGATGATATGCGCGGAGATTATCCGAGTTCCATGTCTGAGGAATAGATTTTCCATCCAAATCTTGGAGTTTGTAGGTGCCGGGTCTGATTACTTTCGTCACTTGGTAGGGACCTTCCCAATTCGGAGACAATTTTCCTTGCTCCAGTGGCTTTGAGACGGATGCCTTTCGAAGCAATAGATCGCCGAGGAGGAAAAACTTACCTCGGACTCTGGTGGAGTGATAGCGAGCTACTCTTTGCTGGTAGGCAACCATCCAGATTCGGGCCTTCTCCCTGACTTCTTCTATTAAGTCAAGATTAGTTCAAAGTTGCTCATCGTTAGATTCTTCTGAATAGCCTTCCACACGAGGGGAAGGGAGTCCGACTTCCACAGGGATGACAGCCTCTGTGCCAAAATCCATCTTGAATGGGGTTTGCCCTGTGGGTACTCTTTCAGTAGTTCGGTATGCCCACAATACATGGTGGAGTTTCTCGGCCCATCTGCCTCGCGCCCGGTTAAGCCGAGCTTTGATTCCCTGCAGGAGAGTTCGGTTGGTTACCTCAGCTTCTCCATTAGCTTGAGGATGTCTGACCGATGTCAGGCGATGGAGAATGCCATGATCCTCGCAGAACACTCGGAACTTAGGGTTGTCGAACTATTTCCCATTGTCGGTGATGATAGTGCGGGGAAGACCGAAGCAGCAGATGATGGACCTCCACACGAAGTCTTTAGCACGAGCTTCGGTTATCTGGGCGACTGCTTCGGCTTCAACCCACTTAGTGAAATAATTAATTGCAACAAATAAGAACTTCCTTTGCCCCGTTGCAAGGGGGAAAGGGCCAAGACTATCCATTCCCCACGTGGCGAAGGGCCAGGGGGATGATATGGAAGTCAGGTGCACCAAGAGGAGCCTCTGGACATTTGAGTGCCTCTGGCATGAATCACAAGCTCGAACGAGGCCATCGGCATCTTTTTGCATTATCGGCCAATAATACCCTTGGCGTAGCACTTTGTGGCATAGGGCCTGACCACCGAGGTGATTGTCGTAGATGCCTTCGTGGACCTCCCGAAGAGCATAATCGGCCTCTGTTGGTCGGAGGCATTTGAGTAGCGGCATTGAGAAGGACCGCTTGTATAGCCGATCATCAATCAGGACATAATGAGATTATTGCATTTTCAACTTCCTTGCTACCTTTCTATCAATGGGCAGCAACCCTTCTTTAAGGTACTTGTGCAGAGGGTCCATCCAGGATGGTTTGGTGTTGACCTGCATCATCTGGTCAGCATCGGCAATGCTGAGCTTTTCCAGGACCTCCAAGTGGAATTTCCGCTCGATATCCATTGATTTCGTAGTTGTCAGGCGAGACAGAAGGTCGACGCGCGTGTTTTCAGTCCTTGGGATCTGGACAATTTTGAATTCATCAAAACAGGAGGATAGGTTGTGCACCTTTTGGAGATACCGAATCATACTCGGCTCTCGAGCCTCGAATTCTCCCTGCACCTGGCTGGCCACCAACTGAGAGTCGGTGTAGGCGATTAGCTTATTGACCTTAAGCTCATGGGTGATTTGGAGTCCAATAAACAGGGCTTCATACTCTGCTTCATTGTTTGAAGTCGGAAAGGAGAAGCGGATGCTGTATTCAAAAGTTGCACCCTTCGGACTGGTAAAGACCAGGCCGGTGCCAGAACCGCCCGTGCTGAAGGATCCATCGACGTGAAGCAACCATGGGGCGCTAGGCTTTGGTTGTCCGGGGGTATCAGAAGCAGAGCCATCTTCGGGTATGGTGCATTCGAGGAGGAAATATACCAGGACCTGGGCTTTAATGGCTGGACGAGGCTGATACTGGATGTCGTGCTCGCTCAGCTCGATAGCCCATTTGGTCATTCTCCCCGATACTTCTGGATGATGGATAATTGCCTTGAGGGGTTGGTCGGTCAGGACAATAACAGTGTGCACTTGAAAGTATGGCCGCAGCTTTCGGACTGATGTTATTAGAGCCAGGACCATCTTCTCGACTCAAGTATACCTCATTTCAGCGTCCTTGAGTAGCTTGCTAGCATAATAAACAAGTCTTTGGACTTTGTTCTCCTCTCGGGTTAGCACCGAGCCGATGACGTTTTTGGAAATTGCCAAGTATAGATTCAGTACCTCCCCTGGCTTCGGGCTACTGAGGAGAGATGGTGAGCCGAGGTATTTCTTGAGATTTTCAAAGGACTTCTGGCAATCTGAGGTCCATTGGAAGTTTTTGGCCAATCGAAGCACTTTGAAGAAAGGAAGGCATTTCTCGATCGACCGAGCAATGAAGCGACTGAGGGCTGCTATTCTCCCAGTGAGGTGTTGCACGTCCTTGACTGACTTTGACGGGGCCATTTGCTGCAGGGCCTGAATTTTCTGGGGATTTGCCTCGATGCCTCGCTGAGAGACCATGAAGCCTAGGAATTTCCCAGAGTTGACCCTGAAGGCACATTTGGCATGGTTGAGCTTCATCTGATACTTTCGAAGTGTAGCAAAGCTCTCCGCAAGGTCCTCGACGTGTTGGGATGCCTCCTTGCTCTTTACCAGCATATCATCAACATACACCTCCATATTCCGACTAATTTGCTTCTTGAAGACTTTGTTGACCAGCCTTTGGTAGGTGGCACCTGCATGTTTCAATCAAAAGGGCATAACTCGGTAGCAATAGATACCTCGGTTGGTGATGAAGGCGGTTTTCTCCTCATCTTCGGGCGCCATTCAGATCTGGTTGTAGTCTGAGTAAGCATCCATAAAAGTCAGCATTTGATGGCCCGAAGTTGAATCCACGAGCTGGTCGATCTGCAGAAGAGAGAAGCTATCTTTTGGGCAGGCCTTGTTGAGGTCAGTGAAGTCGATGCATATCCTCCATTTGCCATTCGACTTTTTCATCATGACCACATTCGCCAGCTAGTCGGGGCAGTTAACCTCCCGGATGAATTTGGCTTTGATGAGTTTGTCCACTTCTTCTTCGATGGCTTTTTGGCGCTCGGAGGCAAGCTCCTTTTCTTCTGCTTAATTGGCCGGAATGTCTCATCCATGCTGTAGCGGTGGACCAGGACGTCTGGATTGATTTCAGGCATATACGATGCAGACCAGGTGAAGACGTTAGCATTCCTCCGAAGGAATTCGATCAATTCTTGCCGAAGCTTTCCGTTTAGCCATAATCCGACCTTTATAGTTTGGTCGGACCGGGTTTCATCGAGCGGTACCTCCTTCAGCTCTTCGACTGGCTCTCCTCATTGCTCGATGAAATCTTTCGAGCGTCTAGCCCGTCCATCTCAGGCTTCCTGGACTGGAGGTCGGCGACAAAGCAACGCCGAGCTATGATTTGACTTTCTCGAACAACCCCCACTTGGTAGGGAACATCATGGCGAGATGGGGAATGAAAATGATAGCCTTGAGAGATATTTGCCCCGGCCTACCGAGGATGGCATTGTAAGGAGACTGGAGCTTGGTCACGAGGAAATCCATGAGCATGGTAGCCACGTGGGGCCAGGTGCCGGCTTGGACTGACAGAGTAACAACTCCTTTGGGGATTATGGAGTCACCTATGAAGCCCATCAGGGTGGACTCCATGGGTCGGAGGCTTTTTGCCCGGAATTTCAATCTCACAAAGGCATCAAAGCACAGAACATTAATAAAGCTTCCACTCTCAACCAAGATACGGTGTACATCATAATTGTTCATATTCAAAGATACAACCAAGACATCATCATGGGGGTACTGTACCTCTCGAAGGTCTTCATTAGAGAAAGCGAGCTCATCCACTCAAGCTTTCTTTGGCGAGTTTCCTCCTCACTCGGCTAAGAAGATGGGTAGACGGGTACCGTTATCACATTAACATTGCCAATGACTGAGGGATTTGGTGGAGGAAGCTGGCGAGGCTCGGGCTGGCGATTCTCCTCATTGATCAGCTCAGGGGCCCCTCTAAACCAGTCCAATCTGCCCCACTGGATCAATCGCTCGATCTCGTTCTTGAGCTTCCAGCAGTCCTCGGTATCATGTCCATAGTCCCGATGAAAGCGGCAGTACTTGGTTGGGTCCCTCCGGGTCGCATTGCCTCGGAGAGGGGGAGGCCGAGGAATTTGTTGCTCGATCTCCATCAGGATCTGCGCCCTTGGCGCGGTGAGGGGGGTGTAGCTGTCGAACCTTCGAGTCGGACTTCGGGTTTGGTCTTGAGGTGACGGCGGAGGAGCTCTATGGTGGCGAGGTGGGCTAGAACGGCGGTGGGCCCATTGCTTGTTTGAGCCCTTTGCCTCCTTCTTCAGCTGCTCAACTCGAGCTGATCTCCTTAATTCTTCAACCCTGGCGTATTTATTCGCCAGGGACATCATGTCCGAAAGGCTCTTCGGGTAGTTAACTTCTAGAGCTAGGTAGAAGTCTCCTTCCTTTGATACCCCTCCTGCCAAGGCAGATATGGCTACCTCATGGTTGAGATAGTCGACTTCCAGGAGGGCCGTGTTGAAACAACCAAAATAACTTTTCAGGGACTCCCCCTCTCTCTGCTTAACCTCAAAGAGGGAATCGGATCTCCATCGCTGGCGATGGCTGCTGACGAACTGGCTGATGAGCAAATAGCTCAATTCGTTAAAAGAATCAATGGAACATGGCTTCAGGCTGTTGAACTAGGTTCGGGCAGATCCCCTTAGAGTGGAGGGGAAGGCTCGACACAGGATCGCGTCCGACGCTCCGTGGAACATCATGATGGATTTGAAGCTGCTCAGGTGGTCGTCAGGATCGGTGGATCCATGGTACGGCTCGATGGTGGGGAGCTTAACATGAGGGGAAATCACTTCCCTCATGATCCTCTCGGAGAAGGGGACGCCCTGCTCAGCTTTCGGCTGGGACGGAGGGGCTTGTCTGACGGCGTCTAACTCCTGATGCCATTCTCGACACATCTCCTGCATCTGCTGCCTGATCCCTTCATCTAGAGTGGTAGGAGGGATCGAGCGATGGGAAGACGGTAGCGGCGTCGAATCTTGAGAAGAGACTGGGGAGGTGGAACGAACCCACTTAGATCTAAACGTGCTCTTCCCTCCAGCTTGCTGCGGCGCTGGCTTTGCTCTCACGGGCTGGCGATGATGATCTGCCGCCTCCGGTGGATTGAAAGAAGAGATCGTCGGTGGAGCAGGGGCAACGACCTCTTCATGAAGCTGAGGAGCAAGGATGGCAGGGCCAGGGATCGCTTGGAGCTCCTGGACCAACTGGGTCAAGGTTTGAACCTGCTGGACTAGAGTGGCGAACTGGTCCAATGTTATCACCGTTGTTGGTGGCGAAGGAGTTTTGGCTGGTGGTGGTGGCGAGGCACCGCATCGATAACTGGGTCAGGCCTTTGAGAGGCGGCCTGATCTTGAGCCTCGGACGTAGCTCTCTTTGGCCATTAGAGGATGCTTTTTTTGATTTTTTGAGTCTTATCTCATGGATCACAAGTTTATGAGACTTGAGGCCCTTCCTCTAGCGCCAATTTGTTGCCGTGGAAATCCATTCTCCGACTCGGGTGCACCTCTGGCTCTTGATCCGGATGCCGATCTTCGTCGCCTCAGGGCGGAACCTGCAAGACAGCCTGCACGCAGAGAGTGCTGTGGGGGATACCCTCTACAGATGACCCTTCGATGCCCAAGTAGTGGAGATTCACAGCAAACAGATGTAAGGAGAAGACTCTCGCAGAAGAGCTCCTCTAGATGGGTGTTCTCTCTCGAGAGCTCTGAGCTCAGATGGAGCTATTCTTAGTGTGATAATGAGTGAAAATGAGTGAATGTCTAAGCGTGTATACCTGAGAGGTTGGAGGGCAGCGGTATTTATAGGGGATCACCTGATTCTTTGAGCGCGTCGTGAGGGGAGGTCCGAAAGTCGTTATGATTCGAAGCGGATTCGAATCAAGTTTTTGTTATGAGGTTAGTAGGATATGTATCTTGTTAGTTAGAGGATCGATGGCTGGGAGAGCTGGTTGATGCCTTGAGATTCATCGATTACATAGGTTCTAGGTCACCCTTGTGGGTCCTAAACCACTCCTGGGTATGATTCCTCATTTGGAACCTCATTAAGTTATAGTAGACTCGAATTCTCCCGCGCCGGATTCCGCAGAGGTATTCGAGTGCCTCTGTCCGACCGAGGCAAAGGGGCAACTCGATTCTCCGAGGTACAAAGTGGCTCGGTCTGTAGAAGTACGGGGACGGCTCGGGTTACCGAGGTATAGGCGGCTCAGGTTGCCGAGGTATGTGGATAGCTCAAGTCACCGAGGTATGTGGATAGCTCAGGTCACTGAGGTGTGGTTGGTTCGGGTTACCGAGGCACGAGGATAGCTCGAATCGCCGAGGTATGTGGATAGCTCAGGTCGCCGAGATAACTTGTCTTTGTTAAAGACGATTCGGCTTCGTCGCTTGGTGGTTATGATAGCTGGCTTGTGGGACGTTGAGATTGGACTTGATCCAATTGTCGATGTGTGCGGTCATCAATGCAATGGCAATTTTACCCCTCATCAGTAATTTTTTAACCTTTATATTTTAAAATTTATTTTGGTTCCTTAGTTTTAGTTTATTTATTTTTTTAATGCTTTAAATTATTTCTTAACTAGTTTGATCTTTTGTTGGATAGTTTTGAAGCTAATATTAAACATTTTTTTGCTGATTTTAGGTTAATTCATAGCAGAAAGGTTATCGTGCCTTAGGGGAGTTTACGAGGATGAAATATATTAGATTTATGCTATCGGTGATATACGGAATGGAGACGATGGCAAGGGTGGCGAAGATTGGTCAGAAAAGGAACCAAACCACTTATCATCATATTGCCTCATATAACCAATTGCACAGCCTTGTTCTTGATGTTTAACCTAAAATTTTTAAAGCAAATCTGCTTGCAGTTTTCGAACCTTATATTAACAAGAAGGATAGTTCTATGTAAATAGTGCCCAATAAAAGGTGTGATTTGCAAAAATCCTTAAATGCAAAACATTTTACGCGTCATGCCACCAACCCATCCATTTCCACCCAACCACTCGAGGTTCCAATAAAGAAATAAAAATCAAACGCCAGCAGCGGAAGGCATGCATTCCCACATACCACAAATATGGTAGTATTTCCCTCAAAAACAGTCCCCCTTTATTTATTTATTTTTTTCGCTGCGAACTCTCCATCCCGCGATTGAAGGGTTCGCTCGTCCCCCCTCCTCCCGGCTCCTGTTTTCCTTCTCCTCTCTTCGAAACCCTCTCGATCGAAGCCCTCGATCCCTTTCCTTCTCGTCTCACTCTTTCTTCTTCTTCTTTCCTTCGTCTTCTGCGTTTCTCGGGGGGTGTGCTTGCCTCCGGTCGATCCAATCTTCCATTTGATATCCGGGAGGGAGGAGATTGGAGGCCCTGGAAGCGGAATTTTTGGATTTTGTTGAGGTTCTTAGTTCATCCGAAGAGTTCTAGGACATTCTGTTGGCAATCCTGAACCCGGCGCTTGGAACCCTAGATCTGAGGTTCAGGGAATCGAGTAAGAAATTGGGATATCTCTCGTTTGGGCCCGTCAAGATGTTCTGGCGCATGACCGGGTTGTCCACGTCCTCTCCCGTAAGTCTAAAAGCTCTTCATTTGTTTTCCTTTAATTCAGTTTCTTAACCGTGGCGTTTGGATATGAGGATGTAATTGGGGAATCCGCTGGAACTATGGGGTTTTTCTGTATTTATGAATGCTTCGAGTTTAGAAAGTACGTATTGGATTGGGTTTATGTTCTTTATGTGATCATTGTTGATTTAGGGTTCCGGCCTGGAGATTTGTCATCCATAATTCCCTTGGTCTTTAAAATATTAATACATATTGGATTGAGTGTAATTTCTTTTTGTGAATCAGCGAATCCGTACAGTGAATTGAGATAGCTGTTTTAAATGTGATTGTGAAGCTAAAGAGTTGTTGCCTTTTCTTTCCTTTTACTTTGAACCACCATTTGAATCTCAGGAAGAAAGGCAATTGAAAGAAGTAAAGCTATAATGGACGCAGTCCAATCGCTCCCAATTTAAGACAAGCGCTTCAGAGGAGTATAGAATGACTAGGGCAGTTTATTTTTATTTAGGACAAAATGAAGATTGGTTAATAAGTAGATGATCTTTGTCTTTCAAACATGATTTGTAGAAAAGGGGTAAAGAACATTAACTTTGCAATCTCATAGCAATTCTGATGATTAGTTCTGTTCTAATTGCTTGTATTTCTGCTCGGAAAATATTATACTGCACATTGCTGCGTGTGTGATTTGTCTCCTTATCCAGGTTGTTCGATAATGCTGTCTTGGCAGTATGGCCTCTATCTATTCATGTTAGATGTAATCTGTTTGGCTCTGATATACTTTAGGGACCCATTTTTTGCATGCAATCTTTTATTTCTTGGTGTGTTTTGATCGGAAGTCATGATCATGATGAGAACGGTGATAACACTGTTCTGTTGTGGTGAATGAATGAATTTCAAAGATTTAATTTGATGGTTGCTTTTGGTTTAAATGGTTTGCAGTACCATCATTGCCGATCTTTGTATGGATGCTACTCTATTTGCTTCTTTATTAAAGAGTATTTATATTTTCATCTCTTGACTGTCCTATCGAAATGATTATACTACATTTTTGTGATGGCAGAAAATAGAAACTTAAATATGGTTATCACTCTGTGTTAATCTTGGAAACATCAGCTCATGTACTTCAAATTGCTAACCTTTTGAACGAATTATTGGTTCTGAGATTTAGAAGTTATAATTGTTTTCATTTTCGGGCATCCTTCTTTGAAAAATTCAGTCAAACTACTGTCTGTGCATTCAATCTTATGTCCATATATCATTTATTTTTATGATTCATGTATGATAATCACATGGACTTTGTATCTATTCAAGTGTTGAGACATGTCAGAGCTGACTTCCACTTTATGATTATTATTAAAGTTGTCTTTCAAGCCTGAAGGTTGGGTTTTCTGGGATAAGTTCGCGATTTTGGAATTATTGTTAGCCCTGTAAGCCTCATTATGATTTAGTCTTAAGTTCTCGTTGTGTATGTCTGTCTGTGTATGTGGAGCCATCTGTTCTATGGTCAGGTCTTATTTTGTTGGGAAACATGATTAGTTTCGTTGTTTTAACTTCACTATTTCTTTGAGTGTGATATTCATAATTTTGACTCTTTTGACCTATACGCTTCTCTCATATATCTAGTGCTTTGTTTTTTTCAATCACCTTTACCATGTATATTTGTTAGGAGGCATGCATTTTTTTTATTCTAAACCCTTTTTTCACATCCTCTATCACATCCTTTATCATGTCTTTCAAAGTAAGTTCTTTCAAATCACTTGTTAATGCAAGTATTTCTATCCTTTCTGATGTCACAGTGAAAGGTTTTATTGATTTTGTCATTGTGGTGCTACCATTTTCAGCAAACTATTTGTGATGCATGTGTGTTGATCTTTTTTTGATTCATTTTGTCTTTATATTCAGGTGGATAATATTTTGGACAAGGAAAGCTTTACTTTGGAAGAGCTTCTCGATGAGGATGAAATAATTCAAGAATGCAAAGCACTGAACACCCGTCTTATTAATTTGTAATGATCTTTTCCTTTCTGACCTTACTTTTTGAGAGTTTGTTTCTTTGCTTATCTCCAATTTTTAACTGAGACCTCATTGATATTTAAGTATATTAGGTGTTTACCTCTGACATATTGCTTACTTATTGGTCATCCTTTTTGTTGTATGAACTGATACTATATTTTAAAAATTATCCATGTACCTTATGAAAGAATGATCAAGCAACAGCTTGAGTGATGGTACTTCTGCTCAATTATGAGTACCACTGAATTTCTGGATACCATAGAATCTACTGAACTGTAAGGGAAAACTATTTTGAATGTTATCCATTCAAGATGAATGACGACATTGATGTGTGTCAAAACCCCAGCTCAAAAAAAGAGAAAAAAAGTGAGAACTAAATGTTTGTCAGAGATCAAACTTTCCTTGATTCAACAGCTTCAAATAGAAGATTGCAGTAAATTGTAAAGCTTTCAGAATGTCTTATTTGATATGGTGATTGTGTATTCTCACCTTGAAAACCTTCACTGGGTCAACAATACAAAGCTTTTTTTAAAAAAAATGCGAGAAAGGCAAACTTCATCTATGGCATGAAAAATATCCATAGACCCAAACATCTTGCAGAGGTGAAATTTAAAGCAAAATACCACCCAATATACATTTAAGCTTGATAAGAATACTCTTACTCTCTTTGTAACTGTTCAAATCTTTTCTTCCACACAGTTCATGGATGCTTTAATCTTTTTAGTCGTTTCCTCTTCATTAAGTTGGGGCCATGAGCAACCCTCTCTGAGGTAGCTTTGGTTCTGAATCCTGAAATGCTAAGAAAACTGGAAAGAAGTATCCTACAGTTTGCAATCATTATTCCATTGAAAGGCAATATTGAGCTATAAAAATGGTTCATGATATGGCATTTGAATTTACAAAGTTGTCTGCATACCTAATTGGGATGTTTGGGAAAAGTTGCTTCACAATTGTACTAGACTTGTACGCATCTATATCTAATTGTCATTTTAAAGTATAATGTAAATATTGAGAATTAATGAAATGTACAAAGTTTAGTAAACATGGCAGTATCATTTCTATTGACAAGATCCTATTTTCTTGTTCTCATTTTTAGTTTATAGCCTTATATCACTGATTATAATTACGTAGATATAGACAACTATGTACATATGCATATTGATTACTTATGTCCGTTTAAAAGGAATTTGTTATATGCTATTTCACTTATGTTGTTTCAATTTCTTTTCCTTCTTCCTTCTGAAAGAAGCTTGGTTTCATTTACTCATCATCTTTCTTGATGATGGACTTGATCAAACACCTACCCTCTTTTTCTTCCCTTTCAGCCTGATCTAAAGTTGGATTTGTAATTGTAAGGTTTTAATCTTTGTATATATTTTACCTTAATTGGTGTTGGAAGTGAAGATCATCGATGTAAGAACTAGAGTATTCTTTAGATTACCATCTTGATGGATGTAGAATGAAACCAAATGCTTTGACTATATGATGATCAATTGGAATATCATGTCTGCACTGTTCTGACTTGAGAAATGGATTGATTCTCTGTCGGTATTGTTTAATGTATTTATGACCTTTCCAAAGGTGGAGTGTGTGTGATGATGATTAAGAATTAAAGCCATAAAGTTGTATATCATCCATCAAAATATATGATGATTGAAATTAACATGCTTGAATAGCAGCAGCAGCAGCAGCAGCAGCAGCAGCAACAAAGCTTTGATGCCAAATCAGTTGGCGTTAGGAATGGGCATGGGCCTTGTTTGGTTGGGTTGGGTTTGGGCTGGGCTGAGCATAGAAAGGGCACCCTGAGGCATCGGGCTTGGTCGGGCTTAATCTGAACTCAGGCCAAGTATTGCTAGCCCAAGTCCAAGCTAGCCTTATAGGAATCCTTATGGGCCTGGGCCTGACATGCTCTAGAAAGAGTAATCCTAGAGAAGTCGGCATTGGGCTGGACTTGTTTCTTTAACATTCAGGCCTTTAGACCTTGGTCTAAATCAAATGCTATATATATTATAATTATATAAACATATTTCCCTATCAATCTCACTATTTCTCGAATCAAACCAGAAAATGTAAAGCTAGACTTGATGTATCCTTGGAAAAATATCCATGTAGTGGGAATGATAGGATAGTCTTTTTGTTCTTTATCTAAGTAATATCTTTTGAGTTTTCTTTTGTTCTTTTTGGGGAAACTTTGATGGAGTTAGTAGGCTGCCTGGAGCATGTGTCTATATTTAGCAAAGAATTATTAGTAATTTTTCTTTTTTCTTTCTAATTAAAAAATATATTTGCTCTGAACAGAAATTAGACAATTTGAGTTGTCTTTCTTAAACTAGAAGAAAAAATTGTTTTCCATTTGAGCAGTGAGAACTTACTAGGCTCCTTAAGGTTTCCTAACTAACCGCTCTTATAAAAGACTTGATGATGGCATAACGGAAAAGGCTATTTCAAAATATAGCCACTTATTCCTTTTTGATATTTGATCCTAATTCTCAATGAAGTCAAGAAAATCTCAATCTAATAACCTGGCCAACTTTCGATCACTCTAGCTACTGTCTTAGCCAAACTTAAGAAATCTCCCCAGCTATTACCGTTATCTTTGGAGTCGCAACAAAACCATTGAGTCTATGTCGACTGTACAACTTGCAATACAACACTATATGACCAAGCAATGCATATGACTTGATCAGCAAAGTGCACAATTTTGTGCTATTTGAGATATGTCTCTTAGTCATAATAGCGAGAAATTTGGCTTAATGATTGCCCACATTTTTATTTTAATACACCAGAAGGTTGTAAACTATTTTATTCTAGCATGTGAGAATTCTAGAAGGATATAAGTTTATTTTGGGATGGCATGGATAATTGACTTGTGATTGTTATTCATGTTGATGTTTGGTTCGGGAACAGATAACTGTGTAGGAACAATCGTGTTTGGTATGGCATAAATTTGCAAGAAGCAGTCAGTTTCATGCTGAAATTTGAAAATCAGATCTGAAATGGGTTCAAACTTTACAGCTAGAGTTGGATTCTCAAGGAAAATAGGATTTGGGAAGCAAGGGATTATCTAGGGTTTAGAAGCTTGTATTATACAAAGGATCCATATTAAGGGGTTGAAGAAAGTTGGATATTGGTCTCTGCTGGAATTTGTTGCGTCAGAGAAAATATTAATTTGGTGATTTTGGGATTGATGATCCAAGAGGATGATCCATGGACTTGCACCATCAAGATAGACCAAGAAATATTGTTTTCCAAAATAACTGATGTATATTTATTAGAGATGGTAGACCCTCTATTAAAAGGCCTAGGAGGGCCACTTACCCACTTACAGTCGCCAGATAACTAATGGGACCTGACCTCTTTCTCTACTCATTTGTCTTCTCCCATCTTGTTCTTCTTCCCTTGTCTTTCGTATGAAATGTTTTCATCTTGTCCTCTTTTTCATCAATCTGACCTAAGTTTTTTTTAATTTAAATTATTTCCATTGTACCTTTTAAAAGGAACGATAAGGCAGTCTAATCCTTTATTTTGATTATCTGTTTCTGATTAAAATAATCTTTATACTTGGCATGATCCATGGGTTAATCAGCATTTTTGGTTACTTCAATGAGGAAAATATATTTAATCTGGAGAAATATGGAAACTTAAATAAATTTCATTATTAATGATATTAGACAATTATATTGAAAATTTAATATTTATCAAATATTAGAAATAGTTAAATACAATAGGAATGGTATGATACATTATAAAATTTAGATGAGCTAAGAATTGAAATTAGGTAGCTTTAGACTCGTGGTGGAAGTTGCAATGAGATCTTCCTGCTTAACAACCCCAATGAATCCTTTTTTGTATTTCTTTTATCTTGTCTGACAAGAAGTATCTGAGATTATAAATACATTATGGATATGTGGTATGTTGAATAATTGACATAATATTTTGATCAGTAAAGTATTGCTTGCTAGTCCCATGAACTTTTATTTTCTTTTCCTATCGGAATTATCTTTTTAACACACTTTAAAATAGCTTGTGGAGCTTTTAATATGCTAAATTCTACAAAAGATATGGAAAATGAGATTATTGATGTTAGAAATGTTTAAGGAGAAAGTACACCCTGGCCCTGCCCCTTTTTGAAATGGAAAAATGGATAAAAGGAGAAGAATAAGGGGAAAAAAGGACATTAGGAACTAGGGTTTGCTATACCAAACATAGAATATTGTATTGATAAGGTACCGGTGTGGTACCAAGTTCGATTCAGTATGAATCGAGCCAATCTGTTCCATTTGGTACTGGGTGGTTAAGAGTGAAATCTCGATATAGGGTGCGTACTATATTGTATTAACCCATACCGGACTGAATTGATATAGCTTTCAATACCGATTTTGCGGACATTGATAGGGATTTAAGGTTAAGATTAAGGCCTAAAAATTGGGACCAAAACCTATACTGGTATATAATTGGTTTGGTACCATACGATACATACATTATACCCCGGTATTCCACCAATTAGTAACCCAAGGTTCCAAACATTTATTAAATGGGAGAGAGACCCACCAGGGCAAAAATGTTATGGATGAAATATATGGGAGGGGAACCCAGGCTTTCTTTGGTGCCTTTTTTTTTTCTCTTAATTATAATACTACTCAATACCAAGGATTATAACTACTACTCAATACCAACTATGGGTTGGTTCAACTTGGTTTGGATTGGTTTGATTTATACCGAATTGAAACTTAGTACTGTATTGGTACCTCATTGTTATAGTATGGTACAGTTAGCATGGGTTGGTATGGTAGAACGTGGTCAAAACACTTGAAGACTTTGTATGTGTTGAAAGGAAAACAATTTCTTTGTATGTGTTGAAAGAACAAAATTTTACCATTAGCAGCAGGGGTACTATATTTTTGTTAGCATATAATTTTTAGGTCACTTTGTTTGGCAGAGATCCTACCAAAATTTGGGAAAATGGAAAAAAAGCTTAAGTGGGGTAAGCTTTAGAATTTTTCAAGAATAGTTAATCAAATGGTCCTTGTCTCTGTCCATAAGTTCAAATTTTCAGTGAATTTTTATGTTTTCTGTAAGATTGATAAGTAAAGACATGCAACTGATATAATAGATATTTTGAATATGTCAAGGAATCTGTAATTTTACTTATCCTTCTGTCATTTTTGCATGTGTAGTTTGCGAGACAGGGCTCAGGTGGAGCAATTGCTTCGCTATATCATAGAGGAAGCTTCTGAGGATGCCGAAAAGAAACAGGCTTTCAAGTAAATTACCATACCTTGGCATGTGAATTTGTTTTCATGTCACCTTCCTATGCATTATTTATTTGTTAGACTATTGTTCCATGGTGTTGTATAGGTTTCCTTTTATTGCATGCGAGATATTTACTTGCGAGGTTGACGTCATACTGAGAACACTGGTAGAGGATGAGGATGTAAGCTCGTTTACCATGTACTTTCTATTTTTTGCAGATATACATATTTATCTGTATGCCTTATATTTTTGTTTGTTGCTAAAAATCAGTCCTGCACAGTTTCAGTTTGCTTAAAGCATGGCTGCTTTTTCTTTTAATTAACTCATATTGCTTGTGTATTTTTGTTGCTATGCAGCTGATGAATCTGTTGTTCTCTTTCCTGAAACCGGATCACGCACATAGCACATTATTAGCCGGTTACTTTAGTAAGGTATTCTTCAATCTTGCTTGATGTATGTTATGGATTAAGGACATTAAGATAGAAAATAAAATTTTGAAAGCAGGATGGATTAAGTAGAGGAGTGCTTCGGGAGTATTGTATGATCAATGCATCCCATTAAGATTGAAAGAAAAATTCTATAAAATCGCTATTAGGCCAGCTATTTTATATGGAACAGAAGAATATTGGGCAATATTGAAACAACATGTGAATAAATTAAGTATGACAAAAATATGTATGTTAAGATGGATACGCTGTAAAACTTTAAAAGATAGAATTAGAAATAAATATATAAGAAAAATGATAGGAGTAGCCCCAATTGAAGATAAAATGAGAGAAAATCAATTGCGATGGTTTGGATATATATAACATTAGACCTTTAGATGCTTAGTTAGAAAGAGTGATCTTTTAACAATCCATGGTAAGGATAGAGATAGAAGTAGATCTAAACTAACATGGACAACAATAATTAAAAAAGATATAACTATTTGTAATTTGAATATCGACTTGATCTTAAATAGAACAGAGTGGAGGAAGCAGATTCATGTAGCCGACCCCATGTAGTTGGGAAAAGGCTTAGATGAGTTGAGTTGCTTTAAGAGATCTTACATTATTTTTAAGTTTTCATATAATCTTCAGACAAAAAATTTCCTTCACACCTGCTATGTTGCTTGTGCCAGGTTGTCATATGCCTGATGGCACGGAAGACAGTCCCTCTTCTTAGTTATATTCAGGTGATTCTTTCATATTTTAGGATTAAAGAGTACTTCAATTCTTTTTTTAAAATTATTTCATATTTGAATTCTCTTTATGAATGACTAAGGTTTTTTGGTTATGAGCTTTATGAGTGACTAAGGTTTTTTGGTTATGAAGCTTGTGAATAAAATGTCTAACTAGATTTTATCAAAATCAAAACCTGAAAATATATGGAATCCATATAAAAACTGGCAAACACTGTGACAAACTGCATTTGCTATTATTCTGTAATATGGACCTCTATCACCTTGTAGCTGAAACCATCTCCAATTGTTCAAAGAGAGGTCTCCTTTTGAAAATCAAGCATGTGCATGCACTTCCCTGTCAAGCACTTGAGGATGGATTTGCTTTTTTCCTTCCCTGTTCTTTCTTGATTCAGCATTGTGGTCAAGGCTGTAAAGAATCTCTTCCCCTTTGCAGAAAGGCCTGTTTGGGGCATGGCTTACTGTCAACGTAAGTCTTTTTTTTTTTCAAATTAATATGTTCTTGTGGAAACTTGCTTGGGATGTTTCCACTCATGTGAATTTAGAAAAAGATGTAGTGCTGCAGCTGAAGGGGTCCATACTGAAAAAATATCATCCAATGTGCTTTCTTATCCTAGTAATGATGTGTGAAAAATGACTTCAATCAATCTATTGAGTAAGTGCATTAATCCTTTTGCTGGCAAATTAAAAAACATGGCAACCATTCTAGTGGTGGCGGTTTACAATGCTGTCGACTCACATAAATTATGGTGCCCGTCTTGGGATTTCAATGACCATGTAATTTTGCAGAAATGCTGCTTGTGAAGGCTGCATCGTTAGTCAACCCACTTGCAGTAGAATTTTAGTCATTGGTCAAAAGTTATGTCCAGGAAAAAGTTCAAGGATCTTGTTGTCCAGCACATGCTTTGATAAGCAAGGCAGTGCATCTTAATTTAGCATGGGCATGATTTGAATGATTTGAATTTTGAACTATTTGACTTTTTTGCATCAATCAATCTGTTTTGGCTTTTTGTTTACCCTTTTTAGCCTAAGATTATGTGGTTTAGGGGTGACTCTTGTCTGTTATGGATAGAATAGAGTCTTAGGGTGAGGCTGATCTGGTTAAAAACTTGCATTGTTTCTATTTTTCCTACCTCGTACTCATTGTGCTACCCTTTAACTAGTTTGGGATTAAGTCTTTTTTGTTGTTGTTATTGTTGTTGTTTATACTTATTGTGCTACTCATAAAGGATTTTTTAGTGAGCATCTCTTCTAACTTTTTACCTAAATCAGGAGGTTTTTAATGTATAATAGGTTTTATCACAGAGCTTTCAAATATTTTCCTACATAGTGCTAATGCTGTTTCATCAAATGAACTGAGAATCTGATTGGGTTGTTATGAGTGGGTGATGGGGCTTAAGAGAAACATGGCTTTTTATGTACTTTTGGGAATCAGTGTTGGTGAACAATGTTTTGATGGGGTGGTGGTTTTTTTTTTGTTGTGTCATAGGAGCTTCTGTGAAAGTACTGTGGGCATCTCCTGGTTGTTTGATGATGTAGATGGTTAGATTAGGTTCACTGGTAAGGTGCAGTAGAAACTTCTATCTAAAGATAGAGCCACTTCTAGTTATTGCTTCTTTCCAACTATAAAATATCCAATATTATTTTTTTGTACTTGTTGGTCTTATTAACAAATTTGTATAGATTTGACATTGTTCTCATCAACAAAGAACTAAAGGGGGACTAGAGGGAAATCCTGGATGTAGCTTAGATGAAACCAGCTCTAGGTTTAATTGAGGCTGGTCTCATAGCACACTTGGAAATATTTCTTACTTTGGGCATGAGCTGTTTTGACTTTTGAGGGAAGGATAGAGCTCTTTGGAAACATGTGGTTGAGCTTAGTTGTACAAGTGGAGAGAACCTAGCGGGTGGAGAAAATTTTTTTTTGGGTTTTTTTTTTGAAATTGGCTTTTGACTATTGGATCTCTTTCAAATTATGGTGAAATTAAGGTGGCTATGGCTGTCTAGGATGAGGCTTACCAGTGATGGAGAGGCTCTGCACCAAGAACCTCCACTCATGGTGCCGCTCTCTTAAAGTAGTTCTCATCTCACAAATCATAGTTGCCTTGGTTGGTGATTAACTGACCATGCAGAATCTGGGACATGTAATGTCTTGTTTCATGTGGACTTTCCATATTAATTTGAGCTCAGTTAAAAGTTTCTTGGTGCAAATTTGTAAGGAGTTTTTTTTTCCCCCTAATTTAAGATTTTTTTGGACATGAAGAATTGTGAGTTCTGCATATTATCTCTCTATGGTTAAGTTTGAGAAGCAATGGATATCTAGTTCTTCTAGTCAAAGTATATGTAGCTTATCAACCTATTTTGTTATCACTAAATTTTGATTTTATATTTTTCCCACATGCATAACCCAGCTTGCTTTCAAAAGTGGGAACATAGAGTAAATTAGAAAGGGAACTGCTGTTGATGATGTGATGACCTGATTCTTTTTCTTGGCTTCAGTGGTTCCAGAAATATATAATTTGCTGATGGACTTTCATAAGTCTGAAGAGGCTCATAGGCAATTGGCCACGTAGTATCATTAGCTCTCATCCGCATACCTGTAATCTTCCAGTCCCTTGGTGAAGGCAGGATTTGAACCCAACTATCTTGGTTCAACCACCAAGGGGCTACCATCTTGGCTGATTGATGATTTTTGTTGTTCTTTCCGTGGTTGGAAATGTTGTTGACCCATGCCTAGTGGCATGTGCCATGCTAGGCTAGTATGGGCGCCGGCCGCCGGCAATACATCAATAGTTTTGACTAAAAGGGGGTATTAAGTCCTTTTTAACATTTCTATATGAAGTGCAGAGCAGCATGCATGCCTGTGCGGCATGGCACAGCATGTGTCATGCAATTCAGCAGATGGTATGCCCATTGACACTAGGATTAAGATCATAGGTTCTTTTTTGGTCTTTCACTTTGTTTAGCTCTTGGCTTTTAGACCTTATTTTTAACATTGGGTTATACTTCTATGTTTTTTATGTTAACAGAACCTCTTTGTATTCTTGATGTGAAGTAGAAATCAAAGACACAAATATACAGGGAGTTATGTATCCTTGCCTTGTTAAAGGCAAGTAATTGTCCTACCTTTTCTGACATTGTGATTTCACTTTTTTGCTTTGGTTCCATATTTTTGCTGTTACTCATTTTTCCACATTATGGATAAATGTAGTTGAGTGATAACATGTTAAGCAATGGTAGCAAAACTAAAGGCCTGTTTTGGAAGAGGGGTTTTGAGGGGAAAGAAGAGAAAAATAAATGGGGGGTATCGGAAAACTCTTGTTTGGGAGTTTTTTTTAAGTGAAGAAAGAAAGGGTTTAGGAGGTTTTTCAATACCCTCCCGAATCCCTCAACAGCAACAATTTTTAACCCACCATATTGAAGGGTTTGTGAGGGTTTGGTTTACTTTTCTTCATTTAATCAAATAAGGGTAAAGTATAAACTCCCCCTTCCCCTGCTATATTTTATGAGACTTCTGCACAACAGAGGGGTTTCAACTCCACTTTTATCTTCCTTCCCTTTACCTTCCTTTACTTAAAACCCTTCCTCTCCTTTCTCTTCTAACTCCCAAACATAGTGTAATGGGGCCAAGAAGGAAGGGAGGGAACAATATGCGATCTTGTTTGCTCTTGGTAATAATTTTGAAGGGGCCTTTGCAGATTGTTGTTTCATGTGTTGAATCCGGTGGACTTCCTGGTGCAGTGCTTCCTGTCAAGTGATGGAATGAAATATTGCAAAACATTACTCAATTTTTGTAATGTTAGTTCTCCACTAGGGAGTTCCAGAAAAAACACCTGTCACCATTGTTGACAGCCTTGTATTGGGGCAAAGTGACAGCAGAAGTTATCAACAGCAGCAGTTGTATGGATGTCCCTTAGCCTGTATTTTTTTTTTCTTTGTTTGCATTTTTGTAAGTTTAATTTTCTTATCTGCATCAGCCATTAAGACATGCTATTCTGAAAGTTTTGAACAGTTTTGTGTTAATTGTTTTCTGTTAACATTTCACATAAATATGCATTGCATTGTAATGACATCTTGTCCTGATTATCATCTAGGGCCATCCAGAGATAATCCACCAGCTTGTTGATCTCATTGGCATCACAGCTATCATGGAGGTCAGCATTCAAAAGTTGTGAATATCTAGTTAGCTGACTTTGTGCATCTCATTAATATAGAAATCTTTGGTCATTCTCATTATCCTCCAACCATTCTTTAGTCTTTTATACAATAATCAAGAGCTCATTTCTTCTATCGACTTTTCAAGCAGGTACTAATTCGGTTGATTGGTGCTGATGAAAACATGTATTCCAACTACATGGATACAATGCGATGGTTAGAAGATACAAATGTCCTTGAGATAATTGTGGATAAGTTTAGCTCATCGGTAAGTGTTTTGGTTGCTCTTGAGATGATTGCGGATAAGTTTAGCTCATGAGCAAGTGTTTTGGTGGGGTCATGTTGTATTTTGGGTCTTGTAGTAGATACTCCTCAAAATTGAACCCGTTCATGCTTCTTTTTTTTTTTTTGCGTAACAAATTGTATGAATGAGGTTTATTATGAAGTGATCTGGAAATGTTGCTTGGACCCAAAAAAGAAAGAAAAACGGTATAGCTGTAGACAAGAAAATTGAGACATAATGCTCACTGGTGAAAGATTGAAAGCTGTGTTACATTATCACATATAATAAAGCAGGCCTATGCACAAACTATCAGATTTTTTGAGACAAAGAAACCAGGTTTTAGGATTTGATAATAGTTATTAAACTTTATTATATGTGGTCGACAAATGCTACTAGATACTTTATTTTTTCGAGAATTCATAGCCCAGGATGTTAAACTTCTATGCAAAGAAAACAAAAGGTTTTATTGGACCTTTTTTCATACTTTATTGACTTATGGTTGAATTTCATGCTTTAATAATGGAGAAATATGTCAAAGTTTGTCTTTTAGAATGTTAATTGATTATGTCAGGCTAATGTGTGAATGATTTAGGGACACTGTTTTTTTGTTTTTCTGGTGAGCAAAGTCTTCTCCTCCCCATTCTCTCTCTCTCTATATGTGTGTGTGTGTGTGAGAGAGAGAGAGAGAGAGAGAGAGAGAGAGAGAGATACTTGGCTATTTCAAATATAGCCAAGTTCAAGATCCGGTCATCTCTTTCACCTTTGGATTCATATGGATTTCGGAGCCATCTTGCCTTTTTCACTTTTTTTCACCTTTGGAATTCGTGGATTGTATGGAGGTGATCGAATCCAGGCTTGGCTACATTTGAATGTAGCCAAGACTCTCTCTCTCTCTCTCTCTCTCTATATATATATATATATATATATATATATATATATATATATATATATATATATATCATGCTTTTTATTTTATTCTACCACAAAAAAAAATGCTAGATGGCCTATCGTATCTTTGAAGTTGTATCAGAGTACATGGTTTTTCTGTAGATGAGATTTGACTCCTAATGTAACAATCAAAATATGGATTTATGCTTGTTTTAGATAGTTTTAATTGTGTATAATATAGAACACACGAGATGTGGTCTCTTAATTATTTTGCCATCTTGATATGAGATGATGCTCATAAAAACATGATCACATAATTTTCCAATTCTGATCTATATTGATTTACAAAAAAAAATTTATTGATCATGCATAGGATTGCATTGTATCATGCATCAGTGGAGTTTCTATGGTCTAAATCTCATTGGATAAAGAAGGAAATCCACAAATCTATGTTTAAGTTTTGTGAATCTAAGGGCATACATTTAATGGGATGAAGGGTGAAAAGATAAATGGCATGAATATTGGGGAGTGATAATATAGATTTAGTTTATTAATTTATTTCTTACCTTTGCATGATTGTATTCATTATAGAAATTTGTAGATATGATTTTTGAGTTTTCTTCATTGGATGAAGTCAGAAGATCCGTCTTGCTTGTCCATGAAGTCCTACTGGGAATAAAGTATGTTTATGTTTATCAGTTGATAAACTTTGTCAAAATCCCTTCAATTGAGACATTTTGGTTTGTTGTATTTAAATCTTATGCTTGTTGGCAGCTATGGAGTCCTCTATGCAGATAGGATTCTCTGGATGTGAGAAAACTAGAGCCCCACTTGAAGTAGGATTCTAGGATTTCATATTGGATCGTTGATTTCATGTATGATTTCATAGGACCTTTGTTTTCTTGTCTCTCTCAGATTGCTAGAAGATGATTCATCATTGATTTGGTGGCCAAAACCTTGCTCTTCCATGCCTGGAATTATTCTTGGATGTCAAAGCCCTAAGCAGCGTGCCTTAATACTCCTGCATATAGAAAAACCTAGTTGGACCTTATCTCCTAATATCTAGGTCATGGTCTTCTAGTCTAACTAGGTTTGGCTACCAGCCACCTTATCAACTTAGATTCTTATAGTTAGACAGGTATAGGTCTCCTAGTCAACTTGTCCTAGTCGAAGTGAGCTTCCTAATATGGTGCTACCCACCTCCAATTCTAATCAGATTGGCTCCTAAATTTTTTATGACACCCCACAAACATGTAAAACAATTTAAAGTACTTCTAACTTGATGTAGGAAAGGATAGGTTCACATAAAAAATAATGCATAAGGGTGTGGAATCAAAATAGGGAAGTTTCATAGGAATCATATTTGGACTAGGACTCTTGTAAACTTCATCTTTTCTGAGACTAGACCTAAGAACCCTTGATCTTACCAAGTTGGATTATTTTGAACTAAACATGTCTAAGAGCCTCTTTGTAGTGTGCAACTACTCTATTAGGTAATTGGCCAACTTAATGGCTTGAGTGCAGCTTTATTTTTCAGCTCAATGAACTGTTGTTTGCACAACAAATTTTTATTACACATTTGCTTTCATAATTTGAAATTTTACTGATGACATTAACCTTTGGTCTTGGTTTAGATTATATTTTTAATTTGAAAAAGGTAGAGATATAATTTCAGCCAAGGTTGATTCTTTGCATGTAGTGCAGTGCATGCATTAGTGACTAATATGATCATTGGTTTACAACTTGATTTTATATAGTAAAATTAAAATTCATGGATGTTACTCGGGCCTATAAATATTTGATTTTTACCAGGTTTTATGGTGATAAAACCAGACTTTATCAGATTTAAATTTCAACAAGTAATTCATACTTGACAAGCAACCCAATGCAAGCTGGTTAGGTTATATGATGACCATTTTCCTTGACGCCTGTCAATAGGTTAGAGATGAATATATAAGCAATTTTAAAGATTAATTGTTGAATTATTTTATGTTAAAAGAAATTAATCGAGACATTTTCCTTTAATTTTATTTTGAATTGTATAATTGTAATGATTTGATAGTTGAAGACAACTTAAACTAGTTATAGGGATATGTATGCTCAATTAAAAAATTGTATGAGCTTTGTCACTTCTTTTTCTTCATTGTCTAATTATTTGAATTTGATGCAAGGGATTGAATGAAATCAAAATTGGGTATGTTCTGAAATATTTGATATACTAACTTTGATATCAAATGCCATTGGAGTTTTCTTCTTATTCATAAATGATCAAACGACTATATCCTAGACTATATCCCATTGAAATATTTTACCCCTTTGTTAGGGAGGAGATCGTGCCTAGAGTCAACTTTATTTACAAGTGCATAAAGAAGATCCAAAAGCATCCAATTTTATATCCATCTCTAATTACTCGAAGTAACTATTCTCGGTTATGACTATGTTACCAATTAATATGGCACCAAGTCTAATATACAAACTTCAATAAACAAAGATAATGAAGACTAATTTAAGGATACAAACAAAATTGTCCATTTGGAAGATTTTACCTAGACTTATCATTCACCATCTTAACCGATCTTTTACATACATCTTTGTTTGATGCACTCAAAGCCCTAAAAATTTCTAAAACAAATCTATGTAGGGCAAGGATAATACAACTTAATAATTTTAGCATTATCTTGAATTCCAAAAAAGGCTTATGTTTTTAGGATTTTGAAATCTTAAGGGAGAATAAGGGGTCATGATAGCTGACCATTGGAATGTAGGTTTCAAGGTTTCTTTGCATATGAAATCCAAAACTTTATCAAAAAAATTACGTAATACCTCCCTTCATCCCTACATATAAATCAACCTAGATAATGTTATGATATAAAAACAGACCCTTCTATTAAAAATATGGTCTCTCCAATTAACCGTGGGCTTGATTAAAGGTCACCAAAAATGGTAAATGATGATTGTGCCCTTTGTGACTCTCAACCAAGTTCCAAGAACAATAAAAGAATCTCTAATCACATAGCTATCATCAATCCGACCTTGACACTGTACGCTAGTGATGGAAGTGCCACCACATCAATTTTTTTTCTTTAAGTGTGTATGTATGGGGTGGGGGTAGGATTGTCAACACCAAAGTCTACCCCCTTGTAATCCATTCTAGCCTCTATGACTTCCCCAACACCAACCTTTTCCATGTGTTCATGGGCTTCCTTGACTGCTACTTTATTGCTCTCCATCACGAGGACAATGTTAATGAAAGGGACCCTCCACTATTGGTTCTGTGGCCACTACATGGAGTTGGGCTACTTGGACAATTTTGTGTAGGATTTTGATCTCTATAAGCTAGTCTAATTCTCAACAAAAATGGTTTGAGGGTAGAGGAGGAGAATGTTTGATGCTCCTCTAGAGCTCTGTCTCTCCAACAGACCAATGACAATATACAAATTGAAAACCTTCAAGCAAAATCAAAACTTGAGAATTTTGATCAAAGTGACAGAGGAAATGGGAGGAATTTGGGAAAGAACTGAGATGAACCCAAGAATTGTAAAGTGGGCGAGTTTAGAAACCCTCGATGGAGCAATATTTTTATACATCTTAATTGACCATCCATACATTTGGGACTTGGAGAGAAAAAGGAAAACATTGAGAGATTTTTACCCATTTTAGAATCAATAAATATTGAAAATAGGCTCTAGATCTAACATTGAACTTGGAGGGTGTTTTCGTAATAAAACATCCAAGTGTATGTTGATGGATTTGTAAACAAGGATAAGAGGAGGTGCCATATATAATTTCAACAAAATCTTTAATTTATAACAACAACGACGATAGTCATAACAAAACCTTAATCCCGAATTAGTTGGGGCATCAATCTATTGTACAAGGTCAGTATGAGATTGGTATGGGATGGTTCTAGGTGGTTTAGGGTGTTTCCGGCCCTGTACCATTTTGAAATGCTGAACTGTATGGGTTTTGCACGGGCTAGTAATGCCCTGTACCAAATGGTTTGGTACGGTTCAGCATATCTTACTTTATACTAATATGGATTGGGTTGGATCAAAGTTTCTGAAACTGAGATCCAATACCAAATGTGGCATGGGTTCAGAATCTAAAACCATTCTGTTCTATGAGTCTTGAAGAATGGTCAGCTTAGGTTTAATTGGGTTGGGTTGGGTCAGTTTGGGTCATGGGTTAGTCTGACCCATTTGCAGCCTTGCTAGTTGTCATAGATTGTAATTGAAAGAGCAATTTTGCCATTTAGACATCAGATTCTTTAGGAGAGCTAATTTATATTCAATGATTTAAGGACCTGTGGTTTTTCAGTAGTCCTTGCATGTTTATGTCTAGCTGTACGTCACACTAGAATATGGTTGGCAAATAGAATGCTTTATATGCAATATTATAGGTTCATACTCTTCATGCTAGACACTTTTTATACAATTAATTATTTATAAATGTGTTTTATTCTTTGATAAGAGTTTTAAATCATATATTATTCTTCTCCATTTTTTTAATCTTCTTTGTCACATCAAAATTCACTGCTGGCAACTATGATAATTGCACATGATAACAATAACAGCAAGCTTTATCCCATCAAGATGGGTTTAGCCATGTCATACATCTCTAAAAGAAGGTTCCAAAGAGGAAATGAATAAGATCTTGTACTTGGTTGTGATGCTGGTGTCAACCCTTTAATACATTATGCCACTCATGGTTTTAGATTCTGGCAGGACATCTTGGATGGATTACTGTCCCAAGTGTTGGGGTGGGACCATCCCACCATCATCTTAGCACCCCAATTAACACATTTTAGGACATCCTCCACTGCTAGTGTTGGGATGGGGCCGGACGGTGGCGCAACCCCTTCGGTAAAAAAAAAAAAAGAGGCAGCCCTGTCTTATGGGATTTAAAACTTTGGTGTTGCCAATCTTACTTAAGCTATCTTATGACAAGAGGGGAAACCAAAAGGAGAGTTAAAACCTTACAATTTACCATTACTTTAGCCTAGTTATAGTAGGGCTGACACATCTCACATGACTACTGGATCAAAGGAAAGCATCACTAACATTTATGGAAATGCATACATCTCACTGTGAAATTGAATTTTCCTTCAACCAGCACATATTTTCTTAGATGCAAATTTAGAGTATCTGTGGACTTGAATATTAGGACATTGGTATGCCTATGTTGATGCTGAACATAACTATACATTTTGCAGACATGGTAATCAAGTCATGTGTCTCTTGAAATCGTAAAGCCTTCTTATGAAGATATTCATAATTTGGTTGTTTTAAATACAGTTTTATTTTAACCTTGGCCACTGATTGAAAGTAAACTTATTTTCTTGATTGCAATAAGTTTCTATACCAATCACCTCATTTTTTATGCTTTAACTTGCCTTACTTGAACAGGACTCTGCTGAAGTGCATGCCAATGCATCAGAGATCCTTTGTGCCATAACTCGATGTGCCCCGCCAGGTCTTTCTGCTAAGATTTGCAGTCCAAGGTAACTCTTCTTAGGATTTCTAGTTGTCTAATCTGTGTTTCATAAATCAGATTGATGAATCTGAATCTATTATTTTTCATATTTGAACTTTAATTACTTCTACTAATGACCACATTCTGATGTTAAAATGCAGTTTTTGTGGGAAGATTATTTCATCATGCACTGGAAGATTCAAGACCTAAATCTGTGCTAGTTCACTCATTGTCTGTGTGTATATCTTTGTTAGATCCTAAAAGACTACTGTCATCTCCCTACCAATCATTTAGGAGTCAGCTGAATCATGGGACAATGGTTGCTGCTAGTCCTGAGACGGTCGAAGGCATGCTGGAAAGCCTAGGTAGGCGGCTGCTTCTATTGGTGGAATGCTGTAATCTGAAACTATAGACATTTGTTCAAGAGCATTGTGATTTTATTATCACAAAACAGTAATAGTATGCATTTGAAGTTACAAAATCTCAAGATTCTCGAGTTGAATTATTGTGATGACCACCACTGATTGTTATCCCAACTTTCTGTGGCCATTTTGAGTTTTCCATTTTGATATCCTAAACTTTGGACTTTTGTGGCCCACTTTATCTTTATTAACAGTTCTGTGGGTTCCTTATTTCTTTCCTCACAACTTTCATGTGGTTCTCGTGGATCTTTTAATCCATTCTAATGTGGTACAACTGTACGGGGCCATGAAATCAGACCTTATTGCAGTTTTGATATGCTAAAATTTAGGGCAATATACAATTATTGGCTAATTAGTTTGAGAGTAGTTGGTACGATTTGGTGCAATTCAATCTGACAAACTATCCAATATGTGATCTGACCTTTCCCTTGAGAACAGCTTTTACGAGAGGTAAGTTGGAAACTGTCTTCAAGAATGCTTGTAATCAAGAAATTCTTTGAATTTGTGCTTTCAGTTTGGAAATTGCCTCATTATAGGTTCATATTACCAGACTCTAATATATGCTTATCCATTGAGCTAGCCCAAATTAGATGGGTTTAATGCTTACTGATTATGGTTTATTCTATTCAAAACACAGTTTAGGAAAAGCTATGTTGAGTGAACAATGGCTTCAAATCAAATCTTATCAAGCCTTTCTAGACCCTAGAACGACAACAGTTTTGATACTTATATATATTGTTAAGAACTTTGCTATTTTGAATATGTTTTGTGATTTCCTTTTGGGTGTTGGTTTTGGATTGGAATGATATGAAACTGATACTGATAAGTGACTTCTATGAATCTCCAATTTCACCTGGTTTATTACCTATTATTCGCCAATTTTCATTATTATTTTTCTATCAATTTGGTCCGACTGTTATCACTTTATTCTTTAGGCTGAGTTGGTTGGATATGAAGTAAGCAGTTTTCCTTTACTTTTTTTTCCCTTTTTTCCCCCAAAGTCAATAGACTTCACTATGGTTGTGGGCTGTGCTTCTTGTTGATTAATATTAGGTATTGGCATGGTATTATTATTTATTTTTTTCATTCAATTTTCCTGCCAAGTAATTTTTTGGGTAATTTCTGTGCTTTTATTTTTGTACATTTACAGTGGAACACAAAACACCAATTTCATTCCAGTCCTGCTTGTAATATTATGAATGCATGTTTTGTGTATTTGTGTCTTTGTATCGAATATTCTCTGTGTTGCTTTTCATCCAATGATAACGATTTTTTCTTATGATCATGGTGGCCATGTTATTACTTATTTTTCTCCCACTTGAAAATACTTGAACCTATTGAGCATTATATACTTATAATTTTTGTTTTGTTGTTAGTTTTTTCAGCCTCATGTAGTTGGAAACTTGTTTGAAACTTAAAATGATAATTTGAGTAACATTAAAAATGCATAAGCATGATAATAGATAATCTAGTTAAACAATTATGCTGCATATTGCTACATATTTTTTTCTGCATCATTATCTCCAATTGGAAATTTGCATTCTTATCACTATTTTAGGGCTCTGCCAAATACCAACTTTGTTAACATTATCATTTGTCGTACTGTTTTACCCTTTGAGTTACCATTATAAGCTAATATGGCCATTTTCCGCAGTCAGCCATAATTTCTGATTTTATTTGTATCAGCCTTCTGCATATCTTCTTTTAAAGTCTAAATTATATTAAATGTGATTGTTATATTGCAGGTGATTTACTAAAGTTGCTGGATGTTTCTTCTTCTGAAAACATATTGCATACTACATATGGGAACCTACAGCCTCCCCTTGGAAAGCATCGTTTGAAGGTGTCAATTTATATAAAGTCTTGTTCTAATTGTACTTGTTTTTCTGCAATCCTTTCTGGTAAGCACAGTTTAGACTTGCATGTGCGTCCAACATGGATACAACATATTATGCATGTCTATAATGAACCTGTCAGTTAAATAGATTTGAACAGCTTAAAATTTAATTATTTGTGTAAAAATTTAGCCGGTAAACTCTGATATTTTTATAAAGCTCTTTTTACACTTACATTTTTGTTACTAACAATGGAAAAAGTAGTTCTAGGAAAAAAAAGGGCAGTATACTGTTAGATACCTTCTGATATCAGCCTCTAAGACTCTAGCATTAAGGCATTCAACTATAATGCCTGGTTACATTTTAGTCAGAGTCCCAGAGATATGGATTACGTATCGTACAGTGGTTATTTCTATTGGTATTTATTTAGAAAGCGCTTCAATGAAAACAAAAAAAAAATTAGATAATTTTCTCCCTCTAAAAAATCTGATTGGCACATCGAAATTTCTAATGATTGGATTATTTCTTAGATTTTACATGATATTATAACTCAAAATGGTTTTTTTTATTTTCCAGATTGTGGAGTTCATCTCTGTTTTATTGACAATTGGTAGTGACTCTGCTGAAAAGGAACTGATCCGGCTAGGAGCCATAAAATGTGTAATAGATCTGTTTTTTGAGTAAGTTGCATGTCTTTGAGAATACAATTTATTGTGTTGAAATCCATGAAGCCTAACGTTGACAATTCATGTTTATTATAGGTATCCTTACAATAATTTTTTGCATCATCATGTGGAGAACATTGTAGTGTCATGCTTAGAGAGCAAGAATACTCTGCTAATTGAACATCTTCTCCATGACTGTGACATTGTCGGGAAAATTCTGGCAGCAGAAAAACAGCCTACATTATCAACGGATTTGAGCAAGGTAGCTATTTACTGCTATGATTCTTTGCTCTCTCTCTCATGTTTTAGCAACCCCCACTCTTTCCCTTTAGTCTCCACAAATATAAAGTGTATATGTGCTGAAAACATTTGGTAAAATCATCTGTTGTAATATTTCTTTGCAGAATACAATATATGCGCAGGGAAAATCACCTCCTAGGATAGGAAATGTTGGTCACATGACAAGAATAGCTAACAAGCTTTCTCAGTTCGGGAATAACAATGACTTAATCCAGACATATTTGCAGGTTGATCATTCTCATCTTTATGTCTTTGACTTATTATGTTCTGCATGATAACTAATTGATTGTTCATTTTGTAAATAATGTCAGCAAAATTCAAGGACTGACATTCGAACTCGAAGTTTTAATGGTTATGCAGTAGTTTTGTTTCTTCATCAAATGGGCATATCCAGCTTTGTTATGCTTTCACATTACCACTCTCTGTAACTGTTTTATATGTTTAAAATGGCGATGGCATATAAGTATACGTTGAGAAACACTTCAAATTATTTTCAGGATTTCCAAAGCACCTGTTATTTATTTTTAATCAAGCAATATAATGATAGTCTATAGAGACTCTTTTTACTGATTCTACTCTTTCTTGCAACTCGATTATTGAGTGTCATATTTCTTGTGTTCTCATATGCCATCCTGTAATGCCTACATCATTCATTTACATTAGAATCCTGAAAATTGTTGTTGTATTCATAAAATTGAACACTAGTTTTTTCTTAGCTGTTTATTTGTTGTTGAAAAGATTTAATCTAATTAGTCAATGTTTTGTTTACAGGAAAACAGTGAATGGGTTGAATGGAATACAAATGTCTTGCTCAAAAGAAATGCTGTGGAAAATGTATATCAGTGGGCTTGTGGGTAGGTCTCTTTGCCCTTTTCTTTGTTTACTCACCAATATTTCTTTTTATTTTCCAGTAATTTTCTAGACCTTCATCGTGATGAACATGAGATTATTAACAACAAAAGTTAAGAGAAAGACCTACGAAACACAACCTAGTTGGGTATCTTGAGGAAATAAAATTTCAGAATATATGAAATTTGTATCACTTTGGAAGCAGTTTTGTGGCATATTGAGAGTCATTTCTTGGCATGGGATTATATACCGATTATTCTATTTCTTTGTTATGTTTGATGCTACACAATCTGCTATTAACCTTGATCTGCATTGGTTTGATTGTTTCGAATTTGCAAACTATGTCAAATCTAATCTGCCATTGGATTTTATTATTTGTACTTTATAGATAGCACAATTGCATGGGTTGTTTCCTTGGATTTGTTTAATTCATGTAATTGGTTAGGCAAATATATTCCCATGGGTTTCTCCCTTGTTGCTCAAGCTTAAATCATGTAATCAACCAGAAATGGTCTTCTTCCTAGTAATAGGTCTCCAAGTGTTATGGCATTCTTTGCTTTGGTTATCATTTTTTTGTGCTAAGGATATTACCTCATCATTTAGAAGGTTTGGATGTTAGATTTAAAAGCTCATGGGCAGGGTTCTTAAAGCTTGATGGTGTATATGCAAGGTTTGAAGTTTCAACTGGAATTGATCCATTTTGGTTGAGACTGTTTTGAAATTGATTGAAAATTTCGACTTCAGTCCTTTTTAACAGTGTCAGCCATAATCAATTGACAGTTTGGGCGGAAGCTAGGTTTGGAATTAAGCTGGGTTGGGTTGGACTTATTTGTGGATCGGGCCTTGCTTAAAATTTTTTTGGTGCGCTTTGGGCTGATCTTAGGCTTGAAAACACTTTTCCAGTCTCAAACCCGTATTCAACTTGAGCTCGAACTTGAGCTCGTCTCAAAGCCCAATTTGACTGGCTTGGATCTTAGCCAGACATGTAGAGCAGGTACAAAATGAGAGAACAAGCAAGGAGAGGAAAAATTGAGAGAGAGAGAGAGAGAGGATGGAGGGCATTGGGGAGGGAGAAGAGGAGATAGATTGAGAGAGAGGAGGGGGAGTTTAGGAGGGAAGAGAGAGAATGGGAAGAGAAAGAGGATGAAAGGAATTGGGGAAGGAGAGAGAAGGGAGAGAGGAGAGAGATTGAGAGAGAGGAGAGGGAGTTCTAGGGATGGCAACGGGGTGGATTTAGGGCGGAGGATGTATTCTGCATCCCTTCCTCCATCCTCACCCAACGGTTCCCCACTCCCTGCAGGGAATTCCCAATCACCCTTTTTTTTTTTGATAGAGAAAAAGGCTTCAAGGATTAAAGAAATAATATAAATTGATGGACCATATTTATTAGTATGACAAATTGATGAAGTAAACATCAGAATTATCAATTTTAACAGAATTATGAAAAGCTAATCTAGTAGTCAATTATCTATATTTTAAAATTAAAACTATTTTACAATTAGGCACATTAGGAAACTCATTTCATTGAAAAAAAATCTAGGATAAAGTGGTGATATTAAGATGTGTAAATAACTAAAATTTGTAACTAAACAATGTTACAAGATAAGTGGGAAGGTTTCAGGATATATTTAGAAGAAATAATGGATATAAAAGTAATTTTATTTTAGAGAAAAATAATTGGGTTTTAGGTTTGGGTTTGGGGATGGATTTCCAAACCCAATTGATTTTCAAAAAAAAAAAAAACATCTCCATCCTTATCTTGTTTAATCCATCCAAGCCTATCCTTTTCGGGGTGGTTCCTAGCAGGGATTGGATTTCCACATCCCCATTGTCATCCCCAAGGAGTTCAAGAGAGAGAGAGAGAGAGAGAGAGATAGGAAGAGAGAGAGAGAGGTTGGGAGAGGCGTTGGGAAGGGAGAATGAAAAGGAAAGAGGGAGGAGAGAGATTGAGATAGACATGATTTCAAGTCTTGATGGGTTGGGAAGGGAGAATGGAAAGGAAATAAGGAGGAGAGAGATCAAGATAGACTTAGGTAGTGTTTGAAATAGGGAATAAGAGGGGATATCCCATGGATATCCCCTCTTATTCCCTATTTCAAACACTACCTAAGTCTATCTTGATCTCTCTCCTCCTTATGGGATATCCCCTCTTATTCCCAAAAGCCATAACTATAAGGGATAGCTGGGAATAAAATTAACCAAAGGGATAATCCATGGTTAACCATGGTTAACCATGGGTTATCCCCTCAATTTATTTCCTAGAAAATGCAGGAATAGCTGGTTATCCCTTAAAATAAGAGTAAAAAAAGTTATCCTATGGATTTACCTTTTTGCATTTGATATGATCAATGGGATAGCCAAGGGATATCCCTAGGGATAGCCAGAGGGTAAACTCTATCCCGTACATTTATCCATGGATAATATTTTTTCTATCAAACACTACCTTAGTTTCAAGTCTCGATATCTCATTTAATGAGATGCCAGGACAGAATCGTCTTGCCATCATTTCAGTGTTCCAATTGATTCATCTTGGGATATTCCTGTCTTAGTGTCGGGATGGGGCAAAACGATGGTTTGCCCCTTTTTATGGAAAAGTTGGGATGACCCTCTCTCGTAGGATTTAAAACCTTGGAGAGAGAAGGGGGATGCTAGGGAGTGGGGATCGAGAGAGGATTGTGGACAAAGGGGCCACTTGGGTTTGACTTAGTGTTGGGATCAGGCTTGGCGTGGTGTTGAGCTCAAGCTTTGTGCTGAGCTCAGACTATGTCAAGACTAGACCTAACCAACCTGAATTTTTTCAAGCTCAAACTTTAGCCCCCAGATTGACTAGAAGTTTAGCCGGACCTAAGCCCATTTCTAGCCCTTGTCAGAATGATCTAAATGATATTTTCTGATCTTTTTAATATGTATATTTCTTTAATATTTTCTTATATATCTTTATGTTATTACTATCACATTTATCCAAGGTTCTAATGATCTTATTTATATTATTTTTGGCTAAGCTTTGTTATTATGATGTGCCTGATGCAATCTTGATGTTTGTCTTTACTAATTAGAAAATATTGTGTTCCCCTGATTTTTTTTTCTATTTAAATGAATTTTCCTTTATCTTCTTTTAGAATAAAATGATACATTAATATGAAATAGTGGAATAAAATAGTTTTTTTATTTGGATGGACTTTTCTTGCTTAAATAGATTGTTAAGATGGATTCTAATGCTTAGAGAAGTTAAATGTAAAAGCTAGAGCACATACAGGAAATTATATATAAAGATTGTGAGAATGTTACAAAAATTAGGACATGTAGGATGATAATATTAGTGAAAAGTGTAATTTATTTAATGCATTAATCTTTAAAATAGTTCAGTTTCAACATCAAACTACTTAAACTAGGATTCTAAATAAACTTGACAAAATGAAATGATGTGAAATAACTTTTATTGATTCTTTTTTTTTGTTGAATTTCTTGTAAACTTTTTGATTGAAACTCTGAAACTTGGAGAGAAATTGCTAAAACTGCCTAAAATGCGAAAATTTAGTTTTACAACCTTGTTTATACATGATCCGAAATCTAATCTCATTATAGATGAAGAGTTTTTGGATCGTGCATCAATTTGTAGGTTATGAAATTGCTTTGTGCATTGATGTCTTTAAGTCCATTCGAGCTGAGGAAGGAGGTGATGTGGCTGGATCTGGTAAGGAAGGAGGCACTGTGGCTAAATTTATTAAGGATGGGGTTGGTATGGTCTGAATATTTTGGGTTATCACAAGAATATGGTTCAATAGCCGGAGGAAAGCTCTTCCTTCTCCCCTTGTTCCTACCCCTTAGTCTAGTTCTGGGCTGGATTTAGAGGGGGAGAGAGGCGCTCTTCCCAAAAATTTTGTGGGCAGAGGGTGATAGGACTGGTGGGAGACTGAAGAACAAGGGGACATATTGGCTGGTCAACCCACAAATGACCTGTTATTGAACTGGGAACTTTGACCTGGCCACCACAGTGGTTCAGTCTCTGTCAATGGTTCAGGTTTCAGAACCCTGAATCTTTATATTACATGACTAAAATAAATTTGCAGTGATATCACATATATAATAATTTAAAGAATCTTCTATTATACTGTTGTGTGTCTCTGAAATTGTGTTTCTTAGGCATATGAATGAATTAACCATTGTTGGTTTTTCTGATAATTTAATTCTCATCCTTTTTACTTCTGCACCTTTATCCATAATTATTTGAGCAAAACTACTTCTATGTCTATTCCTTTTAAGTCTTTTTGGATGCAGTTAATGGTTACCTAAATCATGTTGTTCTATACCTTTAAAAACTATGAAATGTATAATAATTTAAAAGATATTTGTACTCATAAGCTGTAAAACAGTTGATTCTATAAACAATTTACACTTGATAAAGCTTGTTTTAATTTAACTGATTTTGTTGATTTGTTCCTATGTTTGCACCATGTTATCATGCTTACCAGTGATTTTAAATTAGCAAGTAGTGCCAAGTAAGTAGTGCTAAGAAATTATGGATATGAAATACTCAACTTATCTGAGCCTTTTCCCAGCTACATGGGGCTACATGAATTTGCTTCCTTATTCAGGACTAAGTCGACATTCAAATTACAAATAGTTATATCTTTTTAATTATTTCTGTTCAGGTTAGTTTAGGTCTACCTCTATCCTTACCATCTATTGTTAAAAAATTACTCTTTCTAATTGGAGCATCTAAAGGCCTTCGTTGTATATATCTAAACTACTGTAATCGATTTTCTCTCATTTTATCTTCAATTGGAGCTACTCCTATTATATGTTTATTTCTAATTATATCTTTTAAAGTTTTACCACATATCCATCTTAATATGCGCATTTCTATTACACTTAATTTATTCAAATGTTGTTTATGGATATGAAATAGCAACAATAAATATGCAGTACAAGATTCTTTTTAGCTATTATGAGATCTTGTTTGACAGTTGTGAGGCAAAAAGATGAAGTAATACATATGTGCATACATGTGTAAATACAAATATGATACACATATATAAACACACATATGCATGTGTGGCTTGCCAGCACCTTCTCTCCTACTTCCTTCAGCTAAGGCTGGGCTGGGTACTTTCTTTAGTACAGTTTTCCTTCTATCAATCTGTTTCTTGTCTTCTTTTTCAAAAAGCAGAGCTAGCAGTTTGAACTTGGCCTATGGGCAACAGAATCAATAGTGGAGAGCAAGCAGCCATTCCTATCTATTAAAGTCCTATTCATTGGGGGTGTTTGTTGAGCTTAAAATTCTTCAAACTGAAAGTGCACGTCAGAAAATATAACTAGAACCATACTTGTTTACATGAGCGCTAGAAGCTTATACTCATGATTATTTGGAAGGCACTCAAAGTGCTAATTGAAGGTTGTGCTGACCTCTTGGCACAAATCATGTGTTTGGATGCCTCCATGTGTGGCATGATTTTCTGTATGTTCGGTGCTTTCTGTTGTGCTTACTAGTTTGGCTCATTCAACTATAGGTTATCATGCAAACAGCTATGCCAATGTCCCTGTAGATGAATTCCATTTTGAGACTTTATGAAGTGATCAAGCTTGGCTCTTTTCATTATTTGTTGCAGGCGTCCAAGTTCACTGCAGGATCGAGGTAGGGATAGTGATGATGAAGACTTCCGAGATAGGGACTATGATGTTGCAGCACTGGCAAGTAACTTGAGTCAGGCCTTTAAATATGGGATCTACAGTAATGATGATGTTGAAGAGGTAAGCACCTGGATGCTTTGACAAATGACCTTCACTCTCTTGCACTCTCTGTGCTGTTAGTTTTCGTATTGAAATTATTGAATTTAAATCGTAACTCTGTAGCCAAAACTCAGTAGTGGTGCTTTTGTTTAGATTTTGTATATTAAATTTCGCATGAACAAGAATTATGTTTCAGGAGTTAGTAATGGTATTTTGTCAGCACTTTTCCTTTTAAAACATTAATTTGGCGTAGGATAGAATTATTGTGAAATCTTCATCTCTGCGCTGGACAACGAGTGCTATTACTGTGAAATCTTCATCCTTTGCATTGGAAAATAAGTGCTAACCATGGTATGTCGTATTGGTCAGTATGCCACTGTTATTGGGCATATTGTATTGTACCGGTATGGGGATGTACTGATGCTTGGCACGCTCTTGTACCAAGTGTACCAGAAGTACCAATACTCTGTTAAAATTTTACCAGTACCAAAACAGTGAACCATGGTGCTAACAGTAAGGGAGTGCTAATCATCATTATTTGCTTCCTAGAACGACTGTCGAGGAACTTGCTTTAATTTTTTTGCAGTGAGAACATACATAAACTTCTTTTATCTGATTTGTTGCAAAAGCATTCATAACAATTTCTCCTAAGAAGCTTTCTTAAAATAATTCTGTTGCTTAAGAAATTATGTAAGGGTTTTATCTTTTCTTTTTTATTTAGAAATCTTATTTGTAAGTGGCTGGAAAAAGCTATCTTGTCTTAACTTTGGCAGTTCTTACCTTTAATATAAACCTTTTTGTCTTATTTCACTTGGTAAATTAAGGTTTGGATCAATATTTTATGCTTGCATTTAGTGAATGCATTAATTATGATGTTTGAAATCCCTACAGAAGGTTGACCAGTACATTTGCCTAAAATAGCTATGTTCTAGCACGCAATATGTTATCTAAACATGGTTTTGTAGATCTTACTAGTGACCTGGTAGGGGCTCATTTTCTTGTTTGGAGACTGAATTTTTTCTCCAAGTAGTATGTGAGGTTGAAAACAAGGTTTCTTGCATATTTTTGTACCACAACTACTCCTTAGCTATCTCTACATTGCCCAAATTGTGATATAAATATTCCGTTTTTTTGTTGCGAGCTTAACTATTCTTTTCTGTGGATTTCATTAGTTACAAAATATTTACTGGATGTGCTGTTTGTTACCCATTTAGTTTTTTGTTCTTTTGGAAAATTATGCACAGCACATTTTCTTGAGGCATGCTCATTTTAAACTTTTTTCTTTTCCATTTTTTTGGGGGTGGGGGGATGGAGTGATGGTCTTTACCCACTTTTGATTGTCTTGGACCATACCTCACTGATACCAAATTGTTTTTTGGCTTGAAGATTGTATCGGGGGCTGGTTATTGGGCATATGTACATCATGCCAATATGATACTTGTATGGAATGTAATACCAAGATTGTGGACCTTGGACTACAACTTAGGTGTCCCCATTTAACAATTTCTTCGAAGTATTTTTTGTTTTGCCTATTAAAACAAGACACTTGTTCTTTTTAATTTTTGGTTATCTCCTTTCATATGCCATAATATACTTTGGCATATGAAAAATATCCAACCTAGTTGGTATTTTCTTGGAGCTGGATATCAATTGTCTGTTGTTATGATGTTTATATTGGTCCCTTCATGGTATGCTGCACTGATTCATACACCCTCGTAGCAGGCATATCACCTCATAGCAGTACTGAACCTAGACTTGGTACGGGTGTGTACTAAGTCTTAGTACGCTGAATCGACCTATATAACAGCACACTGTATCAATATGGTAACTGTATGGGATTTGGTGTCGAGACATCAAACCTTGGTTCCTAGGAATCTTTTTCTCACCATTAATCTTGAATTAAGTCTAAAGTTTTTTCAGACACTAATTTAAGTCGAGTCAAATTAGACATGCACATTCAGTTTATTGGCTGAACTTTTTTTTTTTTTTTGGTTCCTACCCGGAAAAATTAAATAGTGTCTTGATTAATCAATGCAGGCTCAGGGCTCACTTGAACGAGATGATGAGGTATGGGCAGTTATTCCCTTTCATTTTGCTTGGTGATTTATTGTTGAAAGCTCACCCAATAATCAATTTTATTAAAATTTTATTTTTATTAATGAGTTTTCTATTGGTTTGTGAATTGCATGGGCATTTCAGCCTTGTTGTATATTATCTAGGTCAGGATGTTAGACAACACAAAAATCTTGCCCATAAGATGAAACTTTGCATCTGCATCTTCAGTTAAGTGTTTCTCAACTACTAAGATACTGAAGAATGTTCTGCAGGATGTTTATTTTGATGATGAATCTGCAGAGGTAGTTATCTCTTCTCTTCGTTTAGGGGTTGACCAGGACAGGTAATTTCTTATCCATGTGCAATTCTGATATTATTATACAACCAATCACCGGGCTGACCAACATACTGTCTGGCACCAGTTCACTCTTCACAAATTCAAACTGGTTTGCTTTTGAAGATGACATGGCAGCTCAAGATCGTTCAATTGGTTCCCTTGCTTCTCCATCACCCAATTCAGATGAGACAGCGCCCAGCATAGATGAGGGCGACGAGGTTGTTGTTGGTGAAAATGATCTGATTGACAATGAAGCATCTTTACGAGTGTTGGAGTTGAGTACCACTCCAGGGGAACCTGAAAATGTAGTTTTGGGAAATGGTCCTGTCAAAGAGTCCAAAGAAGATTTCAGTATAAATGAAGGTGAGAAGCCACCTGAGTGGGTTGAATGGAGAGAGACATCAGAATCAGATGACCTGCCTGATATAAATCAAACTTCAGGTGTTCCAAATGGTGAACTTCAACAAAATGAAGATGAGCACATTGTTAACGAGGTTACCTCAGATGTAGATAAATGTTTGTCATCATCAGGGAATACAGAAATGGAAGGGCACGGTGATGATACAGACAGATCACCTGGGTCAACTGGTGTGGTTACAAAAAATTCGCCAGAATCAGGGAACATTGATCTATGTGGCAATTCATCTGAGTCATCTAACCCTGCTAATGGTGGTATAAACTCAGAGCCATCAACCAACGAAGATGCAGTTGAGGATGCAGAACACGAGAAAATGGCTGTTGAGAATGTGCGGAACTGAAATTTAATTGGTCATCTGCTAGCTGCTATTCTGCTTGAGATCTGGACCAATCTGGCAGCCGAATGGCCATCAGATGGTGACCTGGAGGTCACCTGCTGTAACTCTAGAGCCTTGTACATGTTGGGAGGCTTGTTGTATAAGGGCTGATATACTGATTTGCCAACCCTCGATACTAACACTGTACAAAATGACAGCCCTCTCTAACCTTGGAAAGTACTAGCAAGGTCTCTTGAAGCTGCTGCTATATGTTTTCTTTGAAATTTTTGAAATCAATTGGTGCCAATCACATTGGCAGGTAGTTTTAAGTCGTATTTGCTGTTTCTGCAGTCTGTCGTGATGTGATGCATAAATGGTTCATTGCCTGTATAGTTATCGAAATAGGCAGCGAGTCTTGATTTCTCAGGTGGGCATCTGTATTGTTTTCTTTTCAGACAAAATCCCAGTACCTGATGTTATTATTGCATCAATCATATTGCATATCGTTTAGTTCGTTATAATTTTTCCATGACGACATTGATTTGATGCCTGGAGTATTAATATTGACTTGGTAATTTTGAGCGGTCAGCTCTCCAGTGTTATTTTGTTTGGTCTTAAAGCTATTATTTTACGCCAAGTACTTATTCTTTTTTTTTTTTTTCTGTTTTTGGAAAAAAATCGGGAGCCGTGGATGAGATCTCAAGGTTCAGCAGGCAAAGCCGGAGCAGGGCAGGAGGCCCTAGTTGATGTTTCACTTGTGAACGTTTACGGAATTTTGATACTGGCTGGAGAGGGACAAAGTAACTCAATCCTCGTAGTTATCGATGTCACCTTTCCAACTTATTTTGGTATGGTAAAGCAGGACTAGTTCCTATGTATGTATTATGATACACGCACGCACCATCCAATCCAATAATTCCTGGTTTGATACTATTAAGATGGCAAAGTCAGCTAAATCCATCCCCAGCCGTCCGTTCTAGGGAGTTGTAGGGGCATGATCTTAACAATCTTTTTAACCGTATGTACAAACCATATTACTCACTCCATCCCCGCCCCCAGCCCACGGCCCTGCGAGCACAAGAAACATCCTGTGCAAAAGACTCATCATGATTCGTGCGAGCTGAGGCAGCTCTAGATCATCAGTGAAAGTTGTGATAATCCCCCATTATCAGTTACGCCCCTTGCCAGTTTGGTTGGGGCTGCGCATGTGCCCTTCTTCGTGAGATCAGGCACCAAATCATTGGGTGTAGGATATCGATGGATCTGTTCCAATCTGAACCCTGAAAAATTAGATATGGGCTGTCAGGTTTATTTAAGAGAGAGAGGGTCAGGCAAAGCAAATATGGAGCCAGCGATAGCGATCAATGCCTAGGTTGTGAGACGGCGCAATAACATGCACGCAGGATGTCGAGTTCCAAGCCCCCTGGAGTTGGATTTCAACTTCTCTCTGGAGTGCTTGCGACTGCTGACCACTCTTAACCTGGAGGTGGACAATCCCTTATATTCCGCCAGGTTGTTTAATGATTAGCCAGGCTTATCAACATACCGTTGGAACATTAAATTGAGAAGTATGCTAGTACTGCTGCGGCTGACTCATTGCCATCCATCTTCCGCAACCAGACGATCAGCCCGTCAACAACAATTCGAAACTAAGCAAACTGTGCTGTTAACGGAGAACGGAGTCTCACTACCGGCTCGACGTAAAACATGAAAATGTCGTTACCCGCAGCAACCAGATGTCGATAACAGAGTAAAAATTGCCTAAAACCAACAGACGCAGGTAAAATTACCTTGAATTAACACTCACTGTTCACTGGTAGATATGCCAATCAGTACTAGATGTGTGTATATATAAATATATAAACATTGAAATATGTAAATAAAAAAACATCACTAAACAGGCATGCTAGCAGTTGATTTTCATGATGCAAGAGCAAGCATACCTGGGATTATGAAGATGAACTTTCTAAACTATCAATGATTTCACCTAAATCTTCTTTCACTTGCACCTCATAGAGAAATCGCCCTGGGTAATGGATCAATTTTGGAATCATGAATCTAACTGGAGACTGTTAGAATGTTTTCTTCTGATTCATCTATTCTGGAGTCCTTATATAAAATTTGGACCTAGAGAATCCCTCCATCAGTGAGAGGCATCAATATCAAATCTGGTCAAAAACGTACATTTTAATGTAGCTTAAAAAGCACATTAACAATTTTTTCTTTCAACTACCAAAATAAATACTGATGCAAAAATATCTGAATCCAAGCCTAGAACTGCTATGAAAAAGCCCCGACAGACCTCGTATATGTTATTGTATTAATTTCATGAACACATATTAATTTCATAAATCACACAAAATTGACAGGAACAGCTCTGCTGGGTTCATTTCCTAAGTGATAAGAGAGACATGTGCTCCTCCACAGAGCAGTCAACATGACAGGAGGAACGGCAGGAAGAGGGGATCAAGATGAGTCCAAGTGATCTTTGTTCCATTGGAGCTTGTGAAGATCGACGAGTGCTGCGGTACTCAACAGCATCCTGGAGGATGATATTACCTTGTTTATCAATACAGTGGAACAAACCCAGGAAGAAGCGGCCATCATTGACCCCTATAAGCATCCGACGGAAGAGTAGTTTCCTTAGCCGTGCTACAAGCGGTGAGCTGTTGCCAGTGGAGCCCACTGAAAGCAATGGCGAGTCAAAGGGGGGATTGTGTGGGTTTTGAGGAACTGAAGCTGATTCTGATGCTGTCTCCATGTGTCCAGATCGTTTGCCTTGTTAATGTTCTTCCTTCCATAAAAGCAGGCAACATTCTGAATTAGAGGAAACTCTAATTGTCCATTTTTATTAAAAAGAAAATACTATCTTTCCTCTGTTAAATAATATTATTAAGCTTATGCTTTCAGGTTCTGATGGGGTGTCCGATTGAATGTTGGGATGGGTTACTGCCGTTCCAAGTGCCGGAACAGGACCATCTCATTATCAATCCCAATGCCCCAGTGTGTCTTTGGGACAAGTCGTCCCAAGTATTGGAACGAAGCATCCCATTCTGGAGAAAAACTGCGATAACTTTGTCCCATGAAATTTAAAACCATCATTGAGCTTTCAGCGTATGTGCCACTACTGAAAGAGATTGCGAAGGAATACCTACTGTACTTGGATCCTTCAATTTTGCCTACAATATCCACACTTGACACTTGAACGTACAGATTGGTGAGCTCTGCATGAAGAAATTCTAAAATGTTAAAGAGGATCTGATCCCTAGACACACACCTGCACCAAGCACATGAAACCAAGTCCATCTAACAAAGGGAATTATGTGACCATTTGTGAATAGCATGCTCAGGCTTTAGATCTGGAACTAGATAATTTCTAATTTCCTACTATTTATTCACAAAATGAAATAAAGATACTCAAATTCATAGCAACAGAATTTTGTTCCAATTTTAATCTCAACAGAAATTCATTCCAATTTTAATCTAACTGAATGATTATGCAACTTGTCTGAGAGGCAGCAGGGCAGCAACAGAATTTCATTCCAATTTTAAACGCAACAGAAATTCATTCCAATTTTAATCTAACTGATTAATTTACGCAACTTCTCTGAGAGGCAGTAGGATATTACCAAGCAAATCTGGGCTCAAAGTACTGGTGCCAAAAAACTAGTCCATGTGGTGTGGGGCCTGGATGGAGTGTTTTCCAAGGAACTTAGCGGACACAAGCGACTGAGGCAGGCTGGAGAAACCATGAGTGTGCATGCATGTTCTATGATATGTTAGGAGTCTGGCATATTTAACGGATCCAGAAGCTAAAGATGATCATATGTGAGAAACTAAAGGAGATAACCTTAAGGGAGTAATTCAAAGATTGAGCATGAGTATAATACAATTAGTCCCACGCTGTCAAGGAGGACATGTTCTATGGATCGTGCATATTGTACAAAAGGATGATGATACATACCAATCTCACTTGGCCCAAAGCACATATTAATATTACAGCACTCATGAATGCATGCTATCAGGCATACCATATCTTTGATTAATTAAAAAGCCTTGGGTTGGCAAAGCCAGGATTGACGAGCAGATTTAGAGCAACTAGATAGACTGCCCCTTTTATAGCTGAGCTAGATCATTTCTTGATATCCTTTCATTAGAAAGAATTCTTCCTTGTGGCTTTCTAAAAGGCTTTCTGAATCCTCATCTAAGTGGTTTCAAATCCAGTCAGCCCTCAATTAACCAGATCTTCATGTTTAAAATGTTTTGGCTTCTCTAGAGATCTCCTTTTTCCTTCAGCTTCTTCAATCAAAGTCAATTAGATTAGAGTTTTTGAACCACACTTGATAAAACTTCTTAATAGATGCTCCTTTCTAAAATGAAATTAATGTTGCGCCTAGGGGTTCAATTATACATATTTTGATGATAATAAGGCATTAATTGATTGAAAGACTAATGGCTGCTTGAGTTTATGATGATTAGACAGGTATGATGCTTACATTAAATCTAAGCTCGAACAAATTTATCCTGCAAGTATTTAATCTAGCAAGTGCTCGAGTAATGAAGTCAAGTTGCAAAACCTAAGGCGCACCAAGTCGATCGGCACAAGAACATCGAAAATAAAAAGCTCCAATGGCTAATTTTTAATTCCTAAGGACATTCATGTAAAACATGATAAGAAACATAAAACATGAGGCTCAAAGGTCCACCAAAATTTAATGAAGTTTTTGATCGATATTTAAGGAAAATTCTTTTAAGAGATCCCAAAATAGACTAGGAACAATCATCTGACACGGAACTAGGTCGACTGGCCAAGCCATAAAAGATTGGACTTAATAGTTTGATCACCTTCTCTTAGGGCAGGTCGACTAACCAGAGTAAATTGTTCAAGGCCACATTTGAGCGGTTGACTACTCAAGGGGGCCGGCTGACCGCTAAAACCTGAGAGCACTGTGGCAACACTAATAGTCAGAAAAAAATTCGACCGTTAAACTGCTCTCTTGGGTATAAACCGCTAGCTTTTGTTTTTTTTCTATAAATTGAGGACCTTGGCACTTGGTTTAGTATGAAAAATTGGATTGAAAATCATTGAAAAAGTGTTGTTCTTAAGCCTCATTTGCTTCTTTTTTTTTTCAAACTCAAGTCTAGAGCTACACTTGCAAATCTACATTTCTTGGGAGTGCTTCCTTATTCTAGCTTCTTCAAGAGAAGAGTTTGAAGCTTGGTGAAAAGCTTATCAAAGGTTATTCCTCGGTCCGGTGACAAAGAAAGTGTGTAAGGATTTGGTTCTCACCCGATTTAAGAGAATTGATACAGTAGAAATCCCAAGAAAGCAACTTGGGTTGTGAATGTAAACACGTGGTGTCGAACCACTCTAAAATTTTTTATTCCTCATTTAATTTTCAAGCATTTACTTTCTTTGCACTTGTTCTTATTTTGTTCCATTATTTCTTGTGCATAACATAGTTTTAAATTTGCTACTCCTTCTAGTGCCTTAGTTTTTGAATTCTATAAAATCCAATTCACTCCTTTTAGGTTGCTTTGAGACCAACAAGTGATATCAGAGCAACGTCTTCTATTCATTGACCTAGCCGTCAAGAAGTAAAAAGATGACAACCATAGGGAGTTCTCTTGACGAGGGCCATGTTACCAATAGGCTTCCATTGTTTTGAGTGAATTGTACCTATTGGAAGGCAAGGAGGAAGATTTTCATCCAATCCATGAATTATGGTGTTTAGTGAACCATAATCCATGGATATGTGACTCCCACCGAATAAGTTAATGGGGTTAGAGTTTCAAAAGAGGAAATTGAGCTTAGTGAGGAAGATATGAGAGCCCTCCAAATTAGTGTTAAGGCTATGAATATGCTTTATTGTGCCTTATATGCTAGTGAGTTCAATGGGATCTCAATATGTGAGATTGCCAAAGAAATATGGGATAAACTTAAGGTAACCCATGAGAGTACCAATTAAATAAAATAATCTAAGATTAGTCTCTTAGTTCATAGTTATGAGCTTTTTAAAATGAAATTGGATGAATCAATTACCGCGATGTTTAGTCGATTTACCAACATAATAAATTCTTTGAAATATCTTGAAAATTGTTATACTGATGTTGAATATGTGCTTAAAATTCTACGGTCATTGCCCAAGTTGTGGGAGACAAAGGTGACCGCAATCATTGAAGTAGACTTGACAAAGCTAAGTCTTGATAAGCTTCTTGGGTCTCTTATGATTCATGAGCTTACTATCAAGAATAAAAAAGAGAAACTCAACTCAACTCATCTAAGCCTTTTCCCAACTACATGGGGTTACATGAATCGGCTTCCTCCACTCTACTCTAGTCAGGACTAAGTCGATATTCAAATTATAGTTATATCTTTTTTAATTATTTCGGTTCATATTAGTTTAGGTCTATCTCTACCTCTATCCTTACCATGGATTGTTAAAAGATCACTCTTTCTTTTTTTCTTTTTTATTTAAGAATTAAAAAGATAAAAGAAAGAAAAAATGCATATCATTAAAGTCCTTTACTCGAATGAAAGATTGTAATGTAAGGTAGAAAGGAGGAAAGCAACAAGGATGAGGAACTTATGGTGCTCACTCACAAGTTCAAGAGATTTTTGAAGAACAATAAGGGAGAAGGCAAAAGAGTGAGAAGAGAGGCAATGAGGAATGAGCCAAGCAAGAAAGATGAGAGCCCCCTCACATACTATGAGGGTAAGAAGTTGGGGCACATAAGAGCAGATAGCTCACAACTCAAGAAGGCAAGCAAGAGGCCAAGGAAGAAAGCCTTATTGTGCACATGGAGCAATTGCGAGATTAGTATCTCTGAGAAAGAATTCAACACCAAGGTTGTTAACCTTTGCCTAATGGCGGAAGAGGGAGGTAAGTTAATGATAGCCTGAGCTTGAATCTCAAATTATGATGAGCTTATAGATGAATTTGAGGAATTGCATGGAAATATAAGAAATCTAGAACATAAATATGCATATCTAAAGAAACAAATTAACAAGCTTGAAAACAATATAGAATCTTTGAAGAATGAAAATAGCTTTGAGAGCTAACAGGAATGAAGTTAAGATGTTTACTTCAGCAACACATAAAACAACACATAAAGGCAAGGAGCGGAAAGTAGAAAAGGACATTAGATGATGAAGAATGAAAGAAAAAGAAGATGATGATGCCTATAATGGTAAAGAATCATTCCATTTTTCTAATTTAATGAAGTTAAGCATTTTCCAAACAGAACTTAGGGAGAGAGAGAGCAAAAAACAAGAAGCTTTGAAAGAGAGAGAATAAAAAACGTGAAGCTTTTTTTTTTTTTTTTGGAACAAGCGGGCGATCACACCGGTCTGGTTGAGTCAAGCCCGAAATATCATAGTACAGAATTTGAAACCATAAATAGAGCAACAGTTGTTAACCTTTTCCTCTCTAACTAATGCATAGAATAAGGCAAATAAATTAGTTTACGATTTGAAAACCTCCATTTCACTCTCTAGAAGACGTGAAGCCTTCCCCTTTTACCAATTAGTACGATCAGGGAAACATAAAACCAGAGCAAAAAAATTACAATATAGAGCAGAATAATTATAAAACATAATTCAAAACAAAGCAAAATTACAAATTCACAATAAACGCCCGAAGCATAGTGAAAGAACAAGCAAATACTTTACCTAAATTCCAAACAATTGAATTGAACCATCCAAATAGTTTTGACATTAAAAAAGAAAAAATTGTGAAACATAATTCTATAACAAAGCAAAATGACAAATTCACAATAAACACCCGAAGCATAGTGAAAATACAAACAAAAACTTTACCTAAATTCCAAACATTTGAATAGAACAATCCAAATAGTTTTAACATAAAAAAAAAAAGAGAAAAATAGTGAAAACCCAGGCTCCGCGAGAGTATCTTTACCCCTCTCACACAACCAATCCCTAGGGTTTTAACAGCATCAAATAAGGAGAAAATAAAAGAAGAAGAAGGAACGGAGGGGAGAGAGAAAAACTGACCTCGATGGGCCTCGCCGGCCACCGGTGACCCCGGTTCGAGAGGATTGGAGAGCGGAGGAGCGCCCTGCCTCGCCCCAGATCCGTTGAGCGAGAAGAGACGGCGTTCCAGAAAGGGTGCGCACTTGGGCTTAGGACGGGAACGTACTTCCATACCGTATTCGTGGAAGTAAAATTTTGTATCTGACGTCCAAATTGGAGTCGTTTTTCAAACCGGTGCATTTTGGCACCGGTTTGACAGTTAAGGGATGGGATTATTGTAAAAAAAGTGTTAAAGAAAAAAAGTATTTGAAATGATATTTTTTCGATGCCATTTCATCTAGTCTAGTCATTTGGAGTGCTGACATGGGATGAGATAAAATCGCCACACCATATGGCGATTTCACTTAATAAGTGAAATCGGCACACATGTGGCGATTTCATATGACTTGAAATCGCCACATGGTGTGGCGATTTCACAATAAGTGAAATCTCCACATCATGTGGTGTTTTTCTCAGGCTTTTTAACACCAGCTTCCCGATTCTCTTCTTCTTCTTCTTCCTCCTTCTCCCAGGCGTCCATCTGTTTCCGATCTCCTGCTCGGTGGCAACCCCTTATTCCTCCTCTTTTCCGACGAGCTCCCACTTCTTCCTCCTCTTACCTCTCACCGCCCTCGCCTTCCCGGTCATTAACTGCAGTGAGTGTTTAAAATTTTTTGTATAACCACAAATCCCATGCCCTAAATATCTTTGCATCATATTCGTTTATTCATTTAATGTGCTAGGCTATTGAAAATGCAACTAGTTATTCAGATGCTGATTTTATTGATCATATAGATGATTAAATAATAATATTTGGACATTTAAAATTTTCTTTTTGATGGCACCGTCATATCTTGGTTTGGCAAGAAATTAGATTACATTTATAGGCGTATACACAAGAGGCTTGATAAATTTATTATCACCTTTTTTTTAGATGGAAACTGTACGTGTTCTGCTATATTATGATGGATCAATTGAACATGGCGGCCAAGAAGGGATACATTATAATCAACCTCCACATAAATGTTTGAAATTGAGCACGGAAACACGCTTTGCTGAGTTAGTTGATCAAGTGCATACAGTTCTAACAATTCCAGTATAGAGATATATCATCAGATTGATGTGGAGATCTCCGACATTGAATCAAAAATATGTGCTTCTTCCAATTGAGGACGATGACGATGTGGAGCACATGTTGACATTTCCCTCAAAGTTTCCTGAATATCGGTGTATTGAAGTCTATGTTTTAAGGGATGATGTTCCAGAGCCATATAGTGTTGGTCATATAGAGAATGTTTATAACAGTTCTCCTATAGCCCAGCAGCAGGAACATGTTAGGACTCCTGTGGATTTTCCAATGATTGAGGGATTTATGCCAGCAGTGCAGAGTGATGATGTGGTAAACAATTAGTGTAATATTGATAGTCGGGAATGGAGTCAGACGAGAGTGCAGATGATGACTATTGGCCTGAACATGATAACTCAGATGAAGAGTCAAATGAAGATGAAGAGTCATATGGAGATGATATAGTTCATGAGACTGGCTTTAGTTCCATTCCTGCATATAGTCATCCAGAACATATTCCAACTTAGGTACACGATCACCAAGCCTTTGTAGATGAACAAGTACCAGAATTTTATGATGAGTTGAATTTGCATGATGGTGGATGTGTTAGTACTCCAAGAGAGTTACCCTTCAACTCTCAATTTTGGGATCCATCAATGACTGAGTTTGCTAAAGGATTATTGTTTAATACTAAAGATGAACTAAAGAGAGCATGTGACATGTATCACATCAAGAAGCATCGCACATATAATGTGGTGGAGTCGAAAAAACTATTCTGGTCTGTGAGATGTGCCTCTTCAAGTACTGCCCAACGATGTCCGTGGAGGTTGCGTGCTACCAAGTTGAAGAAGCATGGATTTTTTGAGATCACAAGGTATGAAGGGCCGCACTCTTGTTTATTCAGTAATTTAACTCGGGATAACAAACATATTACTTCTCGAGTTATTAGCCATGCTGTTCGACACATTGTGGAGAAAGATCCAAGTGTGAATATTGAAGCTATTATAGCAACCATTGCAGAACAATTTCACTATACAGTGTCATATTCGAAAGCATGGCGTGGAAAGCAGAGGGCATTGATTGATATATTTGGTGAATGGGAACCGTCATATGCAAAGCTTCCTAGATACATGCTTGCACTGCAGAATGCTAACCCTGGAACAGTTGTATGTTGGGATTTCTACAGTGAAGCAAGTTCTTCTGAACAAGTCCTGAATTATGTATTCTGGGCATTTCAACCATCTGTTGAGGGGTTTCGGTATTGTCGCCCGGTGATTTCTATTGATGGAACATATCTTTATGGAAAGTACCGGGGGAAGATGCTGATTGCGATAGGCACTAATGCTGATAATAGGATATTTCCACTGGCCTATGCAATTGTGGATGAAGAGTGTACAACTAGCTGGAGCTGGTTTTTGCTGAGGCTTAGGAGGCATGTTGTGAAAGATAGAAATGGCATTTGTCTTATATCTGACCGACATCCAGGTATACTAAGTGCCATAGCTGATAATCTAATTGGATGGGCTCCACCAAGAGCTTATCATCGATATTGTTTGAGACATGTTTGCAGTAATTTTAACTCGAGATTCTCAAATGTTCAGTTGAAAAGAGCAGTATGGAAAGCAGGGAGCGAACATCAGCTTCGAAGTTTAACTTTCTATGGAAAGGATTAAAACAATCAATGCAGAAGCTTGGTCTTGGCTATCGGAGTTAGAGTCGGAGAAGTGGACATTGGTACATGATGGGGGCTTTCGTTACGGAACATTGACAACCAATCTCTCGGAGGTTTTTAATTGCGTGTTGAGGGGAGCTAGAAATGTGCCAATTACTGCGTGTGTTCAGATGACATTTCGTCGTCTCGTTAAATAATTCAACACCAGACGCGCAGAAGCCTTAAGGTATGTACAGGAGAACCCTAACAACCTTTTACTCCTCAGATTTCGATTAAGGTTGCTGAAGGTCAGGCCAAAGCTAATGAGCATAGAGTAACTAGATACAACATACAAAGAGCTACTTATGAGGTCGTGACTAGGAGGTTCAGTGAAGCTCTCAGGGGTGGAGGCAACGTTCAGACTGTTTCTCTTAGTGACCGTAATTGTTCATGTGGGAAGTGGACAATATATAAATATCCATGCACACATGTGTTAGCAATGTGCCAGGAGATTGGCATGGACTCCGTGGCGTTTGTTGATGAAGTATATAGTATTCGTTCCTACATTACTGCCTGGGGTGGGGAGTTCAATCCGGTACCACATGAAGACTATTGGTTGCAAACACTGATCACGTGCTTACCTGATCGGGATCGTCTTAGGCCGAAGAAAAGAGGAAAGCCAAAGTCAACTCGGATCCACAACGAGATGGATGAGGTTCAGCCTAGATGAACAACTCGATGTTCTATTTGCAAGCAAACGGGTCATTCAAGACGCCGTTGTCATAATGTAACTGGTGGACCTTCAGGATCGTAAATTTATGTACTCTTTAAGTAAAACGGTCATTCTTGTGCCTATTATGTACTTGTCTCAGGAACAAGACGATATATTGCTGCATTAATGACGTAATTGTGCCTATGATCGAAAATTTATGGATGCATTTTTTTTTTGTCATGATTAGCATTTGAGTTTTGGTCGAGTTTCGATTGAGTTTTGGTCGAGTTTCGATTGAGTTTCGGTCGAGTTTCGATTGAGTTTTACTAATTATTTTTTTCTATTTCGCATTTGGCACTCAGGCAAATGCACAAAAAAATTCAGACTGAAATGTGTTTCCTAAGGGGGGGGGTTGGGGTGACTCTATTGAAATTTAAGTCCCCCAAAGGATGTGCCCTCGGGTTGGGACTGTGAGAAAATTGCCACTTGGAGTGGCGATTTCAGGGCTGAAATCGCCACTCCAAGTGGCGATTTCCTCCTCCTTCCTCTAACTACAAGAAATCGCCAAATGAAGTGGCGATTTCATTACTGAAATCGCCACTTCAAGTGGCGATTTCCTAATTCATGTAGTAGAGTAAAGGGGCGCTTGAAATCGCCACTTCAAGTGGCGATTTCAGGGCGATCTAAAATCGCCATTTGGAGTGCGATTTCAGGGTTGAAAATCGCCACTCCAAGTGGCGATTTTCTCAGGCTTCCTTTTAGCCGTGAGCATCCTTCAAGGAAAAATTTCACTGAGACAATAACAGAAATTCTATCCTTGCACAAAATGCCATGCACCCTAGCATTTACCAAGCCCATAAAATTTTTTGAATCAAGATTGGGAGTTTTTTTTTTTTTTTTTTTTGCTTCCCTGATAGCTATTTGTGATGCAAATTGAACAATTCAGTAATGTTATCCTCATCAAATTTGAACAACAGAATGTATCCAATGTCATTCTGCAGGCAAGACAACCCATTAACATCATCAGACATAGCTGGGTTAATAGAGATTGCGATTCACCATCCAACGAAAGAACAACACACTAATTTCACTTCTATACTATAATACATTCCAACAGGGGAAAGGGAATTTCCAATTAGAGCGAATAAAAAACAAACCAACTGACTTACATTAAGCTGAAAAGGCAGAAAACAAACCAGTCAACCGATACTCGACCGAAACTCAACCGTAACTCGACCGAAACTCATTCGAAATTGAATCGAAACTTATCGAAACTCGATCGAAACTCAACCGAAACTTGATCGAAACTCGACCGAAACTCGATCGAAACTCGACCGAAACTCGATTGAAACTTGACTAAAACTCCACCGAAACTCGATCGAAACTCGACCCAAACTCGACCGAAAGTAAATGCCATTCATGACAAAAAGAGAAGACATTAGAACAACACGTTCTTATAAAAATTAAAATTTCAGATACATTTCAAGATAGAATTTTTACAGCAGTTGGTTAAAGTACAACAATCTATTAAACCTAGGTTCCACATCCTCGTCGAGGAGGTTGGCGAATGCGTCCAGTCCATCGCCTATATGTCGCCAATGGTATGGGATCCTCATCAATCACCTGAGATACCCCCTCCTGCATGGGTATCGAGGTAGGATGGAAAACATCATGCATAGCAGCGTCCAAATATGACTAGGAGACATCAGCATCCTCACAGATCACGGCAATGTCCACATCAACAATGTCATCAATGCGATATGCATTGTGATCTCGACAGGCAGATGTACCCTCCCCGGCGTCCCTCCTCTGTGAATACTCGTGTGGTAATGAGGACCGCATGCAAGAAGGCGATGGGGTATAGTGAAATGTCTCCATCATCTGATCAACATCGGCTCGTGTGGACTCCGGGACCTCCGGGTACAGTGCTGAAGGAGCTGTGCTCTGAACATGCCGATGCCCGACCACTGACAATGTACCATGAGCCATTGCCGTCGCGCTTCTCAAAATCTTTAGCCGCTCATCATCCACTGGGGCGGCTACAGCCTGCTCGAGCTCCACAGTCAACTGTTGAAACCTCTCATGCTGCATATAATATGACAACAAAAATTTATATGAAAGCTTATGAAGTTGAAAGAAGAAGAGACACAAAAAAATTTATAAATAGTACCAGAAACTCAAATGAAGTGCCTTCTCCCTCGTAGCCCCTTGTACTATACTCAGAACGGCCTACACATATTCGAGTGATGCTCCTAAACCAAGCCATATAATCGGGTGTGAATGAGAATCCTGCTACTATAGGCTCTCCCATTATCAGATGCTGATGCCGTGCATTCCATGTTTCAATATAAGTCCCGTGCACGGCGTCTCATGCAACATTTGACCTCCCTCGTCTTTCAATCTGATGAAGATGTAGCGAAGTATTGCATGGACATGGAATGGACTGGTGACATCCAAATTGACGAAGCACCCGGTCCGGCAAATGCCACTCAACTACATCAAAACATATCAGTGGGATCCGTGCCATCCAAATATCCGAACTTACCAAGCAGCTTGGAGGTAAAATAGATATAACTGCCGGCGAGTAAGGACACCATAAGAACTGCATAGAAAATATTTAATTAATCCATAATCAACATAATGAATCGATCTAATTGAATTCCATATTACAACATGACATACCCGTTGCTCACTATCATCCAACACATCCAACTGGTCCCTATAAGCACGTAGTGTATGGGTTGAAATATTTTTCATGTTATATCTAACGTGCCATCTAAACGCCCACGGTGCACCTAAGTGCCAATCATCATCAGCATCCGAAGGTCTCGCCTCCGGAATCTTGAGTCTCGTGGGATGGAAAATAGGAAATCGTTCCCATGCCCAAATCTGCATGTTTGGATAATTCAAAATGTTAATTAACAATAAAAATTACCTCGATCTCAAACATAAGAATAAAGTGTTTACCTGTAGCAATGGAAGATATCCTCCGATATCAGACTGGGTAGGGCTCGTAGCACACATAGTGCTCTATATAAACCAGCCAGCGTTGCCGAACCCCAGCTAAGAGCGGAAAATGCCTCCAAGTCTTCCAGAAATGGCACATACATCAACTTAACTAAATTACTAGAGGTATCTAGAAGAATAACTCCACCAATTATTCGAAGAAGTTGTCCCCTCACGAACTGCTGGACAACCTCATCATCCACATCTTCGTCCAAGTGAAGGTCGCGATAGAATTGATCGAAGAATGCCAATCGAAAACAACCTTTTGGAAATGCTTCGACAGGAGGCTCGACACCAAATAACCTCCAAATATAGCCTGCCACTCCGGAATAGTATGGCGCGGATCTAACCCAGTAACAGCAGAACCATCAATTCGAAGGCCATTCAAAATACTCACATCCTGTAGTGTAATGGTCGCCTCACCAAAAGGTAGATGGAATGTGTGGGTCTCTTGCCGCCATCTCTCAACTAGTGCAGAAATAAGGCCAACATCCAGTCGAATCTGGCCAATCCTATATATGCCAAACATGCCGACATGATCTAGATAATACTGTGCTTGTGGGTGCGACATTCCCAGTGTCTCTTTCCATATACGTGCGTCATGACGACGACATCTAAGAACCGGTAACTCCTGAAAAAAAATAAATTAAATGATACATCCGCATTAACATAAACAAATGTAAATTATTTAAGGACTGTCGATCAATAATACACACCTCGCCCTGAAATATATTGGTTGATCTATGCATCTCTTGCAAAGTGAGAACAGTAGGATCACGAGGCCCTGAATCTAAGACATTATGAGCCATGTCTGACATAACAAGTTAAAAGAATTATTAGCTGACGGTATTTCTCATTGCATCAATGTGTTTATAAAACACTTCAACATTAATACCCTTGTGCACGCCTATAAATGTAATTGAATTAGCAGAAGGCAAACAACTTAACATCTATAAATCGTTGTATCTAAATATCATAATTAGATACTATAGTACAAGCAATATAAATATAATCTAATTTCTTGTAAAACCAAGAAATGATCAATAAAATCATCATCTAAATAACTAGTTGTTGCAGATAAAACATCTCCCATGTCTGTCACAGTGCTTCATCCACGGCCAGTTACGTCAATTTGGAATCTCCTTATCAAACGTTAAAAAAGATATGAAAGAACGATTTATGCTATGTGAAAATATTAATGATCCCATGCAATATGTTCATTTCATTCTTTTAATTTGTAAATTCACTATATTTCCTGAATTAGGATTTTTGTCACAGTGAAGATCCACGGCCGGCTGTTGTGACAGTCATGGGCCATTTGCATGGATCATGGCAAAATAGATCGGGGCCATTTGGATCATTCGTGCCACAAAGATCATGCAAAAAAAAAATCACTTACTTGTAATCCTACCGGGAGGCGAGGGCATCGAGACTGATAAGGAGGAAGAAGGGGGATGATGCAATAAAGCTCCGCTTGCTGCCGACCAGGCTTCGAACGATCGATTGGAACGCTGGGGAGAAACAATGTTTGGGAACGCTCGATCGGAACTCGATTGGAATGGGTTTGAGAGAAGCGTGGAGAGGAAAATAACTTTCTATCGTCGCGCACAGGCACCGGGCTCTGGTATAAGAGGCTGAGAAAATCGCCACATGGAGTGGCGATTTCTCAGCTGAAATCACCACACCATGTGGCGATTTCAAGTCATATGAAATCGCCACATGGTGTGGCGATTTCAGAATAGTAAAATCACCACACTGTGTGGCGATTTTACTTATTGTGAAATCGCCACACCGTGTGGCGATTTTAGCTCTTTCCATGTCAGCCCTCCAGCTGACTTGGCCGAGCTCTGGGAGGTGAAATGGTACCGGAAAAACGTCATTTCAAATGGCGTTTTCCCCTTTAACACCTTCCCTGCAATATCTTTGGAACCCACCCATTGACTGTCAAACCGGTGCCAAAATGCACCGGTTATAAAAACGACTCTCCAAATTGATCCCGCCACCTCTCACCCAGACCTTTTTCCGTATCTGCATCCATACCAATCTGGCTCTGCTATTTCTTATTATTTTAAAATTTTTAATATTAAAGAATCTGTTCAATTTTTAACTATTGATTTTAACAAAATTTAAAATTTAAATACATAAAAATTATATAATTTAAATATTAATAAAATATAATTAAATTCTCTATCATTAACAATCACATCCATATTACACTTTACCTGTAAAGATTTTTATTGGAATTGGTTTAACAAATAAAATAATTAAGTAATTTTATTTTATTTTATTTTTTTGTTACAGATGGGCGATCACACCACTCTAGCGCGAGTCAAGCCCGAAACATTAGAGTACAAAATTTGCTGTAATATGACAGGACAAGGGATCCCAGAATGCCAAATCCACCGGCCAGGTTTGCGGGCGACAGAAGAAGCAACATAATCAGCCGTAGCATTGGCTTCCCGATATATATGCTGAATCTGAAAAGCACTAGTAGACTGCAGAGTGACTAAAATGTCTCTAATCAGGGGATTTAGGCCAGAATAGGAGTCCCCCTCCCGCCTAATCCATCTGATAATCGTGAGTGAGTCACCCTCAATAATCAGCCGACGATAGCCCAAATGTCGAACAACATGTGTGATACCAGCCCATGCAGCCTGTAGCTCAGCCATAGGAACCGAAATGTCGATAGAGTTGTGATCGCCAGCTGCTAGTAACTGCCCCTTCGACCCACGGATGATAAACCCAGATCTAGCAGTACGATCAAAGACAGAGCCATCAAAGTTCACTTTGACATAACCCGGAGGTGGGGACACCCAAGAGATGAAAATCATGGTCCGGTTCGCTGCCAAAGCAGCAGGGGAGTCCCAGTGGCCAGGTCCATCAGTATGAACACCAAAATAACAGCGAGTGTACTCCTTAGCATGAGAGAGAGCACGACGGATAATCGCCTGAGGTGAGGCCGTCTCTTCAGCAAAAACAATCTTATTCCTTGTCATCCAAATATGATAAGCCACGTAGGCAGATAAAACACCCTGAGAATAAGAACCATACTGAGAAGGCGATCGAAGAGCATTCAGAAAGGAGAGCCGGATTGGTCCATCCTCCAGCGACCATGAGGTAAAATGGAACAGCTGCCATATCTGAGATGCACAAGAACATAAGAATAGAACATGGCCAAAAGTAATTTTTATTAGTAGGCGTAAAAGGTATGGAATGGCATCAGGCTGCAAAGTCTTTATGCCTATGCCTTTTGTATTCATGATAAATATTATCATGTATTTTTATATTTATATTTACTCTATATAAAGCATAGATGGATGGATATTAATAAAGTTAGAAGAAATTATCATCCCTAACTAGTTCTCACATTGAGCTGCGTTGGGCCATGCACCTGCACCTAAAAGAGCACCTCCAATGACCGCTATTCCAACCATGGTCCACTTGATATATAAGGTCCATTTGGTATTGCCTTTGTTTTCTATTTTTACTTTCAATATATATTAATACAAGGTAAATTTGTCATTGCATCAATATCCATACGTATGGTAAAAAGGTTAGGATCATTTTCAATTTCTGCCCACCAGATGTTACATTTGGAAAAAGATAAATTGCTATGCCTCGGCAAGACCGAACTATTCTCATACCTTGGCAGGACCGAGCCTCGGCAAGATCGAACTATTCTCATACCTCGGCATTACTCGAGCCATCTCCATACCTCGACAGGACTGAACCATTCCATATCTCGACAGCACCAAGAACAAATCTTTCTGAAATGGGAATTAAGAGCCGAATATGACCCTCTGACCATGATCAACATAAATTTAAATCTTGATTATTTGGCGGATTCTAATCACATCGACTCCTAGCACCCTTAAGAAGGAAATAAAGCCAAATATGGCCTATTGCCCATAAATAACCAAATAATCGAATCTTGAAGCATCAATCAACTTCCTTGGCCATCGATTTGTAGGGAGAAATAGTCTCCGAGGCATGCATATTTTAAAAATTGATAACTATTATCATTACAGAAATTAAAAGATTACATATTAATCTATCTAATATGCATCAAGATCATATCTTTGCCTATATATTCAGGGTCGTTTGATCTAAAATATGCATATAAAAATATCAAGATCATATCTTGATCTTCAAGATGACTAGTCATACTATTATCTTGAAGCCTGCCTTAAGATCTAGGGATCAAATCACTTACCTTAAGAACAGTAGGTAAATTCTTATTGCTCTGCAGCCGTTCAATCATCCGGCCTCTATAATCGTTCATGCGAAGCCCCGAATGATCAGATTTCCGGGAGTGCTAGCTCGCGGAAAAATAGCTTTGCTGATCTTGAATCCTCTCACTTGAATCTTCCTCCAAGATCCACCAGGCTTCCGCTAACACCAGAATCACCAGGATTTTCTATTCTAACATTTTAGAATTACAATCCACGACAATTTAGAATTACAATCCATGACAAATCGTGTATTGTTGTTCTATTTTTGTTCTGTTTCTTTGGTGAGGGAATGCCCTCTATTTATAGTCTCGATTTAGCCTTACATTTAATTCTGACATTTAAGAATCCGTCGTTTGGCAAAAGCGAAGAGACGCCGAAGGCGCGGCGCTTGGTTTAATTCTGACGTTTGGAGAAAACCAAGGAGTCGCGGCGTTTGGTTTAGTTCCGTCGTTCGGAGAAAACCAAAGAGACGAGGGATAAATCCGACGTTCGGTAAATAAATGTCATGCATTAAATTCTATCTCATGAGATGAGATTTTAGCCATCTCATCATATGAGATCCATATTCGAGAGGTTTGGGTTCTGATCTGAATTTATTTGACTTAACCCACATAGATCATGGTCCAAGCCCAAATCAAATTTGGCTAGTCCTGAATCTATTTAAATTCAAATCAAGTCTAATTTTAAATCAATATTTGAAATTGACTTGTCCTTCTAATAGACTTAAACCAAATTGAATCTTATTCAATTGTACTTAACCCAATTGAGATAATTCAATCAATCAAATTGATTAATTAAATCATATACGATTCTCAATCGTTGATCAGCAAATAGATCATCCTAGGAAACTTCTATGCGTGTGACTCTCTAGGTTCGAACCTAAGCCGGTAGCATAGAAACAACTTTCTATACTAATCGATGTGCCCATCTAGCAATGGAACCCGACGTCCGGATAGGTCGAAGAGTTGCCGAGCAAACTCCAAGAACCCTAAGAAACAGTTACCGTATAATTCATCCTCTTGACCACAAATGCTAAGGATGGCTTAAGAGCCTGTCAACTCTAAATAGCAAATCCATAAAGTGATTTCAACTTTAGTGATCATGTGACTTTCACATGAAGTGCCTTGGCCAAGGTCTTGCTAAATTGAAACACAAGCATTTCTCCTTTTAATGGGATAGGTCAAATTCCATCTTGATCCACAACTGACTACCACAAGTACTTGACTGCACCCAGTAACCTTTCGTAGCTGGATTAGAAATCCAGGTGGTCCGGCACCTAAGTACAATGAGTTGCTTGTAAGCCACTGGTTGTGATCTTCAGGTCTGAAGGATACTTATACCTATATCTTCTCGGATTAACTCTTGACAGCAGAGTATCCGGAAATGAGTCACGTTCGGTGAAATGTACTCCTACACTTTCACCTGTATGTCATACCAGTGTCTCTACACTCCTTGGTTAAGAGGATAACCAACAAATATGATATACAATGTCCTATAATTGATAGTACTATGGCCCTGTCATAGTATATCATTTGGTCGCGAACTCTTTTAAGGACCTTCTAAGATAAATCCTCCTTTATCGTGAGGAAGATCCTAAGGGCTTCATTACTTTCAGGAGTATTAAGAAGATGTTCTTGTAATGAATAAACTGCCAAATAACTTTTATTAATATATCAATTTATATACAATTTACATCAGCACAATCATCAAATGATTGGCTTTAGGATACAATTCCCAACAAACTCCCACTTAGCCTAAAGCCACTCATTACAGTATCTAATACCCATCTTCAACTTATAGTTGTCAAACTCCTTGATGCTGAGTGCTTTAGTAAATGGGTCACCTAGGTTTTCCTTTCCATCAATCTTCTAAGATTTATGTCACCTCGGTCTACTATCTCTCGAATAAGATGAAACCGGCGCAGTATGTGCTTGGTGCGCTGATGTGCTCGTGGTTCCTTTGCTTGAGCTATGGCACCAGTGCTGTCACTGTATAACAGGACTGGTTCATCTATGGAAGGTGTCACTCCAAGCTCGGAGATGAACTTTCGCAGCCACACAGCTTCTTTCGCAGCATCTGATGCAGCGATGTACTCTGCCTCGCACACCGAATCTGCCACTGTATGTTGCTTGGAACTTTTCCAGCAAACAGCTCCACCATTTAGGATAAACACGAAACCCGATACACTTTTGCTATCATCATGATCTGATTGAAAACTGGAATCAGTATATCCAACAAGTTTCAAATCAGACTCTCCATAGACTAACCACTGGTCCTTAGTATTTCTCAAATACTTAAGGATTGTCTTAACAACTTGCCAGTGTTTTTCTCCTGGATCAGATTGGTATCTACTCACTACTCCTAGTGAGTATGCCACATCTGGTCTTGTACATGTCATGGTGTACATAATCGATCCTACTGCCGAAGCATATGGAATTCGACTCATACGTTCTCTTTCATTAGGAGTTGTCGGACAATCCTTCTTAGAAAGATGAATTCCATGGCCTATCGGAAGATAGCCTTTCTTGGAATTCTCCATGCTAAACCTCTTTAGCACTGTGTCAATGTACGTAGATTGGGATAAACCTAGCATCCTCTTAGATCTATCTCTATAGATCTTCATCCCTAGGATGTATGATGCTTCTCCCAGATCTTTCATGGAGAATTGTGATGATAACCATGTCTTTATTCCTTGTAATGCAGGGATATCATTCCCGATTAAGAGAATATCATCCACATATAATACAAGAAATACAATAACAGAATCGTTAGCCCATTTATAAATGCAAGGTTCTTCTTTATTCTTAATAAAGCCATAAGATTTGATCACTTTATCAAATCGTATGTTCCAACTCCTTGATGCTTGCTTAAGTCCATAAATAGACTTCTGTAGCCTGCACACTTTAGACTCGTCTTCAGATATAAAACCTTCAGGCTGTATCATATACACCTGTTCTTCTAAATCACCATTTAGAAAAGCGGTTTTAACATCCATCTGCCAAATCTCATAATCGAAGTGTGCTGCTATAGCTAGCATAATCCGAATGGATTTCAGCATTGCCACAGGAGAAAACGTTTCGTCATAGTCAATACCATAACGTTGACGATACCCCTTGGCAACCAGACGTGCTTTATAGGTCTCTACCTTTCCGTCTGTGCCTCTTTTCCTCTTGAAAACCCATTTACACCCTATGGGTTTTATCCCTTCGGGTGGTCAACTAATGTCCATACATTATTGTCCTTCATGGAATCAAGTTCGGATTTCATGGCATCAAGCCATTTATTAGAGTCAGTCCTTTGCATAGCATCCATATAGGTGATCGGATCCTCGTTGTTCTCATCGAGTTCAACAGGATCATCATTCTGGACCAAGAAACCCAAGTATCTGTCCGGTTGATGTGGTACTCTACCAGATCGCCTTAATGGTGCATCTAAAATGGGTTTTGAGTTTGATCTAATCAACTCAGATTCTAGGGGTTCACTGGTTTGTGTTGTTCCTTCTACTTGATGAACTTCCTCAAGTTCAACATTAGAGCTATTTGTTCCTTCACTAAGGAACTCCTTTTCAAGAAAAACTGCTCTATTACTAATGAACAACTTTTGTTCTTCAGTATTGTAGAAGTAATATCCTTTTGTTTCTTTCGGATAGCCGATGAAAAAACATTTGTCAGATTTGGGTTCAAGTTTGTCTGATTTTGCACGTTTCACATAAGCCGGACACCCCCAGACTCTCAGATAGGTAATAACCGGTTTATGTCCATACCACATCTCATGTGGAGTTTTAGAAACAGACTTACTTGGAACCTTATTAAGAATATGACAAGCTGATTCTAATGCGTATCCCCAAAATGATATTGGCAAGCTTGCAAAACCCATCATGGACCGAACCATGTCTAACAGAGTTCGATTCCTTCTTTCCGACACACCGTTATGTTGCGTGTTCCAGGAGGAGTCCATTGGGAGAGAATCCCATTCTCCTTTAAATATGTCACAAATCATTGGAAAGGTATTCGCCTCCTCGATCTGATCGAAGGGTCTTAATACATTTTCCTATTTGTTTTTCTACTTCTTTATGATATAGTTTGAACATTTCAAACGATTCAGATTTATGTCGCATAAGATAGACATAACCGAACCTAGAAAGGTCGTCTGTAAAAGTAATGAAGTAGTAGTATCCACCTTTGGCACAAGTGCTCATTGGTCCACATACATCAGTATGTACTAGACCCAATAGCTCTTTGGCTTTTTCACCTTTTTCAGTAAAAGATGACTTGGTCATTTTACCAAGAAGACATGATTCACAGGTAGTTAATGATTCACAATCATCAACTCGAAGGATGCCCTCCTGAGTTAACCTGTTTAATCTGTTCTTGTTGATATGACCCAGCCGATGGTGCCAAAGATAAATATCTGTGACATCAGTTGTTCTAGGGCGCTTACTTGATTGGTACACTACATTCACAGGCTGTGATAATATATAAATGCCATTAGATAAATGCCCAGTCATTACAGTGACTCCATTCATAATGATATTCAAAGTAACATCCTTTATTGAAATTTCATAATTATTTTTGGCCAGAAGGCCTACAGAAATTACGTTCAATAAGAACGTTGGGCAAAAATGACAATCATTTAGTATAATGACATTTCTATTGAAAACTATTTCAAGAACTCCTAATGCCAGTACTGGAACTAATCTTCCATCGCCGACATTTAGGAATCTTTCATTGTCCTCAAATCTTCTGGTGACCTGTAGTCCCTGCAATGAATTGCAAATGTTAAAAGGACTCCCGGTATCCAATACCCAGGTCTGATTATCATATATAGAAAAATTACAAGGTGTTATCATATAAATACCTTGTTGAGCAACATCTTGCTCCTTTTTCTTCTTTGGCCTGTTTGGATCAAGTGTGGCAATGTAAAGAGGACAGTTCCTCTTCCAGTGCCCTTGCATCTTGCAGTGAAAGCATTCAGCTTGACTTTTATCAACTTTCTTCTTCTGCATCTGACCCCTTATAGATGTCCTAGCATGTTGCACCCTTTTATTATTCTTTTTCTTCTTCCCTTTCCCAAAGGGTTTACGCCCTACCTTAGATCCTTCAACCACATTAACCAAACCCTTAGAGAGCTGGTTATCCTTCTCAAAGTTCTGTAACAACCCCAACAAACCGTGGTAGTTGACTGCAGGCTTTGTCATTCGAAAATGAGTAAGGAAAGGTCGGAAGGATGGAGGCAAGGAATTCAGGATCGCATCTTTTCCCAACTGCTCATGTAAGGGAAAGCCGAGCTTGCTTAGGAGTTCTATCTTCTCGATCATGTACAATACATGATCAGTGACAGGAGATCCATCTCTCATTCGAGCATTGAAAATAGCACAACTAGTCTTGTGCCTTTCAACATCGTCGGGTGTGCCGAAAGATTCATTCAACGCTTGAATGATTTCTTCTGGCTGAGCATTCTCGAACCGGCGACCGAATTCATCGTTCATTGCTGCTAACATGATACAACGCACGCTAGTTCTATCATTGAGCCACTTCTGATAAGTGTCTCTCTCAGAACTTTGGGTGTTTGCATCAGGTATCTTTGGTGCAGGATTATTCAGAATATATAGAATCCTCTCATGCTCAAGGACGATCTTAAGTTTTCTGAACCAGCTATTGAAATTGGAACCATTCAATTTGTCACTATCCAATAGGGACCTTAATGATAAATTAGTGGCCATGTTCTGCATAAGGAAAAACTAAAGTTTATTAGTATATAAATTGATTCAGTCTAAAGACTTGGACTTTAGTCTAAAGATTCTCCACTATTTTGTTCAAATTGGCAGCCTCTACACCCCAATTCGAAGAATTATTCTTAATTCTTTAGCGGGCACTAAGATCTACATAAACTACATACAGGCCCAAGTGAAGCTTGGCTAACCCATATGCATCTAAGAGTAGGTTCAAAACCAATTGTTTCCCCAAACAATTCTTAGTGTTCAGTTTTGCCCCATGTACCTCTTCAGCAGGCATGAAGTGCCTCCACTGAAAGTTCTGGTTAGGTCCAACCATTAAATGATATAATCAGTGTAACCTATCAATAGACAACCAAGCCCGAGTGAAGCTCGGCTCACCTGACTGTTTATTTAATAGTTACGCTGACTTATCATATAATGAATGATAATTCCGATGGTTGACAAGCACCAGGCATGGAGTGCCTCCAATGATTATCAAGACATCGGACTCATTATCACCCACCTTAATGGGAGGCTATGATCTAGTTATCATATAACTATTTCATTTTAAGGACCTAATAATTTTAGAGGATTTTAATAATATGAAGATAAATTGACTAATCAAGTTCTCCCACTGAATCTATGAAATCGGTAGAATGAAACAAGATTAAGTCAGGTTAAGTGGCACCTAAATCAGTCATACTGATATCCTTACAGGCATGGGTCAACCCGAATCAGGTAAATGATCTGAATCATAAATGGTTCACCACAATGACCAGGTGAGAGAGATCGATGGGAGGGATATGCCATTAACTCGTTAAAGACGCATCAATACGAGTAGCTCCCAATTAAAAACCATTCGATCGTTGATCCTAGAGCAACTTGCCATCCCACCTTGACATCATATGGTTAACCAATTCTGATTTGACCATCTAATAGATTCATGCTCAACCACGGAGCCTAATCTACTTCCATTTGGTTTAATCAAAGAGAAGGACTTGATCAACTACAACTATTGTTTGATTTAGAGCATTCTTAACCTAATCTAATTAGATTTGAACAAATACTCTTTTAGTCCAGTTGATTTAAACCTTAGAGTCTAACCCTTTATGGACCCGATTTAGCTAACCCAAATGATTAAATATATTTCATGTTAACATGTCATATATTTCAATCAAGCATAATGTTACTACTCATAATTCCTATATTTAGATCATATCTAAAAAAAAATTATGAACTAATATTTGACATTCAAATAAAACTCTCATAAATATTTGTATGTTTTATAACATAGACATCATGCCATCATATATCATATCTATGTTTTTATACTAAACATGCAAATATTATGGTTTTATACAACATCAATATGTATCAAATATAAAATATCTTTTGAGAGTGTGTGTAATCTATGTTTTGATGCCAAAGCACAATTTAAATTTTCTTTAAACAAAGCATCAACGATAAAATAATCGCACGGCAATATGTCACAGAATACCTCATTGAATGGGTAATTTGGATTTTCAATCCACCTGTGACCATATGGCCTTGTGATAAGTTTTAGCCATAATTACACAATTAATGAGAATATTAATTTACATGCAATAAATTAGATCATTAACGAAACCATGGCTCTGATACCATTTGTAGGGAGAAATAGTCTCCGAGGCATGCATATTTTTAAAAATTGATAACTATTATCATTGCGGAAATTAAAAGATTACATATTAATCTATCTAATATGCATCAAGATCATATCTTTGCCTATATATTCAGGGTCATTTGATCTAAAATATGCATATAAAAACATCAAGATCATATCTTGATCTTCAAGATGACTAGTCACACTATTATCTTGAAGCCTGCCTTAAGATCTAGGGATCAAATCACTTACCTTAAGAACAGTAGGTAAATCTTATTGCTCTGCAGCCGTTCAATCGTCCGGCCTCTAGTATCGTCCACGCGAAGCCCCGAATGATCAGATTTCTGGGAGTGCTAGCTCGCGAAAAAATAGCTTTGCTGATCTTGAATCCTCTCACTTGAATCTTCCTCCAAGATCCACCAGGCTTCCGTTAACACCAGAATCACCAGGATTTTCTATTCTAACATTTTAGAATTACAATCCATGACAATTTAGAATTACAATTCACGACAAATCGTGTATTGTTGTTCTATTTTTGTTCTGTGTTCTCTGGTGAGGGAATGCCCTCTATTTATAGTCTCGATTTAGCCTTACATTTAATTCTGACATTTAAGAATCCGTCGTTTGGCAAAAGTGAAGAGACGCCGAAGGCGCGACGCTTGGTTTAATTCCGACATTCGGAGTCGCGGCGTTTGGTTTAGTTCTGTCATTCGAAGAAAACCAAAGAGACGAGGGATAAATCCGACGTTCGGTAAATAAATGTCATGCATTAAATTCTATCTCATGAGATGAGATTTTAGCCATATCATCATATGAATCCATATTCGAGAGGTTTGGGTTCTGATCTGAATTTATTTGACTTAACCCACATAGATCATGGTCCAAGCCCAAATCAAATTTGGCTAGTCCTGAATCTATTTAAATTCAAATCAAGTCTAATTTCAAATCAATATTTGAAATTGACTTGTCCTTCTAATAGACTTAAACCAAATTGAATCTTATTCAATTGTACTTAACCCAATTGAGATAATTCAATCAATCAAATTGATTAATTAAATCATATACGATTCTCAATCGTTGATCAGCAAATAGATCATCCTAGGAAACTTCTATGGGTGTGACTCTCTAGGTTCGAACCTAAGCCGGTAGCATAGAAACAACTTTCTATACTAATCGATGTGCCCATCTAGCAATGAAACCCGACGTCCGGATAGGTCGAAGAGTTGCCGAGCAAACTCAAAGAACCATAAGAAACAGTTACCGTATAATTCATCCTCTTGACCACAAATGCTAAGGATGGCTTAAGAGCCTGTCAACTCTAAATAGCAAATCCATAAAGTGATTTCAACTTTAGTGATCATGTGACTTTCACATGAAGTGCCTTGGCCAAGGTCTTGCTAAATTGAAACACAAGCATTTCTCCTTTTAATGGGATAGGTCAAATTCCATCTTGATCTACAACTGACTACCACAAGTACTTGACTGCACCCAGTAACCTTTCGTAGCTGGATTAGTAATCCAGGTGGTCCGGCACCTAAGTACAATGAGTTGCTTGTAAGCCACTGGTTATGATCTTCAGGTCTGAAGGATACTTATACCTATATCTTCTCGGATTAACTCTTGACAGCAGAGTATCCGAAAATGAGTCACGTTCGGTGAAATGTACTCCTACACTTTCACCTGTATGTCATACCAGTGTCTCTACACTCCTTGGTTTAGAGGATAACCAACAAATGTGATATACAACGTCCTATAATTGATAGTACTATGGCCCTGTCATAGTATATCATTTGGTCGCAAACTCTTTTAAGGACCTTCTAAGATAAATCCTCTTTTATCGTGAGGAAGATCCTAAGGGCTTCATTACTTTCAGGAGTATTAAGAAGATGTTCTTGTAATGAATAAACTGCCAAATAACTTTTATTAATATATTAATTTATATATAATTTACATCAGCATAATCATCAAATGATTGGCTTTAGGATACAATTCCAAACACGATTCTCATAACAAACAGGATTCGAATCCTATCAGCCTCGTAACCAACTTGATTCGAATCAGATTCAAATCATACTGGTTTCTAACTTTCCAATACACGCTCGAGAAGTCAAGTAATAGCCCGCCAATATTCCAGCAGCCTATAAATACCTTGTCCTAAGGCTTCCTCGGGCATGCTCACTCGAAATGAAGAAAGCTCAAGCAGGGTTTTCAGCTCTCGAGAGGTCATTCTTGAGAGACTTTTCTACAAGAGACTTCTCCTCACATCTATTTGCTGTGAATCTTCACTGACTTGGGTGTCGGAGGGTCTTCCATAGGGGCCACCCCCAATGCTTTCTGTCTGAGGACTGTTTTACAGGTTCATCCGAACGGGAGATTACAACCTGGATCCAGACGTAGGCCACACCCAAGCCGAAGAATGGGATTCAACGACAACAGATTGGCGCTAGAGGAAGGGACTCAAGTCCCGTTAAACTTGAAATCAAGGAGTTAAGGTTCTTGATAAGACGAATAATCCTTCAATGGCCAACCGAAGAAGAATAACCTCACATGCTCTGGATCAGACCGCATCCCAAAGGCCGATCTCACAAATAATGTCGCACCTCCACAACCACCACCGACTGAGATTCCTTCATCGCCAGCAGTCTCGATCACTCAGGACAAGTTTGCCACACTAATTCAGCAGGTTCAAGCTCTGACCCAGCTGGTATACGGGCTCCATAGAGTTCCTCGTCCAACTGCACCAGCTCCACAACTTTCTGACGAAGCTGTTGCCCCTGTTTCATCGGTGATTTCTTCTTTTAGTCCGCTCGAAGTCACAAGCCATCTTTGGCAGCCCAACCACAAAGGGCCTAAACCAGCACCATAGAGGGCGGGAGGGAAGAGCCCGCCTAGATCTCGACAAGCTCGATCTCTCTCTCTGGTGTATCCCACCATGACTCGATGCCATGAACGTAGTCCCCTCGGCCCATTTCTCCTATCCCTCGCGATGAGGAAGTCCAGCGATAGCTTCATGAGATGCGTCAGGAGTGGCGCCAAGAGCTGGATGCTGTCAAGCAGACTCCTCCCCAATCGAAGGCGCAACAGGGCATCCTCTTTATCGAGGAGATCATGCGGGAGATAATCCCTCCCCATGCTAAGATTTCCACCATTAAGCCGTACTATGGATCCACCGATATTGATGATCACCTGAGCAGCTTTCGATCCATCATAATGTTCCACAGAGCATCATATGCAATCCTGTATCGAGCCTTCCCTTCCACTTTTAGAGGTTCCGCCAGAACTTGGTTTAACAGCTTGAAGTCAAGTTCCATCAGTTTTTTTGATGAACTGAGCTGTCTATTCATCAGTAGTTCGTCAGTAGTCATCGCCACCAAAGAAGGTCCGACTCTCTCTTCGAGGTCAAGCAACGAGAGGGGGAATCCTTGAGAAGTTATCTTAGCCACTTCAACACGGCCATGCTAAAGGTAGACCACCTCAACATTGAGATGGCCATGTCCGCTCTAGCAGAAGGGTATCGAAGGAGGGTGACTTCTACTTAACCTTGGAGGTCAACTATCTAAAGAATCTCTTCAACATGATGGCTTTGGCGGATAAATATGCTAGGGTCGAGGAATCATAGAGGTCCACCCAACCGAGCAGTCCAAAAAGAAGGAGATTAAAGGCTCGAAAAAAAATTGACTCTCTTGCCATGCAAGCCCGTCTCATCGCCAAAAAGCTCCTCTTCTACCACTTAGAGATCATACTCGAAGTAAAGCATGGAGGTTCAATCAGTATACTCTGCTCACTGCACCAAGGGCGCAATCTTGATGAAGATCGAGCGTTAGATCCCTTGACCGCCACCCCTTCGAAAAAACTTGGCTCGGAGGGATATGACAAAATACTATCGATTTCATCGAGATTATGGGCACGACACAGAGGAGTGCTTTGCAGCTTCGAAACAAAATCAAGCAGCTCATCTGCCAAGGGATCGATTCAGAAGGGCACTTGAGTCGAACAATCAGGAGACCGTTAATCCGAGACATATCAACTACCTCCATCGAACCCACTGGTTGTTGGCAACGTTAATATGATTTCTATGATCGGATCTTCCCCAGCTCAGCTAGATGAAGAAGAAAACCATCCAAAGAGGAGTTAGTCCGAGGAACTCGCTTTCTCAGAGGAAGATCTTCAAGGGATACAATATCCACATGATGATGCTTTAATTGTATCTCTTAATACAAATGATTATGATATACATCGTATTTTGGTTGATAGTGGAAGCTCCATTAATATTTTATATTTTGATGCTTTTGTGAATATGAAGCTGTGAATGGAAGATCTCCAAATCATAGACTCTACCCTGGTAGGATTCATCGGCGATGCTGTTACTCCCGAAGGAGTCATCACATTGGTGGTCTGAGTCGGCACTTGGTCTAGTGTAGCAATCGTTCATGCAAATTTTCTGATAACTAAGCTTCGGTCACCCTATAATATGACCCTTGGTAGGCCCAGATAGATGTCTCTCAAGGCTGTTATATCCATTCCTCATCTTGCCATGAAGTTCCTTACAGAGTGGGGAGTGAAAATAGTTAAGAAAAACCAAGTTGTGGCTCAGTACTGCTTTGTCGTAGATCTTCAGTCCAGAAGACCCGAGGTTGATGGGCTAGACACTCGGAAGGACTTTGCCGAGCAACTAGGAGAGCCAGCCGAGGAACTCGAAGAGGTATCTCTTGACGAGGCTCGGTCAGACCGAGCCATAAAGGTAGGGTCATAATTGAAAGGGGAGCCTCGGCAAGATTTGATCGAGTTCCTTCGAAGAAACACTGATATCTTCACCTGGTTTGCTTCAGATATGCTAGGGATCAGCCCGGATATTTTTGTCCATCACCTTAACGTGGATGAGATATTCCGGCTAATCAAGCAGAAGAAAAGAAGCTTCGCCCCCGAGCGTCAGAAGGCCATTGAAGGGGAAGTTGACAAATGTTGGGAATTGTCCTAAAGCCAATCAACTAACATGTAGATGATTATGCAAGTTGTAAATGTATATAAATTATTAATTAATAAAATATTTTTTTGGCAGTTCATCACATCGCATCTTCTTGAAATAAATTCTTTTGTGATGGAGTCCTTAGAACCATAATCTATTCAATAAAGAGAGGGTTTATTGAGTGGTTCTTAAAATAATCGTGACCAAATGATATATAGTTATAGGACAATTATGTATCAAGTAAAGGTCGTTGTATGTCATATGGGTTAGTTCTCCTCTTTACCAAGGAGTATGGTGACACTGGTATGACATGCAAGTGAGGTGTATGACATTTCACTGAATGTGACCAATCTGCGGAACACTCTTCTGCCAAGAAGTATTCGCGAAGGGATATGGATATAAGTGTCCCTCTGACCTGAGATTACCATGGTAGCTTGCAAACAACTTACTGTACTTTGGTGCCAGATTACCTGGATTTTTAATCTAGTGACAGAAGGTTTTTGGGTGCAGTAAAGTACTTGTGGAGCAGTGAGTGGATCAAGATGGAATTGACCCTCCAAATAGTTTGGAACAAATGTCTCACTGTATTTCAATTTAGCAAAACCTTGGCCAGGATAGTCCCTGTGAGGAGTCACATGACTTATGAAGATTGAGACACTTTATGGATGAACGGATTAAGGGTTGGCAGTTAAAACCTAAGTCATCTTGAGTATTGAGAGTCAAAGGGATGAATTATATGGTAACCATATGCCAGAGGTTCTTGATAGTTGCTCTGCGACCTTTGGCCTATCCGGACGTCGGGTGTTATTGCTAGATGGCAACTTCGATTAGTATTGGAAGTGTCCAGTGCTACCAGCTTAGTGTTCGAACCTATGGGGTCACAAACCATAGGGGATTCTACTTGACTGGATGATTGAGAAACTAAATGTTAGTAAATTAATTGAAGGATTAAATTGGCAATACGATTGCTGGCTAGCTTAATTTGATTGAGCTATGAACATCTTGGTCAAATCAAATAGGATTTAGTTTGGACTCAAATTTAGGTAAGCCTAATGTTAACATCCTTATCCGTTTAAATTTGAATTATGAATTTGAATTTAAACTAATTTTAATTTTAAATTTAAAGATTGAATTTTGAATTCAAAACTTTAAGTCTGCATTTACAATGGATGTTAATGACCTCTCCCTAATTACCCCTCATTCCTTAACTTCTAACCTTTTCGGTTTTTAACTGAAAAAAGAGATAAAGAGTTTCTTCCTTAACTTCTTTTCTATTTTTAACTAAAAATAAAGATGAAGGGTTCCTCCTTATCTTTTAGTTGGAAAAGGAAATGACATGTAGATGAGAAGCTTTTAAGGTGAAAGGGATTCTGGCTATAAAACCTAGGGGTAAAATGTTTCCTCAAAAGATACATCCTTTTGATAATTCCATGAGCACCTTGGTGTTAAAGAGAAGAAATCTATCGTCGAAGCCTAGGAGAGGAGCTAGCACTCCGAAGAGGCTGGTCAGGACCAGAGCCCCGGTGTGGATCACCTGTAGAAGCCATGCACCTTTGTGTGGCTTGCAGAAGTACTATATACCATCGCCTTCTACTACTGCGTGAGTAATTAAGCATCAAAAGGTAAAAGATTCATTTGTTACTAGTGACTTAGATATGATCTAAGACACTAGGCGACACACATAGATATGATCTATGTTATTTATGTCAACATAGATTTGATCTATATCCTTTTCTTTTATACTTTTTTATATATATTGATTCTGTTGTAGGCTGATATTGGATTAGATCCAATATTTCATTACTTCTGGTGCATGTTTATTTTACAAAATGTTAAAATGCATTTCTGTTGCCTGCAAAAGCTATACTAACAATGGTATCAGAGCTTGGTTAGTGTTCTTAGTTTCTAGCGTGCTCTACTCTGGCATGGTCCAATAAGGGAGGCTACTGGTAGTACCTGGATTATCATGCCTAACGAGCGTCTGGTAGGGATATCAGGGATGCACCAATGAGGGAGGCTATTGGTAGTACCTCGGTACGTGGTACCCAACTATCCATGACTCGGAGAGTGCAATAGGCTGCTGAGAGTACTTGAAGGCTATTTTGGTAGGAAGCTAAGTACTTGGATTGGATAAATTCATAAGGCCATCTGACCATAGGAGAGAGGTAGGGTTTAAAGACCTTTTTTTCATTCAATGGGGTCTCCTATGGCGTGTAGGGATGCCATTTGTGTCATGACTCATGAAGAAGAAAAGTGATGAAAATATAAATTAAAACTGTTTTAATCCCATTTTTGGTTGATATGATCATAAATTATTTTAATTTTTGTAAAATCTATTTTACATGTTAAATTAAAATTGTTTCAATTTAAGAGTTTGTTGACTTTAATTGATAAATTAAATTATCTTAAATGACAAAGATATCTAGAAATATGATTTGAAGATCTTAGGTCATTTGTATAAGTTTTAAGGGTCATGGGTTAGCTTGAGTTGGATCCTTAATTGAGTTAGACCTAAGTTTATATTAATTGGACTAAAAAGAGAACTTAAATCTAATCAACAGTTGAGTTAGGTTACATTCTTTTTAGATATCTTTAATTAATTAGATTGATTAGTTCATAAATCTAAATGGACTTGTTTTGTTGCTCAGTGGTGAGCCCAAGTCTTTAAACTAATCTAATCAAATCTGATGAACCCATCCCATGATCTCACTTACCTGTAAGATATGGTCGATCAAAATTGATTGGGTAACTCCATGATTCAAGTTAGCTCATGTTACTTATGGTAAATCAGTATGACTGATTTATGTACACATTGACTAATTATTCATGAACCATTTTACAAGTTAGTGGGAGAGTTCTTGATTATAGTCCATGTGTTCTCTTTCATATGTCACACATTAAAAAGAAATCCTCTAAATTATTAGGTTCTTAAAAAGATGAAGTTATAGAGATAACTAAGTCTTAGCCTCCCATTAAGTGGATGGTAATGGGTCCAATAGTTGGGTGATCATTGGTAGACCCAAAGGTCGAATGTTTATCAGGCTATTAGAATTGCTAATCCTAATATGATGGCTCAATGTGACTCTCTTAACGGTAGTCAGATGGGCCAGCCAAAGTCAGGCTTTGCTATTCGTTAGTTAGAAGTATTGAATTTTATCATGTTAATGGTTGGACCTAACTAGGACCTTCAATAGGAGGCCCAAAGGCCGATTGAAGAGCATCCTGGAGCAAAATTAATTACTAGAAGTTACTTGAAGAAGTAATCGATTAAAGAACCTACCTTTAGATGTGCATGGGTGAGCCGGCCAAAGTCGGGCTCATGTATTGTCTATTAGATTCAAGTACCCACTAAGGGATTAAGAGTAATTCTTCGGATTGGAGGTAGAGGCTACCAGTCTGAATAAAATATTGGGAGGGCCTTTAGACTAAAGTCCATGTCTTTAGGATAATAATTCATATATAATAATATGTTTTGATTTTCCTTTCAGATAATATCTACCAACTTGTCGCTCCGTTCATTACTTGATAATAAAAAACTTAAGGGTCCCAACTTTGATAGTTGGTATCAAAGGCTTAGGATTATCATAGAGCATGAATGGATCCTTTATGTGATAACGGATCCAGCACCTGAAGTCCCTACTCCTAATGCTTAGGGTTCGATCAAGGACACTTATCAAAAGTGGCTCTCTGATCGTACCACTGTCCGATGCATAATGCTAGCAGCGATAAACGACGAGTTCAGTCGCAAATTTGAGGAAGCCCAGCCAGAGAAAATTCTTCAAAAGTTGAAGGAATCCTTTGGAACACCAGACGATGTTGAGAGGTATAAGGTCTCTTGTGCCATCTACAACGCGCAGATGCGTGATGGAGCCTCAGCCACTGATCATGCATTGTACATGTTCGAGATGATTGAACGCTTGGGCAAACTCGGTTGTCTCTTGCATGAACAACTTGGGAAAGATGCGATACTGAACTCCCTGCCTCCTTCCTATCTCAACTTTCTTGATCATTATAGAATAAATAAGCATGCTGTAAACTATCATGGTTTACTTGGTTTACTGCAAAATTATGAGAAAGATCACCAGCTCGATAAAAGGATGGTGAATTTAGTGGGAGGTTCTTTGGTAAGTCGTCATCCTTTTAAGAAAGAAAAAAAGAAAAACAAAAGGAAGATGGTGCAGAATGCTGGAACCAATCATGCGAAAAAGGTTAAAGCTGATTAGAGTAAGGTGGAGTGCTTCTTTTGTAAGAAGCAGGGTCATTGGAAGAGGAACTGTCCCCTTTATATTGCATCCCTTGACCCAATAGGTCCAAGAAAAGGAAGCAGCAAGGGAATGCTGAACAAGGTATATATATGATAACATATTATAATTTCTCTATCTATGATACTACTAATTGGGTATTGGATACCGGAAGTCCAATTCACATATGCAATTCTTTGCAAGGACTTCAAGTTAGTGGAAGATTCGAGGACGATGAGAGATTCTTAAATGTGGGAAATGGAAGCCAAGTTCCAGTTTTGGCGTTGGGAGTCGTCAAACTTGTTTTTGAGTCTTGTACAATCATTTTAAATGAATGTCATTATTGTCCATCTTTCATTTTAAATATCATTTCTGTAGGCCAATTGACCATGTCTGGTTATGAACCATCAATAAAGAATGACATTTGTAAAATCATTATGAATGGTTCTATTATGATGAATGGATATATGAGTAATGGCATATATGTACTATTGTGACCTGTTAGTGTAATGTATACATCTAGCAAACGTCCTATAATAAACGATATCAGTAATACTTACCTTTGACACTGTCGGCAAGGTCATATTAACAAGAACAAGATAAACATGTTGAGGCAAGAAGGTCTACTTGAGGTTAATGATTTCGAATCATTACCAATCTGTAAATCTTGTCTTATGGGTAAAATGACCAAATCATCTTCTAGTGAAAAAGGTGAACGGGCCAATGAAATTCTAAGTCTGGTACATACCGATGTATGCGAACCTATAAATGTCAGTGCTAGGGGTGGATATAATTATTTCATTATGTTTACAGATGATCTTTTAAGGTATGGTTATATATTCTTGATGAGACATAAGTCTGAATTGTTTGAAATATTCAAACGATATCGTAATGAAGCAGAAAAACAAATAGGAAAGTTTATCAAAACCCTTTGATCAGATCGAGGTGGTGAATATCTTTCCAGTGAGTTTCTAACATATCTTGAGAAGAATGAGATTCTCTCTCAATGGAGACCTCTAGGGATACCTCAGTTAAATGGAGTGTCTAAAAGGAGGAATCGAACCCTGCTAGACATGGTTCGGTCCATAATGGGCTTTACTTCTCTGCCGATCTTCTTTTGGGGTTATGCTTTAGAGTCAGCTTATTATCTTTTAAATAGGATCCCAAGTAAGTCCGTTACCAAAATACCATATGAGATATGGACTGGGCATAAGCCGATACTCTCATACCTTCGGGTCTGAGGCTGCTCTGCTTATGTTAAACATTTGAAAACAGAAAAGCTTGGACCTAGGTCTGATCGGTGCCTATTTGTAGGATATCCAAAAGAGACTAAGGGGTATTACTTTTACTTGCCTGAAGAACAAAAGTTGTTCGTCAGTCTTAGGGCTATCTTTTTAGAAAAGGAGTTTCTTGGTGAAGGAATTGGAGCTACTAAGATTGAACTTAGTGAAGTTCAATAAGGAGAAAAATCGATACACTTAAGAGACGATACAGAAGCGAATTTGATTAAAACAAACCCAGAGCCTATACAAGAACTATTAAGGAGATCTAGTAGGGTACTCCGTCAATTGGATAGATACTATGGTTTCTTGGTCCAGGACGACGATCCTATTGAACTCGATGAGAACAATGAGGATCCGATCACCTATATGGATGCAATGTAGAGGTTTGACTCTGACAAATGGCTAGAAGCCATGAAATCCAAAATAACGTCTATGGAAATCAACAATGTATGGACATTGGTTGATCCATCCGAGGGGATAAAACCTATTGGGTTCAAATGAATTTTCAAAAGAAAAAGAGGCGTAGATGGGCGAGTAGAGACCTATAAAGCCCATCTGGTTGCTAAGGGATATCATCAACGTTATGGTATAGACTATGATGAGACATTTTCTCCTATGGTAATGCTCAAATCCATTCGGATTATATTTGCTTTAGCAGCATGCTTTGATTATGAAATCTGGCAAATGGATGTCCGAACAACTTTCCTGAATGGTGAGCTGGACGAGGAGGTGTATATGATACAACCTGAAGGGTTCACATCCACATATGAGTCAAAAGTGTGCAAGCTACAAAGATCCATTTATGGATTGAAACAGACATCTCGGAGTTGAAACATGCGGTTTGATAAATGTATCAAGACGTATGGTTTCGTTAGAAATAGAGAAGAACCTTGCATTTACAAATGGGCTAATGGTTCTGTGGTTGTATTTTTTGTATTGTATGTGGATGACATTCTCTTAATCGAGAATGACTTTCCAGCACTACAGGGAATAAAGGTCTGGTTGTCATCTCAATTCTTTATGAAGGACTTGGGTGAAGCCTCTTATATACTTGGTATGAAAATCTATAGAAATAGACCTAAGAGGCTTCTGGGATTATCCCAATCTACGTACATAGACACTATGCTGAAACGGTTTAGCATGAAAAATTCTAATAAAGGCTATCTTCTAATAGGCCATAGAATTTCTCTCTCCAAAAAGGATTGTGCAACAACTCCAGCGAAAAGCGAGCGTATGAGTAGGATTCCATATGCTTCGGTAGTGGGTTCTATCATATATGTTATGACATGTACTAGACCAGGCGTGGCATATTCACTAGGGATAGTGAGCAGATACCAGTTTGACCCAGGTGACGCTCATTGGAAAGTAGTGAAGACTATTATTAAGTATTTACAAAATACTAAGGACCAATGGCTAATTTATGGAGAACCTGACTTAAAACTTGTAGGGTATACTGACTCCAATTTTCAGCCAGATAGGGATGACAACAAGAGTGTATCAGGATTTATTTTTACCCTAAATGGAGGAGCGATCTGCTGGAAAAGTTTCAAGCATCACACTATGGCAGACTCAATATGCGAGGCAGAATATATTGCAGCATTGGATGCAGCAAAGGAAGTGGTATGGTTGCGAAAGTTTCTAAGAGAACTAGGAATGACACCTTCTCTGGATGGTCTTATTTCGGTGTACTGTGACAACACCGGTGCCATTGCTCAAGCTAAAGAGCCAAAGTCCCATCAATGCACCAAACATATTCTGTGCCGTTATCACCTTGTGCGAGAAATCATGGAGCAAGGTGACATCGACCTTCAGAAGATTGATGGAAAGAAGAACCTAGCCGACCTATTCACTAAAGCTCTTGGAATCAAAGAATTTGATGATCATAAATGGAAGATGGGTATTAGATACTATTCTGAGTGGCTTTAGTCCAAGTGGGAGATGTTGGGAATTGTGTCCTAAAGCCAATCAACTAACATGTAGATGATTGTGCAAATTGTAAATGTATATGAATTATTAATTAATAAAATATTTTTTTTTACAGTTCATCACATCGCATCTTCTTGAAATAAATTCTTTTATGATGGAGTCCTTAGAACCATAATCTATTCAATAAAGAGAGGATTTATTGAGTGGTTTTTAAAATAGTCGCGACCAAATGATATATAGTTATAGGACAACTATGTATCAAGTAAAGGTCATTGTATGTCATATGGGTTGATTGTCCTCTTTATCAAGGAGTATGGTGACACTGGTATGACATGCAAGTGAGGTGTATGACATTTCACTGAATGAGACCAATCTACGGAACACTTTTCTACCAAGAAGTATTCGCGAAGGGATATAGATATAAGTGTCCCTCTGACCTAAGATCACCATGGTAGCTTGCAAGCAACCTACTGTACTTTGGTGCCGGATTACCTGAATTTTTAATCCAGTGACAGAAGGTTTTTGGGTGCAGTAAAGCACTTGTGGAGCAGTGAGTGGATCAAGATAGGATTGACCCCTCCAAATAGTTTGGAACAAATGTTTCACTGTGTTTCAATTTAGTAAAACCTTGGCCAGGGTAGTCCCTGTGAGGAGTCACAGGACTTATGAAGATTGAGACACTTTATGGATGAACTGATTAAGGGTTGGTAGTTAAAACCTAAGTCATCTTGAGCATTAAGGGTCAAAGGGATGAATTATATGGTAACCATATGCTAGAGGTTCTTGATAGTTGCTCTGCGACCTTCGACCTATCCGAACGTTGGGTGTCATTGCTAGATGGCGACTTCGATTAGTATTGAAAGTGTTCCAGTGCTATCGGCTTAGTGTTCGAACCTATGGGATCACACACCATAGGGGATTCTACCTGATTGGATGATTGGGAAACTAAATGTTAGTAAATTAATTGAAGGATTAAATTGGCAATACGATTGCTGGCTAGCTCAATTTGATTGAGCTATGAACATCTTGGTCAAATCAAATAGGATTTGGTTTGGACTCAAATTTAGGTAAGCCTAATATTAACATCCTTACCCGTTTAAATTCGAATTATGAATTTCAAACTAATTTTAATTTCAAATTTAAAGATTGAATTTTGAATTCAAAACTTTAAGTCTGAATTTACAATGGATGTTAATGACCTCTCCCTAATTACCCCTCATTTCTTAACTTCTAACCTTTTCGGTTTTTAACTAAAAAAAGAGATGAAGAGTTTCTTCCTCCTTTTTGGTTTTTAACTGAAAATAAAGATGAAGGATTTCTCCTTTGGAAAAGGAAACGATAGGTAGATGAGAAGCTTTTAGGATGAAAGGGATTTTGGCTATAAAACCTGAGGGTAAAATGTTTCCTGAAGAGATACATCCTTTTGATAATTCCATGAGTACCTTGGTGTTAAAAGAAGAAATCTTATTGTCGAAGCTTAGGAGAGGAGCTAGCACTTCGAAGAGGATGATTAGGACCAGAGCCCCGATGTGGATCACCTGTAGAGACCATACACCTTTATGTGGCTTGCAGAAGTACTACCTACCACCGCCTTCTACTGTTGCATGAGTAATTAAGCATCAAAAGGTAAAAGATTCATTTGTTACTAGTGACTTTGATATGATCTAAGACACTAGGCGACAAACATAGATATGATCTATGTTATTTATATCAACATAGATTTGATCTATATCCTTTTCTTTTATACCTTTATATATATTTTTATATATATTGATCATGTTGTAGGCTGATATTGGATTAGATCCAATATTTTATTACTTCTGTTGCATGTTTATTTTACAAAATGTTAAAATGCATTTCTGTTGCCTGCAAAAGCTATACTAACAACAAACTCATCAAAGCTAACTTCATTTGAAAAATAAATTATCTTGATTGGTTGGCAAATGTTGTCATGGTGAAGAATTCGAATGGCAAATGAAGAATCTGCATCGACTTCACAAACCTCAACAAGGCCTGCCCGAAGGATAATGTTTCTCTGCCCAAAATTGATCAGCTTGTGAACTCTACCTTGGGCCACTAAATGCTGACCTTCATGGATGCTTATTTGGGCTATAATCAAATTCGGATGGTATCCGAGGATGAGGAAAGACCACTTTCATCACTGATCGAGGCATTTATTGCAACCAAGTCATACCTTTTGGTTTGAAGAATGCAGGAGCAATCTACCAAAGGCTGGTTAACAAGGTCTTTAAAGAACAGATCGATCGAAACATGGAAGTATATGTTGATGATATGCTAGTTAAAAGTAAGGAAGCATCCCAGCACATTGATGATCTCACAAAGAGCTTCGTGACACTCAAAAATATCAGATAAAGTTAAATCCAACCAAGTGTCCCTTTAGGGTCAACTTTGGAAAGTTCCTAGGCTTCATAGTCTTTCAGCGAGGCATCGAAGCAAACCCCCAGAAAATTCAAGCTCTCCAGCAGATGGCGCCTCTAGGATCGATTAAAGAGGTGCAACTTCTTACTAAAGGATAGCGGCCCTCAATCGCTTTGTTGCTCGATCGGCCAAAAAATGTTTGCCCTTCTTCAAGGCACTTTGATCGGCCAAGAATTTTTAGTGGATCCTGGAGTGCCAGAAATCCTTCGAGGATCTCAAAAAATATCTCAGCTCACCACCTCTTTTTAGTAGCCCGAGGCTCGGAGAGACGCTATATCTATAACTAGCAGTTTTAGAAAGTGCCATCGGATCTATGCTAATCCGAGAGGAAAATAAAATTCAAAAGCCATTTTTTTATGTCAGCAAGTTACTCTGGAATGCTGAGATAGGTACACTCGGATTGAAAAGATAATTATATAAAGTTGGGTATCATATTTGTAAAGAAACCAAAATAGATGTTTATGGTATAGAGTTTCTTTTTTAGGGATGTTAAAGCTTATATTAACATTTGGGCATGCCATCATAATGAGTAGTTACTACCAGCAATTCATCTCTTAAAGCAGCTTAAGGAGTACAAGTATGAACTAGGTGCGCAAGGTTGTAAGTAGTCTCTTTAACCAAAGAATAAGATATCTTGTTATATTCTAAAGATCAATAAATTTGTAGCTAATCCTATGCATTGATCATGATATCTTAGACTTTATTCTTAATAGGAAGCAGAGTAAATTACTTGGTTTAGATATGAGTGAGGATCCAAGTTGTCCATCATAAAATCCACAATTTAGGGCCATTTGGATTAAGTCCAAGTGGAGGCTACTAAATAGGGAACTGCCTACCATCTTGCCAAAATATGGTACCCTAGGTGAGTAACGTGGTATTAAGGTTAACACTGGGCATTCACTTAGAAGTGTACATGGCTAATTAAGAGGCCCTAGTGTATAAACAATCCTTGGAACCATAATACAAAATATTGAAGCTGTGTATGAATAGATGATATAGTGTCTCATAAGACCTTACTAGTATGATGAGAATGCCACTTAGGGCTCGTTTGGTTCATAGGAAGTGACTTTTGGATAGAAATAGAATATCTTAAAATTAGATTTTCAGGCATAAAATGTTTGAACTATCATGTTTGTTTGATCATGAAAAACAAGCATTTTTTTGAGAAGCAATGAAACTGTCACATTTGATTGAATAGTTTCTTTCCCAAGAAAGTAGTATAGAATACCAATTATATCCTTTAGTTCTTAAAACCTTTTTTTTGCCATCTATTTTTTTAAACTTTTATATGGGGTTATAAAAAATAGTCAAAAAATCAAGATACATATTTTTCAGTTGACACCCCATGGATCTGAAGCGAAGAGAAGCAAACGAGCGGAGCTGAAGCGTTTATTCTTTCGTTCTCTCGTTCATTGGTTTGATAAGAAGGGTATATAATGGGAAAGAAGGATATGTTGGGAAGAAAAAAAGGAAACATACTGCTGTGAAAAAGTAAATCCCACGATACCAATGGGATTTTATTCCCCATAAAATATAGGAATTCAATTCACATGGAATATAATATTCTTAGGGATGGGCTCTAAAATATGAACCAAACATTTTAATTTATGAGAAATAAAATTCCGCGATTCTTTTACCATGAATCAAACAAGCTCATAGTTTATGATCCTCCCATATTAATAAAGGATGCACTCAAACTTCAAATTATAAATCCTAAACCATCAAAATTGTGTAAGACTTCATTTAAATATATTGATCACGATACCATATTTGCAAAATACGGTATCAAAGATCGATAAATACCTCCAGCCATTATTATTAATTTTCTTTCCGATGAGGGTAAAGAATTTGATCTTCCTTGAATCAGCTGCACGAGATCTTGATCTTTCTTTTCTCTAGGGATCTTGATCTTTCTCCTCTCGAGGGATCTTGATTAATCTTCCTCCAATCAATGAGCCATCGCACTCTGATGGTGTATGCCCTCAAGATGTGCTCTTGATCAGGGACTCAATTCCTCCGCTTATTTTGGTTTTTCTTTCGATAACCTTGTTGAAAGCCTTAGGAAGGGTTCCCTATTTATACTCAAATCCCTTCACCGCCTGCTCCCATCAAGCAGGCGTTCAACATTTAAGGGGAGGGCTGTTATCACTTCTTAATTAGTGAAACAATAGCAATAAAATTAGGACCATTGAAAGTGACGGATTATTACATTCTCCCACTTGGTCCGTATATTTTATCAACACTGAACAAGAAACTAAATACATGAATCATAGTGATAGGTCCTCTATAATTGAGTATTATCTTCTATGTATTACAATGCATTCAATTTCTTTACCACTATTCTAAATGTGACAACATAACATAATGAATAAATCATATGTTTATTCAGAGTCCAAAAGAAAAGTTTGTCATTTCTCAAAAGTCAAATAACATGTACACCTGAATGAGAAATAAACAAATAATTGAAATAAGAGTTTCTTTGTACAAATTGTTATCCATACAATTATATCATGGAATCAACTCCCATTCTTATCACATGATCCTTAAAATTCTTAATTGGCATGCCTTTAGTCAAAGGATCAGCTATCATCAATTCAGTGCTAACGTGTTCTATGACCACTTTGTTTTCTTTAACACGTTCTCTTATGGCTAAATACTTAATGTCGATATGTTTACTTCGACTACCACTCTTATGGTTTTTAGCCAAAAATACAGCAGCTGAATTGTCACAGTACAGTTTAATTGGCCTAGCAATAGAGTCAACAATTCTAAGCCTGAGATGAAACTCTTCAACCATACACCTTGCGATGTAGCCTCAAAACAAGCAACGAACTCCGCTTCCATAGTAGAGGTAGCAGTCAAAGTCTGCTTTGCACTCTCCATGATATGGCTCCACCAGCTAACATAAATATAAATCCTGATGTTGATTTCCGAGAATCAACGCAGCCAGCAAAGTCCGAATCTGAGTAGCCCTCTATCTCCAAATGATCAGTTTGTCTATACATGAGCATGTAGTCCTTGGTCCCTTGAAGATACCTCATGACCTTTTTAGCAGCTCTCCAGTGGTCTAAACCTGGATTACTCTGATATCTTCCCAACATTCCTACTGCAAATGCAATGTCAGGTCTTGTGCAAACCTGAGCATACATTAGGCTTCCAACAGCTGAAGCATATGGAATGTTGTGCATCTGTTCCCGTTCAAGTTCATTTTTAGGGCACTGGTTCAAAGCGAACTTGTCACCCTTCACTATAGGTGCAACACTTGGTGAACAATTTTTCATCTGAAATCTCTCCAAGACTTTATTGATATAAGTTTCTTGAGACAATCCCAAAATGCCTCGAGATCTTTCTCTATGGATCTTAATGCCAATGACATAAGATGCCTCACTCATATCTTTCATATCAAAATTTTTGGAGAGAAATTGTTTCACCTCATATAGCAACCCTTTATCATTGGTTGCAAGTAGAATGTCATCCACATATAGGACCAAGAAACAAATTTTGCTCCCACTAACCTTCTGGTATATACATTGATCCATGATGTTCTCTTCAAAACCAAAGGAAGAGATCACATCATGAAATTTTAAATACCACTGACGTGAGGCTTGTTTCAATCCATATATGGATTTCTTAAGCTTGCAAACCAAATGCTCACCATCACCAGAGGAAAATCCTTCAGGCTGTTTCATGTAAACCTCTTCCTCTAGATCTCCATTAAGGAATGCGGTCTTCACATCCATTTGATGTAACTCAAAATCAAAATGAGCTACCAATGCCATAATTATTCGGAGAGAGTCTTTCTTGGATACAGGAGAAAATGTCTCCGTGTAGTCGATTCCTTCCCTCTGAGTGAATCCTTTGGCAACGAGTCTTGCTTTATATCTCTCAATGTTGCCTTGTGAGTCTTTCTTTATTTTGAAGATCCATCTACATCCAATGGCTTTTACACCATCAGGCAACTCAACAAGATCCCAGACTCGATTAGATGCCATAGATTCCATCTCATCCTTCATGGCATTGAACCACAAGTTTGATTCCTTAGAACTCATGGCTTGTGAAAACGTTTCAGGATCATTTTCGGCTCCAATGTTATAGTCAGATTCATGTAGATACACAACATAATCACTAGGAATTGCTGATTTCTTTATTCTAGTTGATCTTCTTAATGTTGTGTCAATGACCTCTTGAGGAGTATCTTGCACAACTGATTGTTGATGAACAACACGATCTTCTAGATTACCATCAGCTTGTGAAATCTCAATGACTGGTTGTTGGGCACTTAATTGAGTTTGAGGAGTGCTATAAATAACAACCAATCCCTCACTTGAAGTGGAAGCTGGAATAACTGAATGATCTTTCTCAGAAGAAGCCAAATACTGAGATTGATCACTCCCACTGATCAAGTCATTCTCAAGAAATTTTGCATTTCTTGATTCCACAATCCTAGTGCTGTGAGATGGACAATAAAATCTATAACCCTTGGACTTCTCAGCATATCCAATAAAGTATCCACTAATAGTCCTTGGGTCTAGTTTCTTTTCTTGTGGATTATAGACTCTTACTTCAGATGGGCATCCCCAAACACGTATATGTTGCAGACTTGGTTTCCAACCTTTAAATAACTCAAATGGCGTTTTGGAAACAGCCTTGGTTGGAACCCGATTCAATATATACGCAGCAGTTTTAAGAGCTTCAGTCCACAAGGATTTAGGTAAGTTAGAGCTGACAATCATGCTCCTTACCATGTCCAATAATGTCCGGTTTCTCCTTTCAGCTACACCGTTTTGGTCAGGAGACCCTGGCATGGTGTATTGTGCAACAATTCCATTTTCTTCAAGAAACCGAGCAAACGGACCAGGTGCTTGTCCATTCTCAGTGTATCTACCATAATATTCTCCACCTCTATCTGACCTCACGATTTTAATTTGCTTGCCGCATTGTTTCTCTACTTCTGCCTTAAATACCTTAAAGGCATCTAATGCTTCGTTCTTATTATGAAGTAGGTAGAGATACATATATCGTGATAGTCATCAATAAATGAGATGAAGTATCTCTGACCATACGAATCCATATCTGGGCTACAGATATCCGTATGTATGATCTCCAGTATTTCCGAACTTCTCTTGGCATCTTTCTTGGACTTGTTGGTTTGCTTTCCCTTTATGCAGTCCACACAAGTGTCAAAATCAGTAAAATCAAGAGTATCAAGTACTCCATCTTTTACTAATCTTTTAATTCTCTCAATGGAGATATGACCTAATCTCCGATGCCACAAAATAGAGGAATTCTCATTTATAACACATCTTTTCATACCAGTTTGGGCGTGCATCACATTATAGGTGGTATTATTTTTCAAATTAATTTGGAAAAGATTGTCTGACAATGTATTCCCAATAAGCTTAGATTTATAAAATAAATCAACAGAGCTTTTATTAAAATTAAAGGAGTATCCTGCTGGTACAAGCCTTGACACTGAAATCAAATTTCTAGAGAAACTTGGAATATAAAATGTCTTTTCCAAATCCAAAACAAAACCAGAATGTAAAATAAGTCTGCACGTTCCAATTGCTTCCACATGTGAACCCATCTTGTTTCCTGAATAGATGCTTTGTTCACTTCCCAATGGTTTCCTTTGATTTAGAAAACCCTGCAAGGTATTTGAAACATGGATTGTAGAACCAGAATCAATCCACCATGTGTTATGACATATAACCAAATTGGATTCATGACATACGAATGAGGTTAGAGTACCTTTCTTGTCAAGCCAAGCTTTGAATTTGAGACAATCTTTCTTTATATGCCCTTTCTTCTTGCAAAAGAAGCACTTGGACTCCTTCTTGTCTTCTGTATGGATGGATACTTTACCCTTTCCTTTGCGTTTGGCTTTGGGAGCTTTAGTCTTTCTCTGAGTGACTAAATGTGCACTTTCTCCCATTTCTAAAATCAGCCTCCCTTCCTCTTGAACACACATGGTCAGAAGTTCATTAATTGACCATTTGTCCTTATGTGTGTTGTAAGATATTTTGAAGGGACTATACTGCTGTGGGAGTGAGCTCAAAATAAAGTGCACCAAGAAAGATTCTGACATCTCAACCTCTAGGGATTTCAACTGAGCCGCAATGTCCCTCATCTTCATGATGTGCTCACGCACACCTCCAACCGTAGTGAGCTTCATTGATGATAATTTTGTCATTAGGGTGCTAGCCATTGCCTTATCTGAAGACTCAAATTGTGCATCAATAGCCTTCAGAAGTTCCTTGACATTTTTGCACTCAGGAATTGAACCACGTATACTAGCAGAAATTTTAGTACGTATGAACATCATACTGAGGCGATTGGACCGTTCCCATCGTTCATACGCAGCAATCTCAGCCTGAGTGCTAGTAGATGTAACTGAATGTGGTTCATCCTTCCTGATAGCATAGTCAATATCCATGCACCCTAATTGAAGAAGAATTCTCTCCTTCCATAATTTATAATTATCACCACTTAAATCGGGAACGTCACATTTCATATCAGAAATATTAACAGGCAAAATAGCTGCATAAAAATAAAATCATGTTCATGTAATTGAATTTGAGGCATATAACTTGATGTCATGTTTTACCAATGTAAACATGCAATAACATGAATCAATAACATACAATAACTACCTGTGGGCTAAGTTATTATACTCAAATAGACTCATTAACTTAATGATGTGACTAACAAATTATATTCCTTTCTTAATTCCTGTGGGTAATTAAGAAAATAATTTGTTATCGCATCCTAATTAATTATATTAGTGCAATAAAAATTCCTGTGGGATAAGATTCATTACATTAATATAATTAGTCACAATTAATGTCATCTAACCTTATGTGATCTTTGCAACTCAATATATAATTTTGATTAATCAAAGATGCTGTGGCTACTCCTCAATTAATCAAAATCATATTGATCACATGACATGAATTCCATTATATGCATATAGATTAACCAATTTAGCATGATTATTAGGTAGTGATCTTAATCAACGTAACATTTCCAAATCAAGATCTGAGTTAGTCAAATTGGCCAGGCCAGTGAAAGAGAAGTGGGGGTCCCCCGTTGCTTTCCTTAGGTCAGTCAACGGAACCAATTAAGTAACCACAATCTCTTTACCTTTCTAGACACCAACTGACCAATCAGACCTTGAAAGGATTTGCACTGTGATTTTCACACTACCACCAAATTCATGCATAGAATAAATCTAGTATGCAGAACAGGAGACAACATTTCAATTATCTATTTAATGAATTTTGAAATTATCATCTTAAGAAAAATTTTTGTTAATTAAAACACGTCCGGCCGTAGCTCATTATTCCCTTGGGCCAGTCTATGCAAAACACCGTAGGCATAGAGACTCAGGAGGCGTATTTTAATACAAAAATTTAAACTTAAGAAACAAATGATAAAAAAATCATGTTACATGATTTAATAAAACATTAAACAGATAATAAATGCATTTAAAATTCAACCAATCCAGATTTTAAATCCCGTGAGAGAACGGAAAGACCATAAGCGAGAAAAGCGAAAACCGAAACAGGCCATGTTTTCTCTCTTTTTTAATATATCACCGCATGTGGTTATGGAAGCCACGTTTCCGCTGCATTTCCTTTCTTTACTTTTTCTTTTCTTTAATGCTACGTTTCTTTTCTCTTCCTTTCTTTAATGCTAACCTTTAATGCGAAGAGGCCATGTTTTATTTCGCAAAAAATCGGAATCTGATATAGGTTTAATGGTTTCTACTCAATTCTATGAACAAAAATCAGAACTGAGCAAAAAAATCGAAACCTAAGATCCGAAAAACTGAAAACGGAAAACACGCGGCATAAATTGCTTGAAAAGAGAAACTTTGATGGAAACACTCACAAAATAAGGCAGAGGTTTAAAATGCTCTGATACCAAAATGTAAGACTTAATTTAAATATATTGATCAAGATATCAAATTTGCGGAAATACGGTATCAAAGATCGATAAATACCTCCAACCATTATTATTAATTTTCTTTCCGATGAGGGTAAGGAATTTGATCTTCCTTGAATCAGCTGCACGGGATCTTGATCTTTCTTTTCTCTAAGGATCTTGATCTTTCTCCTCTCGAGGGATCTTGATTGATCTTCCTCTAATCAACGCACTCTGATGGTGTATGCCCTCAGGATGTGCTCTTGATCAGGGACTCAATTCCTCCGCTTATTTTAGTTTTTCTTTCGATAACCTTGTTGAAAGCCCTATTTATACTAAAATCCCTTCACCGCCTGCTTCCATCAAGCAGGCGTTCAACATTTAAGGGGAGGGCTGTTATCACTTCTTAATTAGTGAAACGATAGCAATAAAATTAGAACCATTGAAAGTGATGGGTTATTACAAATTGATCTTGATGAAGCAAAGGGTGGAGGCTTCTAGGTGAAGCGGATCGCTAAGAGATGAACATAAACTGCTATAGGAGAATCCTAATTTTCTCAGCTATCAAAGATCCTCTGGTGGCTTCATAATATAGCAAATTCTTTGCTTGGATTGATGCTTTCATAAGCATCATACATAGACTCTGATTCGTACTTTTATAACTTGTAGTATTTTTTGCACTTCAAATATGGCAAGCGAATATAAATAATGAGGATGTAATTTATTCTCGCAATTGCTACCTTGTGTATCTTTGTTTATACAACTCATTCTGACAATAGTCACTCGATAAGGTAATATGAAAGCAACTGTACATCCAAATGCTTTGACAAGGGAGACGTTGCTAAATTAACTTCCATCAAAAAACGGTCAACCTCACATGAACACCCAGCGGATATACCTAGTAAACATCTTTGCCTACTAATGATCTCTCCAAGAAGACTTTATAAAAGTCTTTAGCCTTGATGGTAAAACATAACGAGTCATCTATCTAAGCTTATCAAGCTGTCCAAAAATTGGTATTATCTTATTGGCATGTGTTTAAGGAATGATTTTACGAATGATTTGATTAAATCACAGTTAAACTACTCTTCTTATAGTTATTTGGTAGAATCTTAACGCATTTTGATGGAAAGAAAGCCTTTTTGAATAAGCTTCATTTGGATTTAATTTTCTTCTTTCCTTTACTGAACCCCAAAAAAAAAAAAAATTGGCACTACCTTAAGCGGAACTCTATTGGCTAAGCTTCCCTTAAATGCCCAACAAATTAGATTACCATTTTATTTTCTCTCACCCAACAACAAATTATCCAATTCATTTAGAAGCACATTTTCTTCAAGATGAATGTCCTATGATGGCATTGGGATTAGAAGACAAAGAATAAATCATTCCCATTTGCCAAAAATATCTCAATATAGAACATGAGATATTTTTGGCGAGAATTAATCCTGCTGTATGCTTTGCCATTCACCCCTCTCCTCTTTACCGACTTATAATAAAAAAATTAATATATTTGTTTTATAATATTAATTATTATATTTTTATATCTATTAAGGGTATTATTTTATATTATTAATTATTATATATAAGTAACGTTAAGGACCGTCTTTTGGTCTCCCGATCTCCTCTCTCGCTCTCCTCTCTCGAAGAACGGGAAGCCTTCTTCTGCCATCTATCGCAAGCCCTAGCCCGTAACCCAGAGCTTTCCGAAAAACCTAGACAGCGTTTCTTCTCCTCGCCTCCTCTTCGAGGGCATGGAGGACGCCGATGGAGCCCTCAGCTTCGATTTCGAGGGAGGCCTCGACGCCGGCGCCTCCGCCCACGCCTCCTCGGCGCCGGCCTCTCTTATGCCGTCCGACCCCACAGCCGCTGCTGCGACTGCGGGTGCCGCGGCTGTCCCTGGCGCCGGCGATCCGTCTGCCGGTGGGAACATGCCGGGGAGGCGGAGCTTCCGGCAGACGGTGTGCCGCCACTGGCTACGCAGCCTCTGCATGAAGGGCGACGCCTGCGGCTTCCTCCACCAATATGACAAGTCGCGGATGCCGGTCTGCCGATTCTTCCGCCTCTATGGGGAGTGCCGCGAGCAGGATTGTGTCTATAAGCACACCAATGAGGACATCAAGGAGTGCAACATGTACGAATCTCTAGATCCCTCCTTCTTCCTATTCCTTTCTATCTGCAAAGTTTTTCTGGTTCCTATTTTTTTTTTTCCTTAAAGGAATTAGTATTAGGGGTTTTGATTGGAAGCTGATTAGATGCAAGACAATACGTGCAGTTGTTAGGGTTTTGAGTTCCATTGAGGGTGACACCTTGTGTTGAATTTCATACGTGATTATGAAATTTGGGGACTTTTGGTTCCCTTATTGCTCGCCAAAGTTTTAGACTCTTTTCAATTCATGAATTATCTTTATGATGGGGTAAGAAGGCTAAGAAGTTAGCCGGTAGTATCTAATTAGGGTCATAAGATAGCTCTGCATTGATCGTCTTTTGTTGGGGCAGTGGCTGCCATACTATCAATCTCCTTATATGCTGGTGTTAAAGAGTAAATAGATTAGTAAAGCTACATGTGGGAATAAAATGAGGCACGACAAAATTGCTTACACTTTAGAGAAATATGTTTTAGGATCGCTCACTTCTCCTCAAAAGAGAAGGGGGCTTTTTTTTTACATAAAGTGATCGATGATGCTTCAGACAAAAACCAAGTAGATGGGAGTAGATGAAAACTTCTGATATGGATTGTTATGAGAAGTGCTTGGATGAATGTGTATAAGATTTAAAATTGCAAGGAAACTTGGTAGTAAACACCTTCTTTATAAGGAAACGAAGTAGTGAAAAACATAAAGTGATAGATACTTTAGACAAAAAGTATCCTGAAAAAATATTAACTGAAGCAAGTAAAATAAATCTTTGGCATATGAATATAAAAGTGGATACAAGGGTCTGCTGTTAAATTGTTTGCAAGGTACGTCCTTCAATTAGTTGTAAAAAGTATAATTAAATGGTCATGAAGAGATGAAAAATGTAGAGATAGAAATCTTTTATTTGTAAAAGAGCAAGGTGCATAAACTCTCAATTAATTATGTTAGTATAAAGGAAAAAGTGCCAAGAAATAGCATTCCTTTTCGATCTGTTCTTAACTTCTCATGGAGCTTCCACTGTTTTTGGTTTGTTTTAAGAAAAAACATGGCTGTCTATCATCCACAGATTGGTGCCTTATTGCAGTTCTTTGTGTTTCAAAATGTAGTTTGACATTTATCTAAAACATTAGCATGAGATTTTTTGAATGAATTACGTTGGTGAGACTTTTGGAATTGGTAGCTTTGTAAAGGAGAAACTTTGTTAAATTTCAAGGCAAAAGAGTCCCACCATTAGCATTCAAAAAATGCAGTTGTCATTTTACTAATATAACTGAAATCTCATCAACTATGAAACTACTTGGTAAGGTATATTATTTAGTATCTTGTTGGATATGCTGTCTAGTTTGAGATGCTTTTGATGATACATATGAACTATGTCTGATTACTATATTTTTGTGATACATATTGAGCATCCTTCATGTATTCAGAGGCTTCCGATCTGACACTTTGGTGTTATATCTACTGCAGGTACAAATTGGGTTTCTGCCCAAATGGCCCAGATTGTCGGTATAGACATGCAAAGCTGCCTGGACCTCCTCCCTCTGTTGAAGAGGTCTTTCAGAAGATTCAACATCTAAGTGCTTTCAATTATGGTTCTTCAAATAGATTTTTTCAGCATAGGAATGCTAGTTATAACCAACAATCAGAAAAGCCTCAATTTGCACAAGGCTCTGCGGTAGCTAATCAAAATGCAGCAGCGAAACCACCGACTTCGGTTGAACTGCCCAATGTACAGCAGCCACAGTCTCAAATTCAACAGCAGCCACCACCAGCACCACAACAACAGCAACCGCAACAACTACAGCCACCTACTGAGAACCAGGTGCAGAATATTTCAAATGGCTTGTTGAGCCAAGCCACTAGAACTGCATCTCCACTCCCTCAAGGGCAATCTAGGTTTGTCTGGAGTTTCTAGATTCTGTCAGGTTTTGTAAAAAGAAAAACTTCTTGTAGTATTTTATTATGTGAACTTGTTTCTGAAGGCTGAGCTGAAATTGTATTTAGCTTCTGAGAAGCCTATGCCTATTAAGACTTATGATGATACTGAGTATTTAATAATGCAGTGGGGAATCAACTTTGTTTTGAGGATTTTTTTTTCTTCTGCTCTCCTTTAATAGTAAGGAAGAGAGCCTAGTACTTATATATTTGGCTTAAATATTGGTCTATGTAGCACCAAAAGTAGATGCAAGCAGGTAGCAGAGAATAGCAAATTGATTACACCTACTGATTTTTTGCAGCACGTTAAAATTATGCCTTTTAGATTATTTGTGTACTTAATGCTCTCCTGTCATCTGTTTGACCAGTGGTTTAACAGAATGATCAGAGGCTATACATTTATGCTTATCTAGGAACATTGATCGAAAATCTGTAGTTTGTAGATTGTATTTAGCAATTGACATGCTTATGTGGAGCTGACGAAAGTAAAAAGGCCAGGAAAAATATTGTGAGACCTATGTTTACATGTCATGGGCTATGCACAACACTGTTTCAGGAGTAATCGTTCTGATTTAGATTTTTATTTCTGGGCTCCATTGGTTTTTAATATAATGCTTAAGTGGAAGGCCTAGTATGCATGAACTAAACTTTAAAGTTTCTCATATCATGTCCATATATGAGATATGGGCATGAACTACGTAGAGTGCTTAGTTATCTTGGCATGTGGTACCTAATAATGTTGAGAGATGTATGACTCCGCAAGTGGACACTTTTAAGGCATAAAGATCCATTTGGAAAGCTCATTTTCTAGAGCACTAGTCTTGGTAGATTTACAATGGTTCTTTGACACATTTTTGATATTTGAAAATATGTTTTATTGTCATAAACATGACAGTGTTTGAATCTCATGAACAATTTTTTTTGTTGCTTTTATAGTACAGAAGTTGCACCATGTCACAAGCTTTTCACAACATTAACATCAAATAACATTATTTAGGGGAATTGATTGAAATATTTTTGAACAATTTTTTTGAGTTAAAGTTTTGGTTTTATCAGCAAATATTGCTGCACGATGTGTAATATTGTTTTGATTGGTGAAGGATACAAGAATATAGACCTGAAGGTTTGTAGTCATTACAGTTTTGACTTCAGTGTTGACGGTTTGAATTTCAGAGTTTCAGCAAAAAAATAAAAGTAATCAGAAAATAATAACAAAATATAAAAATAAAAAGAAAAAAATTAAATTGGTATCATTATAAATTATGTTGTACAACCGCTGAATGGATTGTATATAATTTTGGTGGTTGGGCACTTTTTAGAGCTATTTAGAATTATTGAAAATAAAATATATTTTAAAATTAGAATAAATATAAACAATTAAAGTTAGAAAATGGTTAAACATCACTTTACATTGTGATATATTATGTGGTGAGGAATTACAACCATGTTAGAAAGTTCTAATTATCTAGTGACTAGTGACGCTCATGGAATGTAGCAAGAATAATGCATATCATATTTCAAAAACAAAATTTTATCTGTTTTCTTGTAATTAAACGCTTATGTGCTTTTGGCTTTAGAGTCTACTTCAAATTCATAAAATTTGAGTTTAATCCGTGATTATACTTTTTAGAGGCTTCTCATATCAACCAAGAAAATTAGTTATAGTTTTGGTTTTGTCGACTTAGTTTCAATTTTGACATTCTTGATAGTTTCAATGGTTCAATTATATAGTTGCACAAGGTTCTAAATCCTATGGGACAGAAGTATCCCAATTTTTCTATGGAATGAGACGCTCTACATCCTATTCTATCTTGATCTCAATTAGGCATCTCAGTACTTGCTTGGGATGCTTTTTTTTTTCTTAAAAAAATTATTTGTGAAGCTTTAGTATTTTATTCGATTTTTAAACACATTTGACCTTCAAAAGCTATATCTTTATGATAAATTAGATATATTTAAAATTGGTACCATAATGTATTATGATCGAAACAGAACGGGATGGGACGACAAAGATTGGTCTTGGAATCTCTGATCTTAGTCGGTCCCTATTCCGTGAGACTTAGAATCGCTGGTTGCACATATTAAAAAAATGAAAATAAAGAAAAATAAAAAGCCAAGAAAGTAGTTCAAAAATATTTATTAGTATGTTGTTTTGGGTTCTTCTAGTTTGAGTCAGGTTGGGTTGGGGTTGGTTCGCCTCCGCGTTGGGTTAAAAAACCCTCAACCCATACATGATCCTTTTGCAATTGAGTTTACAAAAGCAAACTCATATTCTAACCATTTGTTTTATATGCACCACACTACCCAACTCACCAAACTATTTATAAATCTACACTTGTTAGTTATTTGCTGTAAAAAAAGACTGAAACAAAATTAGATCCGGAAAGAATGGTTCTAGGGTTGGCCTTCCAGATAGAGAAGGAATATGATCATTCCTGAACACACTATTCACTTTATTCTTCCCTTCAATTTTTTTTTTTCTATTTTTTATTTTCTTAATCATTAAGTTGTGTAATTTTTCTAGTTGGTCCAAACAGCCTTGATCAGCCTATGGTTAACTTCACCATCACCACTATTCTAGGGGCCTAGGACTAGGTTTTAAGAATCTATCTAACCCATGGTGACCCATTAATTTGATGTCCAAATTTGAACTGAACCCATTTATAACTGGGTTGATTTTGGTTAGCCTAAACCTAACCTGATTATAAGAATCCTCAACCAAACCTGTTTATTTCAAGCATGTTCTGGTAGGTTGGTTGTTCCAAGTAAGAAATTGCCACTTCTATGTATTTGGCTGTTCGGGACATTAGTTCTATCGCTTTAGCAGCTTTGTGGGCAATCAAATCATGATTTTTGTGAATTAAACTTTAATCCAAATTGTACATTATGGTATAGTGCGATGTATCATTTATAGTTTAATGTGAGTTAAACACATGACAAATCTACATTATGGATTGAGAACATTAAAATAGCTAAATCTATGCATAAAAATTATTCTCTTGATTTCTTTGAGACCCAATGCAATGTATCGTTTGTTTATAGTTTATCGTGAGCTAAACACATGACAAACCTACGTTATGGATTGAGATTTGAGCATTAGCGTAGCTAAATCTATGCCTAAAAATTGTTCTTTTGATTTCTTCAAGACCCAATGCAATGTATCGTTTATAGTTTAATCTGAGTTAAACACATGACAAATCTACATTGTGGATTGGGATTTGAGCATTAGAATAGCTAAATCTATGTCTGAAAATTATTCTCTTGATTTCTTCGAGACCTGACAAGAAGTTGCTTTATGATCTCTTCAAGACTTGCAGAATCTAACTTTTGTCTTGACAAAACACTTCTTGAGTGAAAATTATGGAAACAAGCATAATTACAACCTATGTCACCCTTAAATCAGTTTTGGCCAAAATTATGAACTAAAATTGGTTTTCGATCAGTTTGGGCTGAAACCAAAATGTTTCAGTTTGGTGTTGGAGTTCTGAATGAAAAACAATGTTATTAGCATAAAGCCAATTGAACAGCAAAAATGATAAGAGAAAAATTTAAGAACAGCTCTTTCTCATATATTTTAATTTTGAAACCACTGAAATTGGACTGGAAAGGTTAATTTCGGTTGAGACTATGAAAATTCTAGCTGTTTCACTGTGGTTTTGAGACTTATGTCTGAAAGTCGTGGTTGAAGCTTTAAACTGCTCATGGTTAAAGCTTTAAACCTTGGAGCAGTTGTAGTCAATATGGAAGTAGTTATTGTTGCAATAAAGCCTTACCATAGAATAAACATGGTGCACTGCTTTAATTTGACATGACCAATACCTTTATCCTACTTAGTCAAAGCTAATTGCTACTGTAAACTGTGCTTGATTGCTCTATAGGTTGCTTCCATCTTGTTTTGATATTTAATGGATAGTGGCATCTCATCTGCATCCTGCACAATATTCTAGAAGATTTACATATGCTTCTCCCCATTTTCTTTTAGATGAATTTGATTGGATGCAGCCATTGCCTTCTGATTGAATTTTCTTTTCTGAAACATGGATAACTAGGTATTTTATTGTTAAAAGTTGCAACCGAGAAAATCTGGAAATATCCGTTCAGCAGGGTGTTTGGGCAACTCAAAGGAGTAATGAGGCTAAACTTAATGAAGCTTTTGAATCCTCAGAGAATGTTATTTTGATATTCTCCATCAACAGAACTAGACATTTCCAGGTAGGATTGACTAGTTGCATTATGCTTTGTCAAACACGTGCCTAATACAAAACTTTAAATAAAATGGCTTAAAAATCCTTTAGTTTAATTGGTTTCCCAACATACCTTTCCACACTAATTATTTTATGGCTGAAGCTAATGATGTTTACTTATGATTTATAAGGGTTGTGCCAAGATGACGTCCAAGATTGGTGGATATATTGGTGGAGGGAATTGGAAATATGCTCATGGAACTGCACATTACGGTCGAAACTTTTCAGTCAAATGGCTTAAGGTATGTTTACTTTGAAATCCATTGCTAGGTTTATTTGGCTAAAGCTATGTACTGCGATGAGTATGATGAGCATGTTCTTCTATGTTTATTTGGCTAAAGGCATTCTTATTCTGGGAACCCATATTTATTAGTCATTGATACATATTCTAGGAGATTTACATAGCATGCCTTTTTATTCAAATGGATGAGCTATGAACGCTTATAAAGTTATTTGGATTAGTCTATATCACTAAAAGAACTCCTGTCACATCGGCAGATAAATATGCTTTTCATTAACTTAGGTGTTCATCTTTCTATGTATGTTCTTGCCTGTTTGCAGCAAAAAATGATATCTTTTTTGAGCAGACATACATGATATCTAAACTATGACTGTCATTTTGCATTATGGGTCAAAGTATTACTAATTAGGGCCAAAGTTTATAGGATAGGATAGTGCTCTGAAATATGGTTGTAGGGCATAGAAGAAAGAAGAAACTACACTGCGAACAACTATTAATTTGCGTTAGGAATCAACCATTCAAACCAAGGTTCATTGTCTTGGTACCGGAGCCCATACTGGTACCATAGGGTATAATGTCGGTATGGCCAGGTTGATTTAGTGCATTGAGACTCGATATACTAGTCTGAGTCTCGGTTTGGTATCGACATGATATGGTATGCCTGATATGGGGTCGTATGTATTGGTACAATATCCATGATCCAAACTATAGTTTTGTGTAGACAATTGGATATAGGGTATGAATATAATGGAAAGAATTTTTCCATTAGGTCATCAATATTCATGTGAAGTAGTTAAATGTTTATTAGGAAAAAAATTCCATTAGATCTTTTATTAACATAATGAATGACTTATGAGGGCTGTTTACAAAGTATGAGGGTTAAATGTTTATTAAGTAAAAGAAAATTGAATTAGGTCTTTTATTAACAGAATGAACGACTTAAGAGGGATGTTCACAAAGTATGAGAGCAATTATGTTGTCTTTAGGACTTATCGGTTTTTGTTGCACAGTGCCTATATCAGGGATTGGCCCAAAGCCTTGAGTATAGGTAAATGGCATGTTGGTACGTAGGAGGCAGTCCCATGCACCATGGTAGATGTAGCAAATTGATTGTTGGGATTAAGGTTTTAAATCTAAGGGCTATCTCGGATTTTCTATGGAAGGACAGTTTAAATCTTGTGGAATGGGGCCATCCTGATTTTTTCATGGAATGGGAGTTCCGCCATCTCACTCCATCCTGGCACTTGGGATGGTGGATGACCCAAGATGCGTTGATTGAGATGAAGATGGTGGTGGGATGGTCTTATCTTGATGCTTGGGATGGTAATCCGTTTGATGTCCCAAGATATTATATTAGAATTTGAATCATGGCTAGGACAATACAAAGTGTTAAACTTCATTTATGGTGGAATAGCTGTAAATTTTATGGTCTAAATATCAAGCGGCTTATAACATGGATTTCAAGTCGAATACAACGGTGAAAATTGATGGCTTGAAAATATTGACTAGGTTTTATCATTGTATGTTATATGGAAGAATGATGTGATATATAGAGAGAAAGTGGTAGAAATAGTAGGTAGTAATTTATATTGAGATTCAGTATCAGTTGGTTTTGCAGGCATTGCATGCTGCCAAAAATTAAGGAAATTCTAATACAATATTATATAGATTGTTGATGTCTTGTGGTTAAACTCCCTGGTTTAACTGGTTGAGTGAACTTAAATGGGGATGGTAAGGTGATCACCTGTCTTGTCAATTGGTCATGCATGTTATGTTTTGTGGCAGACTCTTGCTCACCTAAATTTTGCTGTCTAGGAGTTCAGTGGCAATTTTAGAAGGTTGGCATCAGGTTGATAGTTTGTCATATAATATAGTCATTGCTTCCATGGAGCCTACTCAACTTGGATCTCTTGTCTATAGCTAACACCATGTTTAATGGGAAAAGGGTTGGTTGATTATGATGACACGATGATGTCCTATGGATTAAATTATAAGCAACAGATATGGGTAAGAATGTAAGAAACCTATTAAATAGTTTAGCTCATGTGCATCAAAAGACAAAGTTTTCCTTGTATGGAGAGTGGCTCTAATCTTGTAGATTCATTCTGAGAGATTGTTGTCCTATTCAGATTGAAGGGATGCTCCTAGATTTGATGTGTTTAGGGAAGAGTAACATGAAACTCAGGATTATGGGTATCTTTGATACTTCCAAATGAAAGGAGAATTGATTCATGGTCAATTCTATAATAGATAAAGAGAAATTGCTAGTTATGCCTTATGAAAAAAAAGCTTTATTGTTTTTTTGGGAACTAGCCATTCCATTTCTTTTAAAAAAGACTCCTCAAGAAAATCTAGCATAGTTATTAGAGTCTATCTATTCTGTATATGTTAAAGGACAACACTGAGTAATCATGAGGTGTGTAGTTACATCATTGGGTAGGTCCAATTGGATAGTCCAATGTGCTTGGACCTACCTTGCTCTCTTTATTGTGTCGTATGTGGCCTATAAAGTCAAAGGACTCTTGAGCTCCCAAATGACAAAGACTATTGATGAGTTGTGAGGGGCCCGTGGAGAAACTTGAGAGAACCCTCTTATCATTCTATGGAATAATTTGCTTGGGATATGTGGAGAAAATCATATTCAAAACTTCCAATCGATTCCTATGCAATCTTGTTTGTGCTTGTTTTGCTTTCTGCATGGGTCATTGGCAGACTGTTTTTTGTTTACTAAATGGGACTCAGAATAAACCAAAGAGACTTTAATAAAGTGAAACTGATGATATGGCATCACTATGGGTTAGAGCAAGGTTTAAATCCAATATTGAGGCTTATCTTGGATCTGGGGTTAGGTTGGTACAGTATTGAGTTGGACCTAAACAGCTATCAATAACGAGAATAACAAAAAAATAAAAAAGCTGATGCCCTAGGATGCCAAGCCTTCTCAAGTGTTGGGATGCAATGATCTGGTATGTCTTCTCTAGAATGGACTGAAATTACCAGGTTTGGATAGACTGGGATCCTAGATGTGTCCCATGACTTGGTCTCTCTAGTCTAGAATAGCATCTTCAAGATGGATTAATCCTTGTGTTAAAGTGTTGTGTTTCTTTCTCCCCTTTGAATTTCATGCATTCTAGGGTTCCCTAGGAACAGATGATCCAAAAGTAGGATTTTAGCTCAAAACTTATTATTGAAAATTATATGATGAGTTGATTAATTTTTGATTTGATATATTATGATGCTTGAGAGCCAAAAAAACAAAATGTTCTGGAACTTCTTTACCTGTAAATCAAGAGTTGTGTCTGGTATAGTCTCCTCCGATGTATGTACATATATCTAAGTGTCAGTACTTGGTGTATGCATACTTACATGACATTCTTCTCATGAGCACATGTTAAATATGAGTTGCTGTTGCCACAGGCATTGTTTCCCTGTAAGTGATAAATTATGTGCAATTTTGTACAGACTTCCTAGATCAGATACATTTCATTTGAAAGATCTAATATGGATGATGGGGAAGCTAAGAAGCTTATTTACGTTGGTGTTGCATAATGTCATTTCATTCAGCATTATGTTCTCAATTTTGTATCTATTCATAAGGTTACACTTTGTCAGGATGTTGCAGGCACAAAGCTTTGCTGTTTACCATGTACATATGAACACACACACACACACACACACACACACACACACACATGTGCATACTAGAAGCAAGGCTGGGTTTGGGTCTGGCCTAAGCATAGGATCAAGATCCTAGACTCAGGCCTAAGCCCAGGCCATCTCACCTTTGCACCTGAAATGTCTCAGATGAGACAAAGAAATAGGATGGAGGGTAGAGTGGCTTAACCCTTTAGAGAGAGCAAGGGAGGTGCGGGTGGGTGTGGAGGGGGGAGAGAGAAAGAGGAAGAAGGAAGAGAAGGAGATGGAATGGAGGGAGTTGAGCATGATGTGAGTAATTGAGGCGGTGAGGTATGGCGTGCTAATGAGAGCTCAGCCAGAGGAGAATGGGAGGAATTTGGAATTTAGCGTTCCTTTCCTCTTTTTTTCTTTTCTTTTTTGTACTGTATGATTTATTATATATTATATAACTTTTTGGCAGGGCCATGTCAAAATTTAGAAAGTGGAAACATGGTCCAATGATTCGGGCCTGAAATTTTCAGCCTTGCCTGGTCTGTCAAGCCAAATACCCAAGCTATGATTTATTGTATATTATAAAACATTTTGGCAGGGCCATGTCCTTTTTCTTGAGGGTAATTTGGCAGGGCCATGTCAAAATTTGGACAATGGAAGCCTAGTCCGATTTTGATTTGTGCCTGTCAAGCCAAATAACTTTGCTCAAGCCTCCAAAACCCAGCCTTGGCTATGTAGTCTGGGCCAACTTTGCTCGTGTCTAATACAGATATATGCACATGCACAGACCTATGCATGTGTGAAAGGTTTATGCATGGTACACATACTATAGCTCTCATCTACGTTGATGGATTAGATGGAGGTACTCAATATTAGTTTTACTGTACAAAGGGAATTGGATGTTGCAGTGTAGAAGAACCATGTTTCAAAGGTAAGTACGAGCAGATGCATGTTGGAAGATTATGCTGATGGTTGGAGATTGTTTTTGACTGTCATTTTCTGTACCAGATTTTCAGGAATGAATAATTTAGTGGCATATTTTGGAGATCTAAAGCCTTTTAATAACCTAATTCATCTTTGAGTGGTCCACAGGTACTAGATATTTATGCTGCTACTGCCTTTGATTGATAGACGGTTGCTCAAATATTTAGATCTTCTTATTGTTTATAATGTCATGCATTCCTCTATTTGCTGTCGACACCATTAGAAACTTTTCTCTTAAAATTAATAACAGAATTTATAAGCTTGTTCTTCTGGTCTCTCAACCTCAATATTTGTGGCATGCCTTATAAATTGCAGCTATGCGAGTTATCCTTCAATAAAACTCATCATCTCAGGAATCCATACAATGACAACTTACCAGTGAAGGTATGACGTAGTATCTTGTAATTTTTAACTTAACTGATGGCTTCATCTCTTATTTTTCATTCTTTTTTGGTATTACATGATGGATATGGTGATATCAGACATGTGGTGATGAGAAGTATTTATGTTGTCATCTGCCCTAAGATTTTTCATAGCTTTTTTTTTTTTTGAAAATATTTGTTTGGAATCCTTATAAATACAGAATGCTGTTTAAGTGCTGAATGTTATCGAATTTTTGTACTTGTTAACCATGTTAATTTTTGGAAATGCAATTCATTCAATCTGAAATATTCAGAAAATCGCCCAATTTCATGTGCTACGTTTTCTAACACCCTGGAAGCCTTTAAGCAGTGCTAACATCAACTCTTTTACATGGGGAGTTGAGAACTACATTACTGAAATTATCTCCTTATAAGTTCGCTATTTACTAGAATTGAAATATTAAAGAGATGATGTCCAAAATACAAGCTGCCCGAGCTTAGACTAACTTGATCATTGTGTAATTTACTTATTTTTGAACTGAAGGATTTTTCTGCATGATACATATGGCAAAATATTCTGCATTTTTCTTTTGTGTTTTTCTATCAAGGGGCTTTTGGCCATGACTTATTCTTTTAAAAAGTCAATATGAATACATGTTTTATAATTCAAATGATATTCTTTACAAAGGGTTGGCATCACCATACTATTCATATGTGTACCTCTATTATGTACCATCCAGTCCACCGCACATGTTTGTTTGCATCAGGGAGTTGAAGCATGTGCCTTTGGCTGGTTGATTGTTTTTTTTTTTTCTCTTTTCTTGTCAGGAACATTGGAGAAGTGAGAAAAATATGTAATATCCAGCTCAAGACCGTGCTCTGTCGTCATGATTAACAAATAACAATAGGAAAACAAAAATTCTTTTCACGATCAATTTAGAATTTGATCACAAGCAAAAAATTGATCATACAACTATTGTAGTAGCTTGATAGTCCAATGAATGACAAATTCAATTTCTACCATTTTTCTTGGTGATGATTGACACAGATTAGTAGAATGATTTGAAGACTAGGTTGCAAATAACTGGTTTAAAGACTTGATGGAAATTATTAATTTGATGTCAAAATTATATGTGTATGATTACATTTTGTTTAAGCAAATCAGTAAATTTGTGAATCTTTTCATGATGAATGTTAGACTGATGGTTCTTTCTTTAAGAAACCCACTAATTAACCTCTCAAGTTAAGTATGAAAGGACTCACAAAGTGAACATTTGCATGACATATTTAGAGATGTTACTAATTCTTAATAAAAAAATTGCATTTATACTGATGATGCCACCAGTCTCTCTCCGTTCATGATAAGGACTTACTCCTTTGCCCCATCTCATTTTTAATATCGAAAATACAAAGTAAGCAAGATGGAGAATCCTTCTTGACTGCAACCATCGACCATGTTCAGTGTACTACAGTATTTAGCCCACATAAAGAAAGGAAAAGTTGACAGAACCAAAGACCCTATCTTCCACTGGACAATATAACAGCATATGGTTATAGATGGAGTTGTTGCTTCAACTTAACTAATAGCATTACATATTCTAAGAAATTTAAATTTGTTGCTATTCAATCTATGATCAATGTGGCCATTCCCTTGTTTCGTCACCAATAATAGAAAACAAAGGGTGTGTTTGTACAACATGGTTATCTTGAGTGGAGTTCAGTTGGCGTAAACAGTGTTATTGTAGCATAGTCTGACCTGTTCATTTCCTCCAGAAATATTTGAAGATAAGTTACCTGCTATTTTCTCACCAAAAAAAAGTAGCACTTCCATTTCACTGTACAATTTCGATGATTTCTTATATAATTACTTAGAACATCGAGATGAAATTGATACCCTCAATTAATGACTCACACTATCTGCCTTAGTAAAGCTACAATCTTGGGTTTTCTCCATAGATTGATATCTGTTCTTGACATCCTCCCACCTATCAAGCTAGGCATTCATACTGGGGAGATGGTTCAGTAGAACAAGCATCAAGCTATCAAAATAAAGCTGAATTCTGGATAAAGCTTCACAAGCCTCTTGACTGCTCATTTTTCTGTGGCATAGAACGTCTTGAGCATTATACACTTCTTATGATGCTCTCGAGAGCACGAAATTGGTTATTCACATCAAGAGAATTAAACCATAAGTCTCATCATAGACCTTGCTTCAAGAGAATCAAAGCATAAGCCTCATCACAAGCCTTGGTTGGCTGAGCAAATCAACTATACATCTGCCATGATCCAAATTCACTAATTCAGAGGAACCTCATCCATTACAAAATGCTAAATGACTCCAGATAATACCATTCTTTTTAACAAATCCTCAGTGCTGTCAATCAAATAGAATGCTAGATATCGTGACCAAACTTGGTTCATTTTCCATTCGCGTGGTCTTCTTAGTCTACAATGAAAAGCAATGTTTCCTAGACACTTTGGGCATTGAAAGTCCACTGGCGAAAGCATTTCACCAACTTTTCTTGGATGTAGAGTGAAACGCCCAATGTGTATTGTACTGGTCTCTACATTTTTTTTGCTTGTTGACGAGCATGGTTCCAAAGAGGGCTTTGATCTCAACATTGTTCCTCACCATGATATCTGGGAATGGCAAAGGGACGGGTCGCAGCTGGGTTTTGCCCAACCCACCTTGGCCTTGATTTTTTATACCTCATCCCATCCTTGCCAGGGCAACAAATATAGCCTCCATCTTCTACCCTATGGGAATGGGATCTTCGACCCTACCATGTTGCCTTACATCTATTTTTTTTCTTTTTCTTTTCTTTTTTTTAAATTGTGTTTAATAACACATTGCAAATTTGATTCAAATCATGGATATTGCTAAAAAGAGAGAGCAAAAATAGCTAGAAAAATTGATTATTAAGATCGATTAGCTATTTCATTATAAACACATGGGTTTCAGGGTGGAGAGTATATATATTGGCTTCACCTTGATCTTGAATATAAGTTTTTCAGGTTATCCCAAAACCTACCCAGAACCAGGTCAAAGCTTGAAGACCCCACCCCAATCAAAGTGGATCAGGTTAGGTCCTTGTCAGGTTGACATCCCTAACGATATCATTGGCTAGATACCCAAATGCCTTAGCCCTGAACTCTTGCTAGATCTTAGCTTAAAACATCAAGGTATTTAGATGAAGAATATCAAATATTTACCCTTTTCATATCTAGTAGATTATAAAATTAACTTGGTACTTAGTTTGATATTAATTGTTATATCAAGCTTCATATCATATGTAGTTAGTATGTTAGCATACTATTTTAGATATTTGCAATTTTGCATTATTGGATGTTTAGGAATTAGGACTTCTATAATTCTTTATACTTATAGTCTTTCAACTTGTGAACACAAACAATAAATTTTATCATTATACAGATGCTTGAGAACTATGTGATATATGTTCTCTTGGCTTATTTCATCAATTCTATCTCTTTTCTTGGCTAAAACTTCAGAGCTCAAGCTGAAAAGCTGAAACTGAAAAATGGCTAGCTTATTAAAATTGAAATAGAATGCAAGCATGCAACCCTCTACTGAAACATTTTGTTTCACACAGAATTGATTTAATGTCAATTTATTGGTAAAATTTATTATGCTTATTGGTGTTCATGCTAATCTCTTTCCTTTTCTTTTTCCCTTTTTAACATGTTAAGAAGCGTCCTGTCTATATTAGACTCAAATTTTGCATGCTTTTAGAAGACTTGGAAGCATTGCAACATTGAAGTCCAAATTTATTTAGAGATGCAAATTTCTGTACTTGTAAAATTGGCTATCTTAGAGCTAAAATTCCTAGAAATTTCTTTTGATATGTTAGATTGCTGTTGTACAATAAAAAGATATATTGCACCTTAAACATGATACTTTAAAGTATTTTAGTTTTAAGAAACCATGATTTTTTGATTGCTACCATGTGAAATCACCAAAATGGTGGAGGATGTGAAGTCGTTCAATTTTATTTATTGTTTTCCCTAAGTTTTTGAAGGATTTTTCTGGAGTTTTTTTTTTTTTTTTGTAATTTTTGACAAAAGTTGGCATAAGTAGAGCCAAAATCATGGAGAAGGTTGAAATCAAAATTTATTTGGTCGAATTGAAACTGAAACCAGAAGCAAGTCTCTAAACATTCAAGCAAAATATCAAGGGCTTTAAGAAGTGGAAACAATTTGATTTAATCGTATCTTCATCTTCACTATTTTCTGATATTTGTGATATTTAAAATATGAAATAAGTATTAAAAATGTGTTAGATTAGCATTAGGTCAAAGTTTTTGGTAGCACCACCTTAAAGTAGCATATTGCCTTGTTAATGATTAGGCATTATGAAATCTTAAAATACTTGCAGCTTAACAAGGTCGAATAGTTTGTGGATTTTGACATTTTAATGCTTATGCTTTTCTGCAAGGTTTTAAATCCCGTAGAATAGGCTGTCCTGGTTTTTTATGGAATGGGATGCAATACCATCTTGCTCCTTGTAATTTTGGATAGGGTATGTTTTAGAATTTGTTGATTGGGATGCTGGGACAATGGTGAAATGGTTTCCCATCTTGAGACTTAGATGGTATCTCGTCTGGACGCCTCATAGGATGTCCTATTGGGATATAAAACCATGTTTTCCAAAATTGTAGAAATCAAAATCGTATTAAAACATGCAAAAAGACCATGACCAATATGTTGTGTTCTAACTGGCAGAGCTTTTTGTATCCTTGTTTAGTCATCCTGCCTATTAATTACTATAATTTGAGTCAAAGCAAGTGCTTTGAATCCTTGCTTAAGGGCATTCTTGAACCTTCTTGCTTCTATCCACTAAAATTCAAGTCCTATCTTCAAAATAGCTTTCCTGTACTTTGCTGTGTTTGGAATTCTATATTTTTTTTGATCGCTGTAACTTATTTTATTTTTTATGAACGTTATCCAGCTTCTTGATGATGCTAATTCAAACCTTCCATACCATTTTTACCATGTATTAGCTTCAGCTTGTTCATACATATATGTTATCATATGTTATTGCAATTTGACTTTTGATCCATAAAACTTTGCCAGTATTACTGTCAAGTTAGATAACTTTCCTTTCAGCATTGCTAGCATATGTTGATGCACATCTATGCTCTCTCTGAAAATGATTACTTGAACCCAAATAGGGGACAATCGATGGGACTGCTTTGGTGGCAATATTTTTTTTCCCCCACTCCCAAGCATGTTACTGCTCAAAATCGAGTGGTAAGGGTTGATACCCAAATTTAGGGTGGTTTTGCTTGGTTTGGATTGATTTATTTCATACCGAATTGAATTTTGGTATCATATTGATATGTTACTAGTACGGTTCATACAGGTTAGTATGGCATATTTTGCTTTAGAATAATAATGACGACTTTATTGTAGGTGTTCAGAGCAAGAGATTGTGGATGCTAAAGCATGAACTCTGCTAAATTGGCTACAATTAGCACAAATACCAACTAATCCATGTACTAATCTATACTGATAGCAAGTTACTTCCTGACTCCGCTACAATAGTTTGAACCACCATTGAATATTGCTTAACTAATAACCAATTTTCCCTAGTTGTGCGACTAGAAACTATAAAGTAGATTGGCTGATCGGTTGGCAAAAAGTGCCATATCTCCTAAATGCATATTTTCTTGAATTCCCTCCTAGTGGACATGCTTCTGTCATAAGGAAAAGGTTTGTGATTATAGTTTGGTGAGCTAGATGATTCCATAGAACCACATGTCATCATAAAAAAAGTCCTGGCCTATCTAATGAGAGTTTTCATCTTTTCTTTTTATGCGTTCTAAGTGAAGCTGAAGGGAGTCGCAGGAGTTTGGTTAACCAAATATGAACAAAATAGTAATGCCACCATTCAAAGTTCGAAGGCAATGAAGATAGCTATGACAAGGTATTTTGTTCCACATAATTATAAAAATATATGATTCAAGTCTCGGTGGGATGATGGTTGAGATGGCCGAGACGTCTCATCTTTGAGAGATTTTGAGTCCGATCTTGACCATTCCATCCCATTCTATCTTGATTATAATATATTATAGTGTTAATTTTAAATAAATCTAATTTATCATAATATATAACTTTTAAGATTCAAATATGTTTAAAATTTGAATAAAATACTAAAGCTTCACAAATATTTTTTTTTAAGGAAAAAAGCATCCCAAGTACTATAACGTTTGACTAAGTTGGGGATCGAGATGGGACAACTGGTGGGGGCATCTCGTTCTAAGGAAAAGTCAAGACACCTCTATCCCATGAGATTTAAAAGCTTGTTAAAAATAGATCTATCTCCAATCTTCTATTGGGTGCATGATCAATGTTTTAAGGAAAAATCGGGACACTTCATAGTGCAAGAGTTCACATCAATGTTCTACAATTTGGCAGCATGATCCAAATTTTTGCAGGATGATGTGTTGATTTCCATGTGTCGCCAAGGTTTGGACCCCCAAATTTTAGTGATATTAGTGATCATTAAGGTTCATTGTATCGAGAGTAGGTATGGTTCAGTACGGAGCATACTGCACTGAATCAGTGGTGTATCGATCAGGTGGACTAGGAGGCTCCATCCTATGAATCACTTTGAGTTGGACAGGTTTGGTTTGGTACCCTGGTTCAGGGTTGCTCCCGGTGGTTTGAATGCAATATGGGCAGTTTGGTGTGGTTCACCTCCCATGCCGAATTAAGAGGTTGAACTGTCCTAGTTTTAAGCTGGTTTGATTTGGCTTGGATCATCCAAAACTGCCTAGTTTGGCTGACCTTAGTGGCCAACATGCTTTATATCATATTTGATGTGATGCAAGTCATGATTCAAATTGAGGATGAACAAAGGAAGGTATCAGTGTTAAATCTTTTTGTCTCATTCAAATTAGAGATATCAGCACTTAAGATGAGCCACTTAAAGCCATCAATAATTTATACAAAAGTGTCAAGCCGTTGTGTACTTTAAGTAGATAGATTTTTTTCAGTTGTGAGTTCCAAATGAAGGACTAAAATGTAATACTTGTGAAGGATTGGCCACTTCTCTGCATAGTGTCCTAATAGATTGGTAACTTTGTTAACAAGGCTCTTTTCATCATTGATGCAAGTTTTGAGTAGAAAGGACAAATGATTCTGGAGCAAAACGAGAGTGACAGAAAAAGTGAAAGCAGCGAAGATGCAGTGTATCTGAAAAATAAAGACACTCTCACATCCATATACAAAGTGGCATCGGTGAATACAACAAACTTAAAGATATGTTAATGCAGGCTTTGGCCTAATCGTTGATGCAATGCATGAGCTACCACTTGTGAAGGAATGTCACATCCTTCTTGGGTGCATTATTCATGCCACGGTAACCATGAACAGTTCTGCAGTGGTCAGCACATGCGAAGGGTATTTTAAGGAGTCCAAAAATTAGATTTGAGATATGAAATCATGTTTACATGTGGAAGATGAGTGAAAAATTTTGGGTTTTCTTTTCTACTATGGCATCAAGCTGTAGGGTAGGCACAAGGCTTGCCACACTGGGTGTAATTCCTAGGTCCTAAAGTAACTTGGGGAAAAAGTGTTTTCCTTTCATTTCCCTTTATTTTTAATTTCCTGCGTTTTGATTTTCTTGTTCTCTTTTCTTCCAAATTTAAGCTGCATTTGGTTTTCAAATGTTTTTTATTTTCTTTTTCTGTTTTCATTGTCTACTTTTGGAACTCTAGAAAATATATTTGGAAAGTGAAAATAAAAATTATTTTCTACTTTTTATTTTTTTTATAGATGATGTGTCTTAAAAGGATAAACGAAAAAAATTAAGAGACGTCATTCACTCCTGTGTTTTCAGGTTGTTTAGCCTTTGTGTTCTATTTTTTTCTTTTTTTTTTGATAGAAAAGTGTGTTTTCAGTTTTCTTCTCTTTTGGAGTTTTATTTTCCAAAAAAAATGTTTTCGTTTTCTTTTAATTGACACATTTTCACAAGTATTTTTGTTATTTATGAAAATGAAAATAAAAAATAAGGTTATTCTCAAAAACCAAACACATCCTTAGTTTTTGCTTTTCCTCATGTTATTCTCTCTTTTAGATCATTCTTCTAATCTCTTTCTTATCATCAGACGTAAAACTCAAGTCTCTTTTTCTTGTTCCACTGCTTCTGGATAGCAATAGATTTTAAATTTGCTACAACCTAATTGCCTCTAGGGCTAGCTTTCATATTGATAATAGTTGACCACTTCCCAAGGCTAGCAAATAGACGGCCAGTCCTAAAATATGGATAAGATTTGATCACTTTCTTTTGGTACTTAGATCCAAGGTTTTCTATATCGAAAATCGGTATTATTTTAATAGTAGATAAAAGGTATGCCGAACCAAATGCGTATCATATCAGTTAGATGAAGCAAGAGGCTCCAACCCATGAATCGCCCCATACCAAGCCGAATTGAGCAGTTTGGCATGGTACGGGACGGTTTGGAGAAGGCAGTTTGGGGTAGTTTGTTCCTTGTACTAAACTAAACCATCAAACTGTGTTTGTTCCGGGATGGTTTGCCTCAAGTTGCCTGGTTCAGTAGATTTGACCATCCTTACTTAGACCTATTATTGTTGTGTTCTATCCAATTGAATATTTAATATGTTATACTAAGAATGTCTCTGTCTGCAAATTTGAGATCTTTTTATTCTGATGTGTGTCAAACCCTTGGCTTTCTCAACCAACCATCCTCACCCTCATTCTCCAACAACTGTAGTCCATATTTTCCTTCATCTCCCTTCTGAAAGCCCTAGTTTGTCCTTTTGCCTAGCTGTTTTACACCAATGTTCTCAAGACCCCAAGTACTTTTTTCTAAAAAAAATTATTGGATAAAAGTTTATTTCGTTATTTGGTCCTTAGGCTAGGCTTTAAATATATAGGGGATGAAAAAAGTAAAGGATAGACCTCAGTTGTATTATTTTGTGAGTTCTATTATTGAGGAAGAAAATGATTTTGTTTCTCCCTTATATCCCTCTCTCCCCTCACCACCTCTCTCTCTCTCTCTCTCTCTCTCTCTCTCTGTCTCTCTCTCAACTTCTTTTCCCCTCCTTTTCTTTTTTATCTCTTCTTAATCCCTTTATTTTTCTTGTAGCATCTTTGGTTTTGTTGAAGAATAATCTCATGGTCCAACCTAAAAGCTTAAGCTAGTAGGCGAATGGGCGCATGAGTATATAAGACCAACCAGAGCCCCTAACCTATCCAATGTAGGACTATTCCTCAACATCCCCTCTCATGCGTAGAGCTCAAGAGATGTAACTCAGAGGGGCAATGCCTGGATCAATAAGTAGTAGCGTGGTGGCATCAATAGGAAAGAGAGATATTGGGCTCTTATATATGTTAAATTTCAACCCAAAAGCTTAAGCTAGCGGGTAGATGGGCCCATGAGTATACAATACCAACTAGAGTCCCTAATCTATGTAATGTGGGACCATTCCTAAATATGGTTCTGCTGATATTATCCTCTTATCACTTTTTTAGAGCTTTTCATTGTGTCCTGAGATCTACTTACGCATCAACTATCAGTATTCTCATATCCGTTTTCAACCATTAAAATTAGTGTCCTACCATCCTTAGTATCCTTCTAAACTAATTTGTTGATTTGGAAGATCTTTAGCTTGTTGTCATCATCAAGGTACCCCTTCCTACCTTGTTTTCTACAATAGGATGAAAAAGGTTAGTCTATTTCCTGATTTTCTTTGCCCCTTGGGCTTCTTTAAGCTAGGCAATCCCAAGTAGTGCTACATTAAGAAATGTCTTCATCTTTGGTACTTGTTGCTCAAAGCATTTGGTTACCTATTATTATAAAGAAATTTCAGGGTTTAACTTTAATTATTGAATTCAATGAAAAGCAAAAACATGGAAGAAATACTGAAAGGAGATTAGGATAGTAATATGGAATCAGTTTGTGCTTTTATGATTGAAGCTATAGTGCTGGAGCAAGTCCTTACAATGGTTGAGCTTGTGAAACAAGTTGCTTAATATGACCATAGTGGTTGAGATCAGGTCTTAGTAGGGCATAAGACATTGTTTGCTCTCTTAGCATGCTTAAGTTTCTCATATAAGCTTACACATGAGATATTATTAGATTATGCAATCCTCTCAAAGTTAGCAATGTCAAGCATAAAAGCACAAACTGTTTGTTAAATTATGTTTTTTATATTATATTATTTTTATGGTGGTAAGAGTTAGATTAATAATTAAATGATATCCATATTATAAAAAGTCAGACTACATTTTTTTAGTCTTTTAATCTAAGATTTTAAATCTCATGGGATGGAGGAGTTTCTGTTTCTTCACAAAATGGAATGCCCCTCTGTTCCACCTCATCCTAGTAACCATATAGATAGGTGCCTTTGGTTTCTCTCTCCTCCTTTACTTCCTTTCTTCTTTTTTCCTTTCTCTCTTTCTTTATTTTTTCTTTCTTTTCTTTCTTCCCTCTTTCTTTATTTCTATCCTTTTTTCTTCTTCTTTATTTCCCTTTTTCGTCTCTTCTCCTTTTCCCTTCCTTTCTTCCTTCTTTCCTTTAATTCTTTTTCTTATCCCTTTCTTTCTTTCATTTTCTTTTGTTTCCTTTCTTATCTTTTTAATCTTCTTTTCCCATGTTAACTGCCTTAATCCCAATTCTTGTTCCATAGGAACCGGAAGGGATGACTAGGTCATTCCCAGTACCATTGGGACTTAAAAACCTTGCTTTAATTATCATTGCAAACTGAATAATCATGCAAGTTATTTAAAGGACAAGTGTTATTTTGAATACTATTTAAATAGTTTGAGATTGTATAGTCATTGAAGGAGTGTTCAAGATTTAATGTATCTTGAGAACCTTGAGTTACACTGGGGAATTGGGATACTTGAAAGTGTCAATGCTTACTCTTGGCACTGTTTTCTTTTAAATAGAAGAAGATATTACACTTAAATGATTTATATTGTCAACATGATACAGCTAATTACATGCATTCTAAGAGTATTCTATCTGAAAGTAAAAAATTTCTAATTAACATGCCTAAGCTCAATTATAAATGGTTTATCTGTATTTATCTTGTTGCCTACTTTTGACACCCCTATAACAATGAAGAAATGAGCATTCTTTATATAACATTCATTTAATTGTCAAATTTTAAAGGTCCAACATTATAATTTCTGACCCATTGAAGTATAGAAGCAAGTGTAGCTCATGTAATGCTGGTAGCAAAGATTGACAAAAGTCCCAAACCATCTGGTTCGAGGTGTATCATACCGAATTGGATCAGTTTGCTGATTTGGTACTGACATATGCTACTTGGTTTCGAGTTGTACTATCATAAAAATGCTATAGGATACGTAGTGTACTATGTCGATTATACCATACTGAACTTGTAACAGATTGGTATGATATGTGATACTGAGATCATGGACCTTGATTTGCTGTTTTTCCATCCAAGACTTGTTGTTCTATCTTATGGGCATGTGGTCTCTCTCTCTCTCTCTCTCTCTCTCTCTCTCTCTTTCTGTGTGTGTGTGTGTGTGTGTGTGTGTGTGTGTGTGAACTCTAAATATTGCATGCTTAAATGAATTTGCAGTTTGCATGGAGGGAAAGCGAAGAAATTAGTATCCCCATATAAAGTACCTGCATTTTGCTGTCAAACTTTTAGAGTCTAACATTAGCTTATCTGGCCCATAGAAGTGTAGGACCAACGATAGTTTAAATAATGCTTGTAATCTATTCCAGCTCAGGACTTTCTATTATATGATATGGGTATACAATGTTACTGCTTTGAAATAATTCTGCCTCTTGCATGCTTGAGGAGATTTGGACGCCCCTGACAAAATGGTAATGGTGCCTTTTCAGGGTAAACCTTTTTCGCTACTAATAGATGTAATTTCAGTAGCATATAGGGATTATGTTCTGCATGCACCAAGAGGCTTTAGAATTGCTGGTGCTGGTAAGAAATTGTTATGATGACATGGATTGTCCTTTCTTTTAGCAGATGGTAGCCTTCATATGTGTATTTATTGTTGCAACAAATCCTATGAAATTACAAAAAAAGGGTATATTTTTATGAGAAAGTTGGCTGCTGGTGTTTATTAGGTTATTAGGAATATAGTATTGACTAAAATTGGCATTGTCTTATTAGTTTTTCTCTTAGAAGATTGACTCTCATGGTGACTAAAGTTTTTAGTTCTTATCAAATTTTTGATGTGATTGCAGATAAGTCGAGACTGCCAAGAGCTAGAGCCTTTTATTGGTGAACAGTTGGCTTCTCTGCTTTATCTTGAGCCAGATAGTGAACTCATGGTGCGTTGTTTTACATTTACCTAACTTTTATATCCATTGTGCTGTATATTGTTAGCAGCACCAATAAGTATGAATTAACCTACATCACGCTTCAGATGTACTTTTGCACATTTTCGTCAACAACTCTATTCCAGGATAAATGATTTGCAGAAATTGGAGAAACTGAGGGTGTGAGTAGATAAACGGTGGCTAAATACTAGGCTTGCACTTAAGATTCTTAATTTTGTGAATCTTAATTTTGTGTATCACTTTGTCTTATAGACTACTTCCCCTTAATGATCTATGTTTAAATGTAGCATCCAATTATTTCACTGCTAGTCCTATGTCATTGAATCCACTCTGGGGGACAAGTATACCTATCAGTTCTTAAGCCATGTCATCTTCTTCTAAGCACTTCAGGCTGTAGTAATCCTTTTTTCCTATATCTTTTGCTACCTTTAACATTTCTATTTTTATTATAACCATTCTTCTCAAGTCGTCAATTTTTTCTAGAGTTCTGCATTTTGTACTCCATTGCAACACCAGGTTTTGGGTATTATCCCCAATGGCCTAGCAAAAACCCGGTTGGGGTACATGCCAGGATATCTGCTGGGTACTCAGCATTTTTCTTTCTTAGACCTTGAAGGTTGTTTGGCAATTAATGCCATGCCATTTCCATACTGAGCCCTTGCTAAGGTTTACAATGTGAGATATCGTACCTTATGTCTGAAAGGGTTTTCAACGGTGTAAATTGCATGTTTTTCTGCAGCCTGTCGTGGCTCACACTGCTGTGTGTGAGGTTGTATGGATGCTGGTATAGTATCCTGACTGATAACAGTAGGGTTGTACCCTGCCCCTCCATTCTGAAATCCTTGTTTTCACTCGATCATCCTTGTATTTATGCTAGAAAGGTATGGATCTCTTCTTTATTATTGTAATTACTTTTTGTCAGAGGATATGAAGGTGCATCTACAGATTGAACATGGTATGCAAAAAAATTGTTCTACATTGCAGCAAAGAGTAGCGGTTAAGGAATTATGCAGTACAGAATCTTCCCATAGGACACAACCAGCCAGGATGTCTGCAACATTTAAAATATGTATATGTGTATTACACATAGTTGCATGTTTCTTTATGGTTTTTATCATAAATTTCAGGCATGTTGTCCATATGTACGCACAATTCTGTATTTTTAATATGTATAAAAAATTAGTTGAAACTAGACAATGCGTATATGAACTTTTAATATGCATGAATTTATTGTATGATTTATGATCCAATTTTTCTATAGATTTGTTAATAAATGTGTTCTCTTGTGTAAAAAATGTGCGCAACTTTATTATAGAACAGTTAAAACTGGTTTATATTAAAAGCACTGAATAAAGTAGCATATTCTAGTATGGCAATTGAAGATCAACTTGCACACTTCTGCATATTTCCATTGAGTGTGCCAATTACTTACAGAGCATGGCATTATAAAGATGGCACATCAGCTCACAATTGTTATGGGGCATTCTTTTTTGTTATTTCAACTTATGAATCAGCATTGTAAGATTAGTCACCTAAAGCAGGAACAGATGGGGATGTGGGTGTGGGTGGATAATCTCTTTAAGAAGTGCTTAGGAAGCATACGAGGGATCAAATCTCTGGAGAGATTCCAAAGTGGTTAGCACCCTAGGTAGAAACTTCTAGCTGCTAAGAATATAAGTACCTTATATTTGAGTTTCGACCCGCAAGAGAATCCTTGTTAACTTTTAAATAGTTGCAGTTATTTCTTCATTCCTCTTAATCATTCAAATTCATAAATTTACAAAGGATGGTGGTATCATTAGTTATAGAGTGCAGACAATCTGAGAAGTTCTCTAGGTTACCATTCATATCCTTGAGAATTGTCCTTGTTTTGGTGCTCGCTAAACTAATGAAATATAAGGTCCAAAGGCGTTTTAAACTATTTTTCCCAAATTATGCAGTTCTTTTGGTTTTTGATGATGAAACAGTTATACCATTACCATCTCAAACTTTAGTATGATAAGCATTCTTTGTCTACCCATTCTCATACCTTTAATTCAGAAAACAATTTTTCTGGTTCATCATACAATTCTAACCACAATAGATTTTTCTGGTTCATCATACAATTCTAACCACAATAGATTCTTTTGGCTTTTCATAATGTCTATTGAGTTTCCTTTGGCTTTTCATAATTCTATTGAGGTTTCTTTTAGAAACCTATTTGTGAGAAAAGAGACATTAAATACCATTATATAACTTGATTCATCCTCTTTGCCTTTGTGATTTATCTGAGCAACTTTAACTGTCATCACCATTTATGTTCACCTCATCATCTACTAAAAGTTTTCTTCCACAATGTTTGGCTTGACAACATCCAGGATTATAAAACTCCTGCGGATAAATTTATTACTTGCTCAACTATCATTGCTTTCAAGTATTATGCCTATGGTGTCACTAAATACTGCTCGATTGGCTTGGTACCTTTCTGAGATCTTTTACATTGGCATGCAGATTAATGACCATCGCTGTCATAAATCCTGAGTTAGCAAATTACCTGTTTGTCTTTTTTCTAATAAATATGTTAAAAGAATTCTCAAATGAAAATTCAATTAATTATTCTTTTAACATTTATGAATGCTGAAGGTTAGTTAGGCAAAGAACTGCTTATTGCCCATTGAATTATGTTGACAATGGTTTGGCCAATTTTTAAAATTCTTTGTTATACATATTTGTTTTTCAAGGTCAATATGCTTGTTCATTTTAATTACATATCCTCATGCTTGAATGCTATTCATGGTCTTTTCTGTTTCCTTCCAAAATTTGCATGCACGCACACTGAATGAGTGAATTATGGTGCAGGCAATGCTGATTGCTGCGGAATCGAAACGTGAGGAGGAAAAAGCAAAGGGGTTACGACCGATGAAGCAGCTGAGAATCCAGATATTGTCCTGTTTGAGGACAATGAAGAAGAGGAGGAAGAAGAAAGCGAGGAAGAGGATGAGAGCAGTGGCCATGGCGCCCAAGGCAAAGGAAGGGGAAGAGGAATGATGTGGCCGTCGCACATGCCACTGATGCGTGGAGGGAGGCCAATGCTTGGGCTCCGGGGTTTCCCTCCTGTCATGATGGGTGCTGATGGATTTGGTTACGGTGATGGCTTTGCTACACCAGATATTTTTGGCGTTCCTTCCCGGGTTTTTGCACCATATGGAGGTCCAAGATTTTCTGGTGACTTCTCAGGAACAGGCCCTATGTCTGGGATGGTTTTCCCTGGTAGGCCACCCCAGCCAAGTGGCATCTTTCCAATGGGTGGCCTTGGGGTGATGGTGGGCCCAGGTCGGGCACCATTCATGGGTGGCATGGCAATGGCAGGTGTTGGTCGAGTCAATCGCCCAATGGGAGTGCCACCATTCCTCCATCCACCTCCACCTCCACCACCACCCAGCACAAGAGCTGCAAAGAGGGATCAAAGGAAACCAGCAAGTGATCGGAGTGACAGACATGATCCAGGATCAGATCAGGGCAGCAAGGGCCAGGAATGACAGGACCTAGCAATGGAGTAGATGAGGAGATGGGGTATCATCATGGTGCAAGGGCCCAAACTGAGGATAAATTTGTTGATGATAGTGAGAGTGAGGATGAGGCAGCTCCAAGACGATCGAGGCACAGTGAGGGAAGGAGGAAGCGGCGTGGGTCTGAGAGGGAAGCAGCCTCAGACCAGTAAGAGATGCCTATGACTGAGTATCAAAATCAGAGGCTGCTAACATTTTTGCTGAAGTGCAACTTTAGTGATCTGATGATTGGGGCAGGATTGTTTTGGAAACATGCCTGAATTGACCTCCCTCCTGTGATCCTCTGTAATCAACTGTTGGAGCTGCGTTCTGAGAGAGCTGTGGACTTTGGATCAAGCTCATGAGGTCAGATGGATATCAAAAGAAATGGGGAACATTGAGGAGAGGTTAATGGATGTGTATAATAATATCAATCAGGAGAGTAGGCACATTAACCACTGAAATTATTTTATGTTTTTATAGACTCTGTACAGTATGAAAGTATATGAATTTGCGTACCAGTTCAGAATTCTTTTATTGTATTGAGATCTTGCCAATTAATGCCAGCGGCTTCAAGTCAATGGTATCAGCTTCTATCCTTCGAAGCACAGTGAGCACTTTTTGTTTTCATTTTCATGCTTTGAAGACCCCATGTTGTTGGAAAAAGGCTTAGATGAGTTGAGTTTTCATGCTTTGAAGAGACTGCCATTCAAATCAATTCTGAATGATGGCTCATCATGTTTCTAATATGTAGGAGTTTTTTATTGATGTGATGACCATGAATATGGGTAGCTATTATTGTGAAGGCACCCGCCTCCATCAAGCAGTAAGCTTGTCTCCCTATGGTAGAGGCAGATTTATATACCATATTATCTCAAGTAGGACCATGGACCAACGCGTGGATTTTTTCTTAATTTGCTGCTTGGTGGTAACCAACATCAATTGCAGTCTGGGGTCCTTAGGGAGACGGCTATTCCTCCTAGTTCTGAATCTTAAAAGTTGTTTCTAATGTACTATTCTTGAAGCCGTTTTGATCTGTTATCATGAAGTCACGCACCTGCGGTATTGTTAGGTCAGGTTTAAACACTATTGTAAATAAAATATGGTTCCACCCTTAACAATTTTGTAAATTTTTTTTTGCTTGATAATAACTGGCATTATTTGCGGATTGCAGTTCCATGGAGTTACTATTTTAACTAAAAAAAAAGGAAAATAATAGGGGCCTTCCAGTGGGTTAATAAGTTCGCTGGTAGAACTTCTTGGCAGAGCTTGATATGTTCCTTGAAATTCGAAGCTGGAGGTACATTATGTGGTCTTGAGGATTGTTTCCTAGAAACTCTTTTGCATGGAGATGTTCCGGCGAGATTTTGTATTTTTGATCATTACTGCACTTTAATCTACGATTTGGTCCTCCATGAAGGTTCCCCTATTTTAGCTTTAATCTATGATTTGGTCCTTCGTGAAAATTCCTCCCTTTTAGTTTTACCTTCCTTTTTGGTAGAAGCCCTTACCAAATGCAAAAATAAAAATAAAGAACTAGGCTAGAATGGCTATTTCAAGAGGATATATAATAAAAGAGGACCAATCCAATAATATTATTTCACTGATTATAAAGTCATGAGGATATCTACATATTTATATGGTTACAATACCATTATTAAGAAAAATCCAATACTTATAGGAAAAGGAATTCAAAAGTAAGGAAATAGTAATGTTTTCATGAATTTGATTCATATCTTTCGTAATGTTTTCATGAATTTGATTCATATCTAGTATACATAATTCCCAACAGTAGTATCAGAGCCTCCTTAGGCTATTCATTAATCTGATAGGATACTTGAGTCAATATGATTAATAATATAATTTTTATTATGCTTAAAATCATGAAGAGTTTTCATATGTTGATAATAAATCTAAAATATAATAAAATGTTTATTATTTGATGATAAACAATATTATTTAGATTTATGCATGTTCATTATCATGTTAAAATAGAGTACTTTGATATATAGAGGTAAAGATTTATTATATGATAATAAAATAATTAATTTAGATTTCATATATGTGTCATGTTAAATAGTAATTATGCATGATAGATACTATATGCTGAAATCCTAGAAATCATGTTTAGGATTTAATTTTAACATGATTATTGATATGATTAAGATATGATATTCTTATGATAATGAACATTGAAAACTTAGTTTGAATATTTGGATCAAGATAAGATTATGATTAAATGTAATCATATGGAATTTAAAATCTTATATTTTGAATCTAAAATCTTATCATGACAAGAATATGATTAGGGTTTGTTAGAGATATTAGGATTTACATGGGATGTGAAACCGACATGTCATAACATGTAATTAAATGATAAGAAAATTTAAAATTTGAATTAAGAACTCTTATCATAACACCTAGCTAGATCACTATCTATAGTTATCATAAAATGTAATAGATGATAAAGATTTAGGAAACTTAGACTTAACCATGTCATTGTTTGATCCTATGATCCCATAATTGATCTAATCAATTGGGCTTAACTACATTGGTGTCTAGAAAGGTTTGATCATGGTTTTTAATTGCTCCGTTCGCTGCCTGGGAAAACCCATTCAATGGGATCGAAGGGTATGCTAAATAGGACCCCATTGATCAGCTGATCTGGCCATTGTTAAGGAAAGCTCTTAATTGATTAAATCAATTAAGGTTGATCAGGATGGTAGCAATTGATTTGGTCACATAATTAGGGTTCCTAAATTAGATAGTGATCAGGATCCTAATTTGATTAGGAGTCCCAATCATAAGATTGGATCTTATGAAATTAAGGTTAATTGAGATTAATCTAAAATCTACATATAGGATATGTAACCTAGCATAGTACAAATGTTGTAGATGTAGATGGGACCTATATGCGCTAAATCCCTCCACGAATATTAAGTCATAAGCCTTCCATTGTTCACATGATACAAAATCATTAGGTCATGAGATTTGTCGTGCCAAAGCCGAGGTCGAGTGTACTTATGAGGAGTTGATTGTGGAACAATGGGTTGACTTAACTAGATTAGCTGGCATAATTGGCCAAAGTCAGGGTCAGTCTAATCTAGAGGCAAACTTTAGGGTGATCACATATGGATGTAATTGACAAGGCAATGTCCCCTAAATGATCTAGGAGTCACATTAGATGTGATTGATGATAATCTACCAAATTTGGCTTACCGAGATTTGTTGTGCCAAAGCCAAGGTCAAGGTAATTCAAATGAGGATCCTAGCCCACTAAGGAAATTGAATGCCAATTTCTCGAGATTAATAGAGAGGGCTATTAACCTTGATAAAATAGTGGGAGAAACCAACTTAATTAAAAATCTAGAATTACCATATTAAGTTGGTGATTAGTATTCATAGTAATTGACTCGTTCTAATTTTATGTAGGTTATCAGAGAAACCATGAGTGTAAACATCAACCTTAGGAATATTTTAGAATCCAACAAATTGACTGGACTCAACTTCCCTGATTGGCTAAGGAATGTAAGGATCGTTCTTCGATCTGAGAAAATTCTTTTTGTCCTAGATGAGGTTGCACCGGAGGTCCCACCAGCGGATGCTCCGACTGAGGTTCATGTGGCATACAACCGGTATAAAGATGCTGAAGACATGGCCACATGTTTGATGTTGGCCTCGATGTCACCTGATCTTCAGAAACAGCATGAGCATATGAATGCTCAGGAGATTTTGATGCACTTGCAAGAGTTGTTTGGTGCACAGTCTCGATATGAGAGGTTTCAAACTTCTAAAGAGCTGTTTCAGTGCAAAATGACTGAGGATTCATCAGTGGGTGCCCACGTACTAAAAATGATCAATCTGATTGAGAAGTTGGCACGATTGGGTTTTGTGATGGATCATGAACTAAGTATTGACTTGGTTCTACAGTCATTACCTCCCAGCTATTCGCAGTTTGTTCTTAATTTCAACATGAACAAGCTAGAGACATCTCTACCTGAGCTCGCGAATATGCTGACGAATGCCGAGCCCAACATTAAGAAAGAAAAGGGGCAGGTTATGGTCGTGGAGTCTTCTGGCGCTCGTAAGAAGCGGCCAAAGAAGAATAAGGTCCAAAAGGCCAAGGCGACTAAACCAAATAAGGGCATTAAGAAAAATAAAGTAGCCAAGGGGAAGTGTCACTTCTGTGGCAAGGAAGGGCACTGGAAGCGAAACTGCAAGGCTTATCTGGCTAGCCTGAAAGAAAAGAAACATACAGATGCTTCTACATCAGGTATATTTATGATTGAGATGTTTTCTTCTGTTACTTCTTATTCCACTTGGGTATTGGATACCGGTTGTGGATCTCATATTTGTATTAATATGCAGATGATAAGAAGCAGTAGAAAGCTGAAAAAGATGAAGTGATCCTGCGCATGGGAAATGGAGCAAAGGTTGCTGCTTTAGCTATAGGATCTTGTTCTTTGTCTTTGCCCACTGGGCTTGTAATGGAGCTTAATAATTGTTACTATGTTCCAAACATAACAAAGAACATTATTTTTTTTCATGTCTTGTAAATGATGGATATACATTTGAAATTGGAAATAAAAATTTTAATTTTTAAAAATGAAATGTTCTTTGGTTCTGCTGAAATGTTCAACGGGATTTATGTTTTGAATTTACAATGCCTATTCTCAATGTAGAAACTAAGAAATTAGGTGATTTCTCTCTCACATGCCACCATAATGGCACACACATCGAGATGAGCAAATCTTCCAAAAATGTTTTGGGGTTATGCCCTACACACAGCCGAATACACTCTAAACCGAGTTCCATCTAAGTCGGTCAGTTCCACTCCCTATGAGATATGGTGTGGAAAGAAACCAACCCTTAGTCATCTAAGGATTTGGGGTTGCTACGCTTATGTAAAGCGTAATGAGTCAGACAAGCTGGGAGCTAGATCCGACAAGTGTAATTTTGTGGGATATCCTAAAGAAACAAAAGGATACTACTTCTACCATCCACTCGAGCAAAAGGTTTTTGTCTCAAGGCATGCCATATTCCTAGAGAATGAGATTTTTCTAAGAAACAGTGGGAGAAATATTGAGATTAGTGAAACTCAAGAACCACAAATTGACACAGACCGATTAGATGACATGGAGCAAATGTCAAATGCAGTGGGAGTTGAGCAGGAGACTCAACTCACATTCAGGCAACATTTACGTGAGCCTCTATCAGAAATGATGGAGCAACAGGTAGCTCCAAGTACACATCAGCTACGTAGGTCTAGTAGAACACATCATATTCCTGAGAGATATGGATTTCTTATAGAAGATGATGAGCCTACTAACTACGAGGAAGCAATTTGTGACATTGACTCCAAGAGATGGCTTGAAGCCATGAAGTCTGAAATGGACTCCATGTACGACAACCAAGTATGGACTTTGGTTGATCCACCTGAAGGGATAAAACCCATTGGGTGCAAATGGGTCTTCAAGAAGAAGACAGACATGGATGGTAATGTGATTACCTATAAGGCGAGGCTAGTTGCAAAAGGTTACAAGCAAAGGCAAGGTGTTGACTTTGATGAAACCTTTTCTCCTAGCCATGCTTAAGTCCATAAGGATTTTGCTTGCGATTGCAGCCTATTACGATTATGAGATATGGCAAATGGATGTCAAGACCGCCTTCCTAAATGGTGATTTAGTGGAGGATGTGTATATGACACAACCTGAGGGTTTTGAGTCCATTGATTCTCAAAAGGTATGCAAGCTGCAAAGGTCCATTTATGGACTTAAGCAAGCCTCTAGAAGTTGGAACATCCGTTTTGATGAAACAATCAAAAAGTTTGATTTTATCAAAAATGAGGATGATCCATGTGTGTACAAGAAGGTTAGTGGGAGTGTTATTATTTTCCTGATATTATATGTAGATGACATATTATTGATAGGAAACAATGTATCCTTGCTGCAAGAAGTGAAGGAATGGTTGTCCAGCAAGTTCTCCATGAAAGATTTGGGAGAAGCAGCCTACATACTGGGTATTAAGATCTATAGAGATAGATTTAGGAGGTTGCTTGGATTGTCCCAATCAACGTACATAGATAAAGTGCTAAAATGGTTTAGCATGGAGGAATCCAAGAAGGGATTCCTGCCGGTATCGCATGGGATACATCTCTCCAAGGACATGAGTCCTAAGACCCAAATGGAGAGAGAGCACATGAATAGGATTCCATATGCCTCAGCAATCGGATCCATCATGTATGCGATGCTATGTACGAGACCTGATGTTTCTTATGCATTGAGTATCACTAGTAGATACCAGGCAAACCCTGGTGAGAAACATTGGATGGCCGTCAAGAATATCCTTAAGTACTTACGAAGGACTAAGGATATGTTCTTGGTTTATGGAGGACCCGAACTCATAGTTCAGGGTTATACGGATTCTAGTTTTCAGTCTGATAAAGATGATTATAAATCTCAATCAGGCTATGTCTTTACACTCAATGGCGGTGCAGTCAGCTGAAAAAGTTCCAAGCAGGAGACGACTGCCGACTCTACGACCGAAGCCGAGTACATCGCAGCATCAGATGCAGCCAAAGAAGCAGTTTGGATCAAAAAGTTCATCACTGAACTTGGTGTGGTTCCAAGCATTGCTGATCCAGTACACTTGTATTGTGACAACAATGGAGCTATTGCGCAAGCTAAGGAGCCAAGGTCTCATCAGAGGTCCAAACATGTACTCAGGAGATACCATGTAATTAGAGAGATTATTGGTAGAAATGATGTAAAAATAGAACGAGTCCCCACTGAGGATAATGTAGCTGATCCGCTCACTAAAGCCCTGCCGCAGCAGAAGCATGATAATCATGTTAAGTCACTCGGTATTAAATACATGGGTGAATGGCTCTAGTGCAAGTGGGAGATTGTTAGTGTATGCCCTAGATCCAATTGGATTGAATGATGTATACATTCTATGAATACAAATCAAATAAAATGGTTTCTTCTATCCAGATGTCTTTTATTTGATATATTTCTATGAGATAAAGTCCAAAAGAATGTGAACCGTGCATATGGAATTTGTAATAGAGATTACAAATTGTGAGATTCAAATTGCACGTTATGGTTCGATTCTTTAAACTTCCCTAGTCGATGTGTAGATGGGACTGGACACCATCGAACACCGTGAGACTAGCACACATTGCATATCCTCACCCTTGGGTGAGCAGCTGATTTCACAAGCTGAAGTATGAAGATACTTGGATAGGTGTGTGGATGCTCGTTATTGTAACGATGCATTGGATGACCCGTACAGAGATCCCATATGGATATTCTATATAGTGTCGATGGTTGATCTCTAATGACGGTGGTGTGAGTGATCCTTTGACTTGAGATCTTCATTGCATCTCATGTGTGAAATGTCATGCTTTGACGACATCCAAACGTCGCTCTAGCCACGGGTGGCAAATATGGTGTCGGTTGGGTATGACATGAAGCACATGAAGATGGTGTTTGATCAAGACAGGATTCGTCTCCCTTGATAGAAAGGGTTATATCCCACGGCCACTTGATGGATTAAATTGATTGTTAAATCCTTGCAAGGTTGAGTTGGAATTCGAAATGGTTTCGAAGTTCTAATTCATATGAGTCAATTTTTTTTGAGATCAAGTAAACAAAGATCAATTACAGGGTTGACACATTCCATACCACTGATTGATCTGGGATATGTGACGAAAGGATTTGATCATACGGTAACCGTTCATGGACAGGTGTTGATGGTCACGTCAACAAAACCTTTAGCAGTTGGGTGGTCATGATGCTTTGCTAGAGGCCTCTCATGATCTATAATCATGTTGTTGACTTGGACAAAGAGTTGTCCAATCATTCCTAGGGTCTATGATTAGGACATGATTATTGCCAACATGTTAAAGGGCCTAATGGGTCACACGCATTAAGAAGAATTTTGGATGAATTAAAATGAGAATTAAATTAGATTTAATTCAGATAAGATGATCAATTAAATAATTGGGTGAGACCCAATTTAAAGAAGATATAATAATAATGGATATGATCCATTATAGTAGAAGGAATGTTAAGGAGAAATTATTTGTGCATATGATGAACAAATAATTGGATACCAAATATGACTTGATCCATGTGATGGATGGCTCTGATTATTCGGGTATGGATGGCCAATCTCAGCCATGTGAAGATGGAATCATGCCCATGGGATGAGGCATGATGAATCTCTACGGTTCGATGATGAACACGTACAAATTGGGGCATGTAGTTATGAGATAACCAACTCCTAATTTCAAAGGCTGAGATTGTGACACTTGGATTAACGTTACCATAAGAATGAGAGTTTCTTCTGTTTCCTTGGATTAATGGTACCATGATGTTACCATGAAAATAGGAGTTTCTTCTTTTCTTTGGATTAATGTTACCATGAAAAGAGGTCTCTTCTTCTCCCTTGGAACGTTTTCTTCCTTCCTACTAGAAGGTAGAGCATGAGAAGAAAAAGATTAGATCTTTCTTCAAAGATATCTTCTGTATTTCTATAAGGGATTCAAGAGGCGCTAGCACCTTCTCTCCCGTAGTGTCATCTTCATACCTTGGAGGTCTTCATCCCCTCTTCTCTGCGTGGATCACCGTTAGAGGCCGGACACGTGGACGGCTAGTGGCAAAGGATTAACCGGCTTCATCCTCATCTACATCGATAAAGGACTCAGGTATGAATAAAATTAGATTTTATTTGAGATTTAATGAATATGTTCCTAAGGATCCTGGGCATCTGAGAATTTATATTATATCTTCTGCAATGTTTTCATAAATTTGATTCATATCTAGTATACATAATTCCCAAAAGAAGCACCAGTAGCCTTCCATATCAATCAATGTTGTGATTGCTTAGCATTTAAAAAATCCTTCTACATGCATTGTTTGAGGATCAGAATACTCTACCAATGCTTGAACTATAGGAGTAATAATGGTTTCATAGTCTTTAAATTCTTCACCTATCAACTCTACTTTTTCAATGCTATACTCAACCTTCTCCAAGTTTCTAACTAGTTTTTTTTCTTAGTAAAGGCCTTTAAGCAGCTCCTTTACCTCTCCTGCTTCAATTGTTTAGCATGACCCACACGGGTGGTGATAGGAGTTGAACTTGATCTACTTGTTAATAGCTTGTTGAATCTCTAGCTGCTTCCATGACTTTTATTCTTAAGTTTTTCCTATGAAATCTTGCAAAAGAGATAATAGCAATCATAATGCATGGCATGCATACCTTTACCTTATGTTTTATGTCAACATGAAGTCCTTCAATGAATGTTTCAATTAGTTGCCTTTCTGTTTAATAACGGGCTCGATTGGAGAGTACCTAAAAATGTTTCTGATACTTTTTAACCATTGAAGATTATTGAATTATGGCTAATTTACCATCAACATCCTTATTTTTTCTCCTCAAGAAATCTATTTAGTTGGATTCTCACCTTCCCTTTATGAAAATTCAACATCCATACAAGGAGGAATATAATCATGGTAACTACATACTTCATTGTATTTTCTAATTGAAAATAGATCTCATCCTACTTTCAAGTGGCTCCTTGCCAGATTTATTCAAAATAAGTCTAGAAAGAGATTCTTGTATGTGGTCCAACCGTTGATCTCTTTGTTCCATTAGTCTTGCTTTTAGCTGAGACTCGAAATTTTTTGCAGATATGGCATGGGCTTTTAGATATGTAATTCCCATACCCAACTTCTGTTTTTGCATAAAAGTCATGCATAGGTGTGCCTATCTCTGCTAGCCTTGGTGGATAAGAATTTTTTTCTTTTTTTTAATCTATTTTTTTTTTTTCCTTCTCTCTCTTTTTTGCTAGTGTTTGTAGATAAAAATAGGGTGATTGTAGATTAAAGAAAAAGAAAATTAAGGTGAAAGCAGGATTACTAGGTTCTTTTGAACTGCTCTGATACCAAATTGTAGAAACCCTGACCAATTACAAAATTAAAATAAAGAATTAGGGTAGGATGACTACTTCAAAGGGTCAGGCCTTTAGATGACTGTTTTGAGAGGTTTAGATCTCCAGATAATCACTTTAAAGGGTTTATGCTATCAATAAAAGAGAACCAATAATATTATTTCATTGATTAAAAGGCCATAAGAGCGTTTATATTTATAGGGTTGCAACCCTATTATTAAAGAAAATCTAATACATCTAGGGAAAGAAATCCAAAAGTATAAATAAATTCAAATAATGTATAATTAAGAAAATAGTAAATAAGTAGGACTCAAGAGTTTCTTTTATAAGCCGATCCTCCAATCAAAGAAAATCTCATACATTGAACAAATCCTGAAATTTATGGAATCTTAACAAGTCTCCCTTATTTATTTTTTTTGTGATGGAGCATAATCACCACTTTTATCTTTGGGTAGTTGATCATGGATGAGAGGCTTGAGGTATGATAATGCATATTCATCTCTTCTTGCTAAACTATATTGTGCTTGCTTTGTATGCTTGGATCCTACCATATGCAAACTCCCATGTGCATGAATATGGTCATACAAATTACCATTAGAAAGTGTGAAAAACAAAGCAAAACTGAGATGATCTTACAATTTAGAAGCATGATGGCAGAGAAGTATATCATCTAAAACACCATAAAAGTAAAAGCCACATGTTGCTTCTAACCCTTTATTTTGGCATCATGACATTATAATAATCTAGTTAAGATATGTAAATCCAAATGGAAATAAAAAATTAAATTTTTGAAGAAAAATTATTGATCAATATTTTAACCAAATATACCATCACACAAGAAAGATGAGAAAAACCACAATCAGATTAAGAAGTCAAATAATATGTTAAAAGTATTATGACAAAAGTAGACATCCTATGGTGAAACTTCATAACTGGATGGTACAATATTTCAAGTATTATGACATGCCCTAAGTTCTTATATATTTGAGACATCAATCTAAAATTTGGAGTGTCTAAATAATATTTATTTAAATGGTTTGAATTAAAAATTTTTTGAAAGAATTTAAGGGGCATTTAGTGTAGGGTGATCCATCAAGTATCATCAATAATCTAGGTGGAGGTCATTGGATCACTGCATTTTTTTTGAACTTTAAGAAATTATATGATAAAAAGAAACTCCATCTTTAAAATCACCAATTGAATTGGTGATCCTAAATCCATTCTTGAGAACTTATATCCAAGATAATCCAAGAACAATGATCTTGGATTAAAATTTAAGGACCAAAATGCCCCTCATTTGTATAAAAATGGATGCCTATAAAATAAATACCTTGGTATTATTTTCATATTAATGTAACATAATATAATAATAATAATTTAATATTATAATATATTATAATATTAATTATAATATTGTAATAAAATGATATCATAATTTAATCTAATAAATAATATGAATGATAGAGTTTCATGTTAATTGCAAATATCACGAAGAGTTTTGGTATTATACTAGTAGTGTTTTTAGATTTTTCATGGCATACCAAATAAATTAATTATGAATATTTAGGATCTTCAATCATTATAGGATGAATATAGCAAATGTATTATCTATGATCACCAGAAATTAAATAACCAATGACCCAAGAGTACTACAATGATCTTATTTGGGTTACCAAATGTCCCCTCGAATGATGCCAATCATCTCATAATTTGCACTTATAACATAGCATATATCATGATGTGATTGAAGTTAGGCATATTTATTTCAATGATCCCAAGCAAAGTGCTTTTGATCATAGAATAACTTAATTTAGCAATAAATAATTTAATTAACTCTAAATCCATTTTATTCTCACATAAATTATTCTATTTTCTAACGTAAAATAGTGTACTCCAAATTAGTTAAAAAAATATCTTGGGTTAAAGTTAGGGTTGTCAAATGGGTTGGGTCATGCTGCACGACTCATATAAGGAGCAACCCGAGGGGCTGTTATGCCTACCAATCTAGTATCACTCCTATTATGGGCCGTGCTAGCATGGTCCATGATGCTAAAGCCCCTAGCATAGCTTGTGGCCTAGCCAAGCTAAGCTGTGCTGGGCCATATGCTATGTTAGCCCTAGGCATAGTTTAGCTTAGGATAGCTTTTTTTATTTGTTAAATATTAGGTCTAATAAGCTAGGCAATTTTTATTTTTTAAACTAATTTTATAAAAATTAAATAAAATAAATTAAATATATGTTCTTTTCCTCATGGCTTACCATCGCGTCGCATTGTCTTGCTATTATGTTGCTCCTCTTTTTCTCCGTCACTTTTTTTAACTTCATCTCTGGTCTTCTCATCATTTGGGAGAGAGTTTTTCTGTTTGTCTTTTTTTTTTTTTTGGCATGGCCTAGGTTTGATAGGCCAAAAAATTTTTTGTTTTTATTTTTTGATTTCTTAAAACTATTTCACAAAATTAAATATTTGTATCTTTTTTCACGATTGTTATTGGCCCATCGTGATCATATTATCCTACCATTTTATTGCTTATCCTCTTCTTTTTCTTCGTGATCACTCTTTCGTCTTTATCTCTTGTCTTTTAGTTGTTCACAGGAGAGTTTTCATTTTCATCCTTTATTTGTCCTTGCATCCTATCCTTCATATCATATTAGTCCTCTAAGAAAACTAACATCTTCACTGTCTTGGGCCTTAATCGACTTCTATCATCAAGTATCCGATCTACTACACTGAAAGCATACTTCAATGCTACTATAAATATCTATGTTTTCATATGCTTTCTGTCATGTTAAAATATTAACTTTTCAAAATTAGAAAGTTTGTAAATTCAGCACATATATAAAAAGATAATTCATTGGATAATGAAATTATAAATTTTATTTTTTCTTATTAATAATATTTTATTTTTAGTAGTATTGCCCCTATGCTATTATCTAGGACTGATCTTGAAGTAGAGGACCTTCTATCTTTATTATATTTTAGTCATATATATATATATATATATATATAAATTAATTATATTTTATCTTTAATATTAGCATGCCATGCATCATATTACTTTAAATATTTTTTAATATTACTTATACACCATATAATTTAAATCTAAGATTCATAGTTAAAGCTAAACAATGAAAATATGATTTTTTTGCTAATATTTATTAAATTTTAATTCCATTGTTTGAATCTTATTTTCAAAATCTCTACATTTCTAAAAGTTGCAACATAATAAATAATATATAGATTTTTTGCAAAACTAAAGGAGAAGTGGGATAATAAATATTGAATAAAATATTTATAGAATTATAAAAATATTAAAATTACATAATAAAATTACAAGTAGTCCAATGTAAATTTAATGTAGGATCATTAGGGAAGTGATTATTAAAAAAATAGTAATATTATCTTTGCATTCAAATATAATCATAGCATTAAATATGTTGAATTCTATTTATGTTGTATATCTAATGAAAAATATCTAGTTTTTTTTACCATGAACAATATACAATGCTTAATATCATATTTTTAGCTCTTGAAGACGTTATATATTTAATAGAATCTCTAATTTTATTTACGTATTCATTAATAAATTTTAACTATTTTATATAATTAATTAAAGATGTGACATGTATATTTTACATGAAATAATTTTTTATTTAAGACAGGATGCAAGTTTTGTTTAATAACTCAGTAGAAATATTATTATTAGAAGTATTATTTAAAGTAATTGAAAATTTTTCATGCATATAATTTATACCTGATTGAATTAGAGATGTTGGAGGCATGATGTAGAAATTTAATTAACTTAAAACTAATAATTTATTTTATATAATCTAGTTGGAATCAATAAAATGCTCAAAAACATATATTTAAGATAAAGCCAAAATTACAGCTCTAGATATTAGAGGTAAGTGCTATTCTACCATCATTTTTTTAAAAAAAAAATCAAATTTTATTTATTTTAAAAATTATTTAAAAGAATCAAATTTAATAGTATTTCAAGAAATTATTTTATATGTAGGATTCAAGGCAATTTTTATATTCTTTCAAAATATGTATTTTAAGCAAAAGAAAAGCTCATTCCAATATCTAAAATTAATTTTGATAATTCTTTTCTATTCACCTCTTGGGATTAAGAAAAAATTGATAATTTGCCTAAACTAAATTTAAGTTGGCCTTACGTAGATTTCTTAACATTTTCATGCTTCATTTTACGTTGGATCACTTGACCTGTTCCCCCTTGAGTGTCATAACCATAGCCTCTTTTATAGATGTTACATATAGCTCAGATCCCTTATTAGCAATCTCTTTGATACTGAAGTGCTTTCAAACACAAGAGGTCTCTAGTCTAGCCCTAGGCCTGGCACTCGAAGTAGTAGCACTAGCGTTGAGGACATGGATTTCAAAGTTCAAACTATGACTGTGGTGTATCAAAATCGGTTCCATGACTAGGGAACACACATTCAAACTCCTTCATGTCAAGTGATGGGGCCAGTTAACCTCACGGGCATAAAAACAATTTTTGGATGACATCTTCTCAAGATGGCAATTTCCAGATGATTTTCCTAGGCAGCTGCGGCGGCCTTCTTGGACCACTTAATTCCTAACGGCCTCGTTATTCTACTCGGCCTTCTTTACAAAGGACTTGCCATCCATGGCATTGCCCTTGGCTGCAACAAGTGTCTCGTCATAATGAAGAAAGAGAACAAAAAGAAAAAAAAGGTTACGTGCATGGGTTCGCCCAAGGGCCACCTTCTATCATTAATGTCCGGTAGTAAGTCAAAGGGCTGGAGCATTTAATGGTGCAAAATGACGTTGGCATTTAATAGAGTGGAGCGTCGGACGGGAAGAAGGAGAAGTCCAAGTCGGCCCTCTCATTCAAGTCGGCCCCGCCTCATTCAAGTTGGCCCTGGCACCCGGCCTCTTCCAAGTCGGCCCCGCCTCATTCAAGTCGGTCCTCTCATTCAAGTCGGCCTGCCTCATTCAAGTCGGCCCTATCATTCAAGTCGGCCCTCTCATTCAAGTCGGCCCGCCTCGGCATCGTTCCATCCCGGCCTCTTCCAAGTCGGCCCCGCCTCATTCAAGTCGGCCCTTTCATTCAAGTCGTCTTGGCCTCTTCCAAGTCGGCCCCGCCTCATTCAAGTTGGCCCTCTCATTCAAGTTGGCCCCCTTGGCATCGTCCCATCCCGGCCTTTTCCAAGTCGGCCCCGCCTCATTTAAGTCGGCCCTCTCATTCAAGTTGGCCCTCTCATTCAAGTTGGTCCGCTCGGCATCGTCTCGTCCCGGCCTCTTCCTAAGGCGGCCCCATCCCGGCATCTCCAAGTCGGCCGAGTCAGCCACGACTTTCCTAAGTCGGCCCTGCTCGGCCCCGGCGTCTCCAAGTCAGCCGAGTCGGCCCTGACTTCCCCAAGTCGGCCCCGGCCCCGGCACCTCCCAGTCGGTCGAGCCGGCCCCAACCATCCCTGGTCGGCCCCGACTTTTTCAAGTCAGCCCCGCTCGGCCCCGGCACCTCCCAGTCGATCGAGCCAGCCCCGACCATTCCTGGTCGGCCCCGACATCTCCAAGCCGGCCGAGTCGGCCCCGACTTTCCCAAGTCAGCCCCGCTCGGCCCTGGCATCTCCAAGCTGGCTGAGTCGGCCCCGACCATCCCTGGTCGGCCCCACCCCGGCATCTCCAGGTCGGCCGAGTCGGCCCTGCTCGGCCTCGGCGCCCTCAGGAGAGTCAAGGCGGTCCCGACTTTCCCAAGTCGGCCCAGGACGGTCCTGGCAGTTCAAGCCGCCATCTTTTTGGCCCGCGCTGTCTGACATCGCCAGGCCCAACTACCCACTGGCCATGCCTCCGATGGGACCAACCTAACTACCCATTAGCCCCACTCTGATGGAACTTGACCCACCAACCAGCTGCAGCCACCCACTTGACGGGACTTGGCCTGCATCCCTGACATATCAAAGAAGGAAGCAAGCTCTACCATTGCTGCCATCACCTTAAATGCTCTTACAAGTGACAACACCCCAAGCCTCACAGTTCTGACACTTCACCCATTAAAGTCATCATTATGGAGCCTCAACCACTCAAGCCAGAGAAACTCTAAGCATCTATAAATTGGGTAAGAGGGACCCCCGACCAGGTAACGGATTCATCCCACTCCTAAACGCTCATTCTTGCTCACAGAGAGCTCTTCTCTGAGCCTCTCTCTTTCTCTTTTGAGCTTCCTCAAGCTCACGGCTGTTGCCTAGAGCACTGACTTGAGCGTCGGAGGTTCCCCGCTTGAATCTCCAGCCTCTGGGACTTTTCACAGGCTCCCAAATGCGAGAAGCTCGCCGAAAGATCTTGGGCTCGCTGGAGAAGGCGACCGGACGCTTGCGGACGTTCGAGGGGGGGGGGTGATTTGGCAGCATGAGATTGGCATGCCATGTAGGGGAAGAAAGCAGAGTTCTGTGACACTAAGCTACAAGCTCTCACTTTCTCTATGACAACAATGGTGGATAAAAATATGGTGATGACAAAGACCCAAGAGGCTTCCACCAGTAATGCTGGGGGGGCACTCAACGAGCTGAGTAACAGGAGGCCGGCTCTCTGCTCCATCGTCACCACTATCTCGAGCCATTCAAGCAGAGCATCGTGCCACCCTCACTCTACAAGTCCAAACATCCATGGCAGCTGCCCAAAAGCTACAGGAGCGATATTTTGTGGCCTCACAGCAACAAACAAGAGCTTACGCTGCTCCTTTGGTTGCCGCTCAAGCCAGCTATCATCCATCCGGTCGGAGATCTTCCTAGCGAGAGACTCACCATCGTCATATCTCAACAAGCTCAGGAGCAAGAGCAACCTCAAACTCAAGCTCACCGGCATCACTGCTAATGGGACACCACTCGGCCCCGGCACAGAAGTGCCTCCCGAGTCGGTTCAAGTCCCTAACAGCTCCATACCCGGTCGAGTCGCCCCTCGGGTGGCATACAAACCCCCGAGACGGTTCAAAAGGAGCTCACCGGCATTGTGGCTAACGGGACACCACTCAGCCCCGGCACAGAAGTGCCCCCCGAGTTGGTTCAAGTTCCTAACAGCTCCATACCCGGTCGAGTCGCCCCTCGGACGCACACAAACCCCTGAGGCGGTTCAAAAGGAGCTCACTGGCATCGTGGCTAACGGGACACCACTCGACCCTGGCACAGAAGTGTCCTCCGAGTCGGTTCAAGTCCCTAACAGCTCGTACCCGATTGAGTCGCCCCTCGGGCGGCACACAAACCCCCGAGATGGTTCAAAAGGAGCTTACTGGCATCGCGGCTAACGGGACACCGCTCAGCCCCGGCACAGAAGTGCCCCCCGAGTCGGTTCAAGTCCCTAACAGCTCCATACCCGGTCGAGTCACCCCTCGGGCGGCACACAAACCCCCGAGGTAGTTCAAAAGGAGCTTACGGCATCGCGGCTAATGGGACACCACTCGGCCCTGGCACAGAAGTGCCCCCGAGTCGGTTCAAGTCCCTAACAGCTTCGTACCCAGTCGAGTTGCCTCTCGGGCGGCACACAAACCCCCGAGGTGGTTCTAAAGGAGCTCACCGGCATCGCGGCTAATGGGACACCACTCGGCCCTGGCACAGAAGTGCCTCCCGAGTCGGTTCAAGTCCCTAACAGCTCTGTACCGATCGAGTTGCCCCTTGGGCGGCACATAAACCCCCGAGGCAGTTTTAAAGGAGCTTATCGGCATCATGGCTAACGGGACACCACTCGGCCCCGGCACAGAAGTGCCCCTCCGAGTCGGTTCAAGTCCCTAACAGCTCTATACCCGGTCGAGTAGCCCTTCAGGTGGCACACAAGCCCCCGAGGCAGTTTGCAGCCTCATTGGCTTTCTCTCTGCCTCCGCGGCATTATTGCAGCCTCCTCAGCTTTATCTCTGCCTCCGCAGCATTATTATAGCCTCAACGGCTTTATCTCAGCCTCAGTGGCATTATTGCAGCCTCAACGGCTTTCTCTCTGTCTTAGCGGCATTATTGCAGCCTCAACGGCTTTATCTCAGCCTCAGCGGCATCATTGCAGCCTCCACGATTCTATTTCTGCTTCGACAATTTTATCTCAGACAATTTTATCTCAGCCATCATTGCAGCCTCCACGGCTCTATTACTACTTCGGTAATTTTATCTCAGCCTCAGCGGCATCATTGCAGCCTCCACAGCTCTATTTCTGATTCGACAATTTTATCTCAGCCTCAGCGGCATTATTGCATCCTCCATTGCTCTATTTTTGCTTCGGCAATTTTATCTCAGCCTTAGCGGCATCATTGCAGCCTCCATGGCTCTATTTCTGCTTCGGCAATTCTATCTCAGCCTCAGCGGCATTATTGCAGCCTCAACAGCTTTATCTCAGCCTCAGCGGCATTATTGCAGCCTCAATGGCTTTCTCTCTGCCTCATCGATATTATTGCAGCCTCAACGGCTTTATCTCAGCCTCAGCGGCATCATTGCAGCCTCTATGGCTCTATTTCTGCTTCGGCAATTTTATCTCAGACAATTTTATCTCAGCCTCAGCGGCATCATTGCAGCTTCCACGCTCTATTTCTGCTTCGGCAATTTTATCTCAGCCTCAGCGGCATCATTGCAGCCTCCACGGCTCTATTTCTGCTTCGACAATTCTATCTCAGCCTCAGCGGCATTATTGCAGCCTCCACAGCTTTCTCTCTGCCTCAGCAGCATTATTGCAGCCTCAACGGCTTTATCTCAGCCTCAGTGGCATCATTGTAGCCTCCACGGCTCTATTTCTGCTTCGGCAATTTTATCTCAGCCTCAGCGACATCATTGCAGCCTCCATGACTCTATTTTGCTTCGGCAATTTTATCTCTGCCTCAGCCGCATTATTGCGGCCTTAATGGCTTTATCTTTGCCTCAGCGGCTAACTGACAAGCATTCCCCAAAAATTGGCGTACGCTGCTTTGAGTGGTGGGCACAAGGTAATTAATTTACCTCCAAAATTTCTTAAAGTTCTACACTCCTTTCGCTTAGCTGATGCGGGGCACACAAGCTCAAGGAGTGTGGGGGGCATTTGATGGGGCCAGTTGACCCCATGGGCAATAAAGGCAATAATTTTTGGATGGCATCCTCTCAAGATAGCAATTTCCAGACGATTTTCCTAGGCGGCCATGGCGGCCTTCTTGGACGGCTTAATTCCTAGGCGGCCTCATTATTCTACTCGGCCTTCTTTACAAAGGACTTGGCCAGTATTAAATATTTCATCCATGGCATTGCCCTTGGCTGCAACAAGTGTCTCATCATAATGAAGAAAGAGAACAAAAAGAAAAAAGGGGCCACTTCGTCCAAGGATCACCTTCTATCATTAATGGCCGGTAGTCAAGTCAAAGGGCTGGAGCATTTAATGGTGCAGAATGACGTGGGCATTTAATGGAGTGGAGCGGACGCGAAGGAAAGAAGTCCAAGTCCAAGTCGGCCCTGCCTTGCATTATCCCGTGACCTCTCATTCAAGTTGGCCCCGCCTCATTCAAGTTGGCCCCGCCTCATTCAAGTCGGCCCCGCCTCGGCATCGTCCTATCCCGGCCTCTTCCAAGTCGGCCCCGCCTCATTCAAGTCAGCCCTCTCATTCAAGTCGGCCCCGCCTCATTCAAGTCGGCCCCGCCTCGGCATCGTCCTGTCCCGGCCTCTTCCAAGTCGGCCCCGCCTCATTCAAGTCGGGCCTCTCATTCAAGTCAGCCCTGCCTCATTTAAGTTGGCCCTTTCATTCAAGTTGGCCCTGCCTCATTCAAGTCGGCCCTCTCATTCAAGTTGGCCCCGCCTCGGCATCGTCCTGTCCCGGCCTCTTCCAAGTCGGCCCTGCCTCATTCAAGTCGGCCCTCTCATTCAAGTCGGCCCCGCCTCGACATTGTCCTGTCCCGGTCTCTTCCAAGTCGGCCCCACCTCATTTAAATCGTCCCTCTCATTCAAGTCGGCCCCGCCTCGGCATCATCTCGTCCCGGGCTCCCGGCCTCTTCCTAAGGCGGCTCCGCCTCGGCATCTCCAAGTCGGCCGAGTCGGCCCCAACTTTCCAAGTCGGCCCTGCTTGGCCCCGGTGTCTCGAAGTTGGTTGAGTCGGCCCGACTTCCCCAAGTCGGCCCCGGCACCTCTCAGTCGGTCGAGCCGGCTCCGACCATCCCTGGTCAGTCCCGACTTTTCAAAGTCAGCCCCGCTCGGCCCTGGCACCTCCCAGTCGGTCGAGCCAGCCCCGACCATCCCTAGTTGGCCCCGACTTTCCCAAGTCGGCCCTGCTCGGCTACGGCATCTTCAAGTCGGCCGAGTCGGCCCAGACTTTCCCAAGTCGGCCCTGCTCGGCCCCGGCACCTCCAAGCCGGCCGAGTTGGCCCCGGCATCTCCAAGCCGGCCGAGTCGGCCCCGACCATCCCTGGTCGGCCCCACCTCGGCATCTCCTGGTCGGCTGAGTCGGCCCTGCTCGGCCTCGGTGCCCTCAGGAGAGTCAAGGCGGTCCCGACTTTCCCAAGTCTGCCCCAGGACGGTCATGGTAGTTTAAGCCGCCATCTTTTTGGCCCGCGCCGTCTGACATCACCAGGCCCAACTACCCACTGGCCCTGCCTCCGATGGGACCATACCTAACTACCCATTAGCCCCACTCTGACGGAACTTGACCCACCAACCAGCTACAGCCACCCACTCTGACGGGACTTGGCCTGCAGCCATGACATATCAAAGAAGGAAGCAAGCTCTGCCATTGCTGCCATCACCTTAAATGCTCTTACAAGTGGCAGCACCTCAAGCTTCACGTTCTGACACTTCACCCATTAAAGTCATCATTATGGAGCCTCAACCACTCAAGCCAGACAAACTCTAAGCATCTATAAATTGGGTAAGAGGGACCCCCGACCAGGTAACGGACTCATCCCACTCCTAAACGCTCATTCTTGCTCACAGAGAGCTCTTCTTTGAGCCTCTCTCTCTTTCTCTTTCGAGCTTCCTCAAGCTCACGGCTGTTGCCCAGAGCACTGACTTGAGCGTCGGAGGGTCCCCGTCGGAATCTCCAGCTTTCGGGACTTTTTGCAGGCTCCCAGACGCAGAAGCTCACCGAAATATCTTGGTCTCACTGGAGAAGACGACCGGACGCTCGCAACGTTCAGGGGTGATCTGGCAGCATCATCAAGTTTCAAGATATCACCGGGTGTATGAGAGGTACTAGAACTGACATTGTAGAGATTAGAAAGTTTGTAGATATATTAGGAAAGTTTGTGGGGAGATTAGAAAAGCTTGTAGGGAGATTGGAAAAGATTTTAGGAACATTAGGAGAGCTTAGAAGATATTGTAGAAAAATTAAGAGGGCTTAGGAGTGCTTAAGAGAGCTTAGGATCGATTTAGCGTAAGACAAGGGAGAGGAGTTGAAGGTATTTATAGGGGTGGAAAGCCTCTAAATGTCCAAAATAACCTTACATACTAGCCTTTTGGCCGTTAGGAATGGCAAATAGGTCTTTTAAATAATTGATGAAAATACCCTTAAAACTAGCCCGTTTTGGTTATTAGAAAGGGCAAAAGGGTTTTTTCTTTTTAAGGAAATGAATAAATGTATCCTTGAAATGAGCCATTTATGGATGTTATAAGGGGCAAAAATATAAAAATATGCAACAAGCCACACACGAGGCTCTTTGCATGCCTTGCTGAGACAACCTGCCACATGTCATGCCAGGCTAGGTCTCGTGCATGAATCATGCCAAGCTCGCATGCCGTGGGCCTCATGTCAGTACAACTCATGGGCTAGGAGGGCTCGTCCTAGTGACCTAGGGGGTTGTGCCATGTTTAGCCCAATATGGCTACCGTAATAGCATGGTTCATGTTGTGTTGGATCAAACTATGCCATGGGTCACCCAACCTATCTGCCATCTCTAGTTAAAGTCAAATAAATAAGTTAAAAGGGTACATCCGGCATCTATTTTTTTTTTGATAACAATAGAGGAAGCTTAAGACATCAGGAAAATTACTCTTTACGCATTGTTGAGGAAATTATTGAAAAATTATTTACCCAATTATTGATTTTGATGATTAACAAAAGTCATGAGTATATTCCTGGTGTTTCTGATAAATTTGATAAGTGTTTCAGGAATTAAGATTGGTTATTTATCCAAATGGTACTTAGAAATCAGTTTTGAATTGAATTTCAATGGAATTTATTTAAGTTCAGAACTTGGAGCCGATACCCTAACAGACTCGAGCCGACTCCAGAGTGTATCGGAACATTCAGGATTTTTGACACGGTTCGGAGTCAACACCTAGAGTTTCGGAGCCGACACCTGAAGTTTTGGAGCCGACACATGGATTTCGGGAGCCGACTCTAACCTAAGTTATAGAGACTATATTTTCGGAGCAATTCTTGGAACCGACACTTCAGAAATCGGGAGCCGACTCCAGTCAGCGGTGAGTCGACACTTTGCAAAGTCGGAGCCGACTCAACGATGGATTGTTTTTTTGCTATTTTTGGAAACCCGATCTGGAGCCGACACATAAAAAGTTGGAGCCGACTCCAACCTATCAAGGATGATTTTCAAAAGTGCCAGATCAGCTCTAACGATATTTTTTTACCTAACTCTCAACGGATATATTTTCTTGCATGGAGAATCATCCAAGGTATTTTGTAACGGCTATTTTCTCACCTAATCTTGGATTGAAAATCTATAAAAAGGGGATATCCGACCATTCTAAAAACAAGAGAGAAAAATGGAAAAATCGAGGAAAATATCAAGTGAAAAAGAGAGGAATTTCAGAGAGAAAAATCACTGAGTCCACGTCTATCATTCAAGAGAAATCCTAAGCCCTAAAAGTTCAAATTCAGAGGATTCTCAAAGGAAAAGAGAAGAAGAGCAAAAGTCATATTTCCTCAAAGTTCTCTCCAACAGATTTCGGTCAAGAATCAGAGCTGAAGCTTGATTCAACCATTCAAAAGAGAGGAGGAAAAGAAGAAAAGAAGAAAAGCTCAAATCCACTTGGCTTCAATCATGCTTTTCTTATCCTTGTTTATTTACATTGTTATTTGCTCATTTAAGGAGCTTTACTTTGTTGTAAACATTATCTTGAATTATTGTTTACTAATTCAATTAGGGGGATTGAATTAGTTGAGGTAGTTTACCTCGGGGCAAGCTAGTTTAGCTTGGGTTAAGGTTTTGTGCTGGTGAACCTTTAAAACCGGCTGGGTTCGTTGTGACCCCATGTAAAACAACAAGTTAGAGTTGTGAGCTTGTAAAACAACTCAACTGTAATCATTATAGTGTGGACCCAAGAGTTGCTTGGGAGTGACGTAGGTGTGGCTAACACCGAACCACTATAAATCTTTGTGTTTGTCGTGCTTTTGTCTCTCTCTCTCTTCATCATACTGTGCTTAGCATTCATTAATTCATTCCATTTGTGCACATTCACTTCAAGCAATTATTTTAAAATGTTAAATTTTTTAAAGAACCCAATTCACCCCCCCCTCTTGGGTTGCTATCTGGGCCAACAATTGGTATCAGAGCTTGTGCTCATTTTTATTTGATCTAACAATCAAGAGTTAAAGATCCAAATGGCAACACAAGCTGAATCATCCTTTGCTGAAGGTCAATCCACTAATAGGCCACCTTTGTTTAATGGCTCTAATTATTCATATTAGAAAGTAAGAATGAGGATTTTCATTCAAGCTTTAGACTATGAGTTGTGGAGTGTCATTACAAATGGACCTAGCACACCCACACACATTGTAATGGTTCAATCGTTCCTAAGCCCGAAAGGGATTGGAATGAGAATGATAGAAAAATGGCTCAGCTCAATGCAAAGCCATGAATGTCTTGTACTGTTCTTTGGATGCAAATGAATTCAATAGAATATCAACTTGCATTTCAGCCAAAGAAATTTGGGATAGATTAGAAGTTACCCATGAGGGTACTAACCAAGTAAAAGAATCTAAAATTAACATTCTAGTGCACAAATATGAATTGTTTAGCATGGAACAAATTGAATCAATCACATGCATGTACACTAGATTTACAGATATTGTTAATGGTTTGAAAAGTCTTGGTAAGACTTTACTAATTCTGATTTGGTGCGTAAATTCTTAGATCTCTTCCAAGATTATGGAAGCAAAAGTAACAGCAATCCAAGAAGCCAAAGACTTGAATGTTCTACTTTTGGAGGAGCTACTTGGATCCTTGATGACCCATGAGCTGATAATGAAGCAGCATCAAGAGGAAGAAGTCAAGAAGAAAAGAACCATAGCACTCAAGGCTGCAGAAAATGATAAGAGCAGCAGCGAGAAGAAGAAGATGATGAAACAGCTCTCCTTGCAAAGAAGTTTAGAAAGTTTATGCAAAGAAGAGACCCTTCCACAAAAGGAAATCAAGAATTAAAATGGAAGGAGAAAAGGAAAAAGAAAAAGATAAAGAAAATGAACCCTTGACATGTTATAAATGTAAGAAGCCGGGGCATTTTGATCTGAATGTCCTCAACTAAAGAAGGGTTACAAGAAGAAGAAGAATGCCTATGTTGCAACTTAGAGTGATAGTGAAGAGTCTTCATCCGAAGAAGAACAAAAAGAGGTTGCAAACATATGCTTCATGGCAAACGACATAATTCTGAAACTCCTAATGATGATTTTACATTTGATGAATTATGATGTATTTAATGAATTAGTTAGTGATTTTAAGGCTTTGAGAATGAAAACAAATCTTTGAAAACTGAAATCCTGAATCTTCTCAAAGAGAAAAATGAACTAATTCTTGAGGTTAAAAATCTAAAATCTAAAAATGAAGTTTACTAAAAGAAAAGGAATCAATTTCTAATGAAAATATTAATTTGAAGAAAGAAATTGATAAATATAAAGTATTATTGATAGATTTACATATAACCCAGAAAAATTAAATTTACTTTTAAGTAATCAAAGAGCTATTTGATAAAGCTGGACTAGGATATAAACCTCACATGAAACAAAAATATGTCAACAATTTCTTTGTAAAGAAAAATAATGTTTCATGTTATCATTGCAACAAAGGGTCATAAATCTTATGAATGCAATTTTAAAAAAAAAAAATAAGAAGTCATAAAGGTAAGAAAATATGGGTTCAAAAGGAACAATCTTTATTGCTACTAACTATGAAGGACCCAAGAAGGCTTGGGTACCTAAAAAAAGATTTGATTATCTTGCAGAAGTGTCTTGCAGCCAAAGGATCAAAACAAAAGTGGTATCTTGATAGTGGCTGCTCAAGACACATGATGGGTGACAAGGAGCAATTCATCACCCTTGAAGATAAAAGAGGAGGAGTTGTTACTTTTGGAGATAATGACGACAAAGGCCAAATTATGGGATTTGGTAAAATTCAAATAACTCCATCCACTTTTATAGAAAATGTTTTATATGTTGTTGGTTTAAAGCATAATTTAATTAGCATTAGCCAATTGTATAAAAGGTTTCAAAGTTTCCTTTGAAGCTTCTTTTTGCACTGTTTCTAATCCCATTGACAATAGCATTATATTTGTTGGAAATAGAAATGGCAATGTATACTTAATTGGTTTAGACAATCTGTCTACTAGTAATCATTGCTAAATTGCTGATAATGCTAAAGTAAATGAGATTGGATGGATATGACATCGTAAATTAGGTCATACAAGCACACACTTAATTTTAAAATTAATTAGAATGGATTTAGTTAAAGGACTTCCAAAACTAGATTTTGAAAACAATAGAATTTGTGATGCATGTCAATTTAAAAACAAATTAGAAATTCTTTCAAATCCAAGAATATTGTTTCAACTACTAGGCCACTTGAACTACTATATGGACCTTTTTGGACCTACTAGAACCACTAGTTTAGGAGAAAAGAAATATGGTCTTGTGATAGTAGATGATTATTCTAGATACACTTGGGTATTATTTTTAGCTCACAAAGATGAGACTTTCTCGATATTCCTGAAATTCTTTAAGAAAGTCACAAATGAGAAAAACACTACCATAGTGTCTCTTAGAAGTGATCATGGCACAGAATTTGAAAACCATCAATTTAAAAATTTTGTATTGAAAATAGCATTCATCATAATTTTTCTGCACCTAGAACACCACAACAAAATGAAGTAGTAAAAAGAAAAAAATAGAACATTAGAAGATATGGCCCGTACCATGCTATGTGAAAGCCAACTCCCAAAGTACTTCTGAGCGGAAGCTATAAACACAGCATGTTACATCCTTAATAGAGCTTTAATTAGGTCAAGTCTTAAGAAAACTCCCTATGAACTATGGCATAATATGAAACCTAACATTAGTTATTTTCATGCATTTGGTTGTCGATGTTTTATTCATAACAATGGTAAGGACAATCTTGTGAAGTTTGATGCTAAATCTAATGAAGGTATATTTTTAGGTTATTCAACATCTAGTAAAGCATATAGAGTATTCAATAAGAAATATTTAATTGTAGAAGAGTCAATTCATGTAGTATTTGATGAGTCTTTAGCATTAAGTTCTGAAAAGATTGATGATGAGGAAGATACAAATTTGCTTGAAAGAGATATTAAAAAATTAAATATAGATGTATCTTCAGACCATGAACAAGAAGCTAAAGATGATGACTCACCTAAGGATGATGTTATTGATACTACTCGTAATGATGTAGATCTACCTAGAGATTGAAGATATGCTTATGGTCATCCAAAAGATTTAATCATAGGTGATCCATCTCAAGGAGTAAGAACTAGATTATCAATGAGGAATATCAATAATCATCTTGCATTTGTGTCTCATATAGAACCCAAAACTATTGAAGAAGCTGAAAAAGATATAATTGGATGTTAGCTATGCAAGAGGAATTAAATTAATTTACTAGGAATAATGTATGGTCCTTAGTTGATAGACCCAAAGGTCATTCTATTATAGGATCTAAATGGGTATTTAGAAATAAATTAGATGAAAATGACATAGTAATTAGAAATAAAACTAGATTAGTTGCAAAAGGATATAATCAAGAAGAAGGAATTGATTTTGATGAAACTTTTGCACCTGTAGCTAGATTAGAAGCAATTAGACTATTACTTGCATTTGCATGTCATATGAACATTAATTTATTTCAAATGGATGTTAAAAGTGCATTTTTAAATGATTTTATAAATGAGAAGTTTTTGTAGAACAACCACCGGTTTTGAAGATCATGAATTTTCAAACCATTTTTTAAATTACACAAAGTGCTTTATGGTTTAAAACAAGCACTAGAGCTTGGTATGATAGATTAAGCAAATTTCTAATTGAAAATAATTTTTCTATAGGAAATGTTGATAAAACCTTATTTTTGAAAAAAAAAGATAAAGATTTATTAGTAGTACAAATTTATGTAGATGATATTGTATTCGGTGCTACTAACAATCTTTTATGTCAAGAATTTGCTAAGTTAATGCAGGATGAATTTGAGATGAGCATGATGGGAGAACTCAACTTCTTCCTAGGACTTCAAATCAAACAAGAAAGAGAGGAAATTTTCATCAATCAAACAAAGTACACAAAAGAAATTCTTAAGAAGTTTGATATGGAACAAGTCAAACCTCTCGAAACTCCAATGAGTCCTTCATGCAAGTTAGATAAAGATGAAGATGGTAAGCCTATTGATCAAAAATATTACAGAGGTATGATCGGTTCACTACTTTACTTAACAGCAAGTAGACCTGATATTATGTTTGCGTATGTTTATGTGCACAATATCAATCTGAACCAAAAGAATCTCACTTAATTGCAGTAAAAAGAATACTTAGATATCTAAATGGAACTAAAAATGTAGGATTATGGTATTCTAGAGACTCAACATTAAATTTGATTGCATATTCTGATTCTGATTATGCTGGTTGTAAATTGGATAGAAAAAGTACAAGTGGTGCATGTCAATTTTTAGGAAGTAACTTAATCTCTTGATTTAGCAAAAAGCAAAATTCAGTTGCATTATCAACTGCTGAAGCTGAATATGTTGCAGCTGAAAGTTGTGTGCTCAAATCCTTTGGATTAAGTGACAACTTGAAGATTATGGTATAACACTTGATAAAACACCAATTAGATGTGATAACACTAGTGCAATAAACTTAACTAAAAATCCTATACAACACTCAAGAACTAAACACATTGAAATTAGATATCATTTTATTAGAGAACATGTAGCTAATAATGACATTTGTCTTGATTATGTTTGTACTGATGAACAATTAGCTGATATTTTTACAAAACCCCTAAGTGAAGAAAGATTTTGTTATCTTAAGGAGAATTAGGAGTCTATGACCCATTGGAATAATTTTTAAATCTCCTAGAAATGATCATCTAGAATTCAATTTTTTTCTAATTTTCTTATGATTTTAAGGATAATTTATCTAGAATTTGAGCCCATTGATTCACCACATTCCAAAGTTGACTTATCCAAATTTGATGACAATCCGACAAGTTTCAGATTCTTTGAAACTCTTTTTTTTTTTTTTTTTCTAAAACTGTCTTGGAGCCGACACCACAGTTATTGGAGTCGACTCCAGTTTTATCTGAGATTTTGGAGCCGACACCTACTCTTCCAGAGTCGACTCCACTTCGGGCGCTGTGTTAGCGACCTGGAGCCGACACCGCAACTTTTCCAGAGTTGACTCCACTTCGGGCGCTGACTGTGTTAGCGACCTGGAGCCGACACCTCGCTTTGTGGGAGTCGACTCCAAGTGGTCTCAGGTTGATTTATCTAGGGCAGAGTCGACACCTCTCTCATTCCAAACGTCTCCAAACTTTTCCAAATCCTTTCCAACTCTTTCCAAAACCAAAAATTTCTCAAATCCTTCATTCCCTAGCACTCAATGGCACCTAAACGTAGGGGATCTATGTTCGGTGGACCGGTTACGACGGGGAAACGGACTGTGAGGCGTCCGATGTGGCAGCCTTCACCAAGCTCATCCTCCTCTTCGTCTGCATCCACACCGAGCGCCATCCCTAGCCCTTCTTCGCCTCAAGTAGACACCTTGCCGGCCGTGTGATTACCATGGGTAGGAAAGTTGATTTTCATTTCTTTGAGGCCGAGGGTTTTTCAATTGGGCGGCAGTTAAAGGAGTTAGGTTGGGAGAAAGTTTGCTTTCTTGATGTACCTACTTACCCCACTTTGGTTAAGGAGTTTTACCATAATTTGTCGAGAGGAGATGGAGGTCTTGTAAGTTTTGTTAGAGGAAAAAGAATACATTTGACTTGGATTCTTGGAAACCTTTTAGAGATTCCTGTTGTTGGACTGATAGAAAATTCCCATAGTGAGAGATCAGGAGCATTATCAAGAATGCTAGGAAGGAAAGTTACAGAATTTGAAGAGGTTAGGGCAAACCAGTTGCCCCTAGAGCTCAGATTATTACATAATATTTGTGGTCAGATTTTATTCCCAAAGACCAGCGGATTTGAGTATGTCTCGGAGCTAGACATTATTATCATGGACAGTGTTCTGACAGGTTAGCCAATAAATTTAGCTGGTATGATGATATGGTATATGGCTGAGGCTGGTAGCAAGAAGAGATCTACTTTGCTTACGACATGATTTTGACTATAGCATTTCAGAACCAAGGAGTAGTTATATCCGACAGTGAACCCATGAAGAACTTAAGGCACATAGATTATTATAGTATTGCCACTGTGCATCGTATGGGGTTCATGAAGGTGAATGGTAATTGGAAAAGGAAGGGACACCTAGAACAGGGTAGCTGATACTGGAGCTACTGCACCATCAGAGGCTGGACCATACATGAGGCATCCTTCACCTGAGCCTAGTAGATATCACCACCACTAGCACCTGCATCTGTTTCTGTTCCTACTTCTGAATTTTCTAGTGCTCAGCTGGAGCAGCTAAAGGAACTCTTTGCTTGTCATGAAGAAAGAATGAAGATTGAATTTGAAATAGACTTATGAGTATAAGGGAGTTGTATTACTCCTTGGAAGATAAAGTAAACAGAATTGAATCATCCTTTGGAACTTCTTCTGAGGCCTTGAAATGTGATTTAATGCAAATTTTGAGAAGATCAAGAACATTAGAGGAGATTCTGATACTTATTCAAAGTGTAATGTGGAGCTGCAAGAAAAAATTACTGTAGCAGCTGCTTTTATTAACAGTAGACTAAATGATTTTATAAAGATACAAGGAGAAGGCATAGGAAAGATCTTAGAAGAGCTTAAGTGACTTCTTAGATTTTCTTAGATTTTGATGTTTAGTTTGCTTTATGATGTAATTTGATTTTGTTTGCATTTTGAATGATGCAATGAAGTTTAGTGAAATGAACATTTTATTGTAATGTTTTAGTATTCAATGAATATCATACTTGAATTTTGATATTAAGTTGCTTGAATTTTAAGCTAACCTTTGATTTTGATGTTTGAATTATTCAACTCCTATGTTTGATGTTAATTTAAGCTATACAAACCTTTTTCTAAAACCTTTTGTTGATTACAACAAAAGGGGGAGAGGAGAGTGTATATGCATAAAGATAAGGGAAAGAAGAGATATTTGTATGTACAATGGTAAAAGATATTGAAGATAATATATGTTAAATGAACATTTATATCAAAAGGAATTAAGATATGCAGTAAAGTTTCAATAAACTTAACATATGCACACACATAGGGGGAGCTATCTCATTAAGGGGGAGCTTAACCTTAATTTTAAAATGTTTTATCAATTATGCATTAATTGATTATGCATATACTCAATGTTTTTGTCATCATCAAAAAGGGGAAGATTGTTGGAGAAATTATTGAGAAATTATTTACCCAATTATTGATTTTGATGATTAACAAAAGTCATGAGTATATTCCTGGTGTTTCTGATAAATTTGATAAGTGTTTCAGAATTAAGATCGGTTATTTAAGATCGGTTATTTATCCAAATGGTACTTAGAAATCAGTTTTGAATTAAATTTCAATGGAATTTATTTAAGTTCAGAACTTGGAGCCGACACCCTAACAGACTCGAGCCGACTCTAGAGTGTATCGGAACAGTTCAGGATTTTTGGCACGGTTCGGAGTTGACACCTAGAGTTTTGGAGCCGACACATGGATTTCGGGAGCCGACTCTAACCTGAGTTATAGAGACTATATTTTCGGAGCAATTCTTAGAGCCAACACTTCAGAAATCGAGAGCCGACTCCAGTCAGCGGTGAGTCGACACTTTGCAAAGTCGGAGCCGACTCCACGATGGATTGATTTTTAGCTATTTTTGGAAACCCGATCTGGAGCCGACACATGAAAAGTTGGAGCCGACTCCAACCTGTCAAGGACGATTTTCAAAAGTACCAGATCATCTCTAACAGATATATTTTTCTATCTAACTCTCAACGGATATATTTTCTTGCGTGGAGAATCATCCAAGGTACTTTGTAACGGTTATTTCTCACCTAATCTCAGATTGAAAATCTATAAAAAAGGGATATCCGACCGTTCGAAAAACAAGAGAGAAAAATGAAAAAATCGAGAAAAATATCAAGTGAAAAAGAAAGGAATTTCAGAGAGAAAAATCACTGAGTCCACGTCTATCATTCAAGAGAAATCCTAAGCCCTAAAAGTTCAAATTCGGAGGATTCTCAAAGGAAAAGAGAAGAAGAGCAAAAGCCCTATTTCTCAAAGTTCTCTCCAACAGATTTTGGTCAAGAATCAGAGTTGAAGCTTGATTCAACAATTCAAACGAGAGGAGGAAAAGAAGAAAAGCTCAAATCCACTTGGCTTCAATCAGCTTTTCTTACCCTTGTTTATTTACATTGCTTATTTGCTCATTTAAGGAGCTTTACTTTGTTGTAAACATTATCTTGAATTGTTGTTTACTAATTCAATTAGGGGATTGAATTAGTTGAGGTAGTTTACCTCGGGCAAGCTAGTTTAGCTTGGGTTACTGGTGAACCTGTAAAACGGCTGGGTTCGTTGTGACCCCATGTAAAACAACAAGTTAGAGTTGTGAGCTTGTAAAACAACTCAACTGTAATCAGGGATTATAGTGTGGATCCAAGAGTTGCTTGGGAGTGGACGTAGGTGTGGCTAACACCGAACCACTATAAATCTTTGTGTTTGTCGTGCTTTTGTCTCTCTCTCTCATCATATTGTGCTCAGTATTCATTAATTCATTCATTGTGCACATTCACTTCAAGCAATTATTTTTAAAGTATTAAATTTTTTAAAGAACCCAATTCACCCCCCCTCTTGGGTTGCCATCTGGGCCAACACGCATCTACCTGAACCGGCTAATTAAGATGAATAGAAAAATTTAAGTCACTACTCCACCATGCTTTATTTCTAACTGGTAATTTGCAAAGTAATCTATTGTAACGGCCCAAGCCCATCCGCTAGCCCAATCAACTTTATTTGCGAACCAAAACCACATGGCCCAAAAACTCGAGTGGAAGTTGATGGATAGTAAGTGGACTTGAGTTATAGCACATAACACATTCCTCTCCCATCCAATATGGGACTAAATATGAAATGTGGGGTATCTCAATATTTCTATCTTATAATGCAACGTCCTCGTCGTACACCATAAGCCAGCCAGAATCTATTCTGAGTTGGATTATTGGTGCCGCAAAGGTGACTCCACGCCATGATAAAACTCCACCATCGACCCTTATAGGTAGCCCTTTCCTCATGCCCATCAACTTTTGCACACTCGGATTGGCTCTGATACCATTGGTAATGCCCTAAGCTCATTCGCTAGCCCAATCAACTTCGTTATCAGGCTGAAACCATGTGGCCCAAAAATTTGAGTGAAAGTTGATGGGTAACAAGTGGACTTGAGTTATAAACACATAACACATTTCTTTCCCATCCAATATGGGACAAATGTGGAATGTGGGGTATCACATCTATCATCTGATTGGCTTCTCTGTAGACATGACAACAATTAAAGAGTGAAATGGATGGAATGATAGCATCAAGATTCCTCCAAAAGGATGGTGATAAGTAGACTATTCCGCAACCAAGATATCACATGTTTGAGTCTCTTTCCAAAATTGATCTTTCCTTCTGAAATCTCTGAAGGCCCTCCTATGGACCATACCATGCCCCAACCAATTCTGCAAATGATACTAACTTGGTGGGCACAAGAATAGCCAAAGCATATAGAACGCATCCTATGTCGCTCTAGTTCTAGTATTCATGAATTGATCCATTGAAATTAATTTTCTGAAAACCTAGTTAGGAGGGTACGCATGATACAAATTTGGAGGGGCCATGGTAACCTATGAAGGGGTGGTACCTTAGAGTCCAATGTTAAGTTGAAAATAACCTTGCTTGATAGAATCAGCTCCATAGCCTACGCACAGGCTTAGCTAGCCAAACGGGGTTGAAAACCTTCCTCTAGACATAGGACTCATTTATGTCCTTCCAAATCTACCACAAAATGTAACGAGAAAATTTGATCCTCCTTACCTTGAGCATCTCGAGGTCTTTGATAGAGGAAATCCTAAGAATTTTGAAGGGAGTGGAGAAGGGAAAATCTATGGTATTGAAACGGGCATCAAACCATAGAGAATCCTTCACATAGATAAAAGAGATGCTAGAAGGGATAAAGTTGAAATCCATTATGTCATAGCTTCCACACAAAAAAAATAGCACTCTCAACTAGCATTGGAGCTTTCAAATGTTTGAGGCCTCTGCAAGAGAATCATCAGGATCCACAACTTGCAACACATCGGAGATAACCACAACTAAGACTTTAGATATATAGCCTCTCCTCTAGCATAGGATGTTCTCTTGGTTCAAGCTACATATGGGTGTGCATATGATCTCATCAACAATTGAAGAAGGGAAGATATTTTGGAAAAGCTACAAATTCCACTCCTTAGGGTGTACCATCAAATTATTCACTATAGCTAACGCAAGCTCAATGTCATATAGAAGAAGTTGCATGTTTAGTGGAGTAAAGGAGAACCAAGGGTGAGAAGAAATATGAATAGTATCCCCTCCCCCAATAGACTAGAAGGTTGTTGATAATGGAGTAAACAATCTAGGTATAGCTTTCGATAAGCTTGAAGAACTCTTGGGTGGAATGTGATTACTCCACTTACCTTGACAATTATATTTTGCATAAAAGACTCTTGCACATAGATAAAAAGGATGAAGTAGAAGGCTTCCAGTTGTATATCTTAGCATCATCTACCACAAGTAAGATTTGAAATACCAAGCCAACCTTCCTTTTTCAACTTTGAAATCACCTCCTATGGAGAACTCTCCTTTTCATCTCATGAACTAATACAAAACTAAGTACAAGTCGATCAAACAAATTGACAAAGCTTTTAGAACCATTTGAGATTATGTGAATAGGAATGAAAAATAAAATGACCTTATGAGGGTTACCTACCCAACAAAAGATACGAATCTTCATGTCCAAGCACCCAAACACTCCAGGAGTTCAGAGGTTGCAAATCACTGGAGGAGAGCTTTGAACTACGAAGTGGAACCCCCAACTAGTCTCCAAGAAATTGGACCCTTTTCACTCCTTGAATCTTAAGAAGTTTAAACTCCAAATTTTGTTAAATTTTTGGGCAAAACTGAATATAGATTTATTAAGATTTATCAACTATCCAAATTATCCATAGTACTCCTTAATTACTGATCTAAAGGCCAAGCATTCTCCTTATTGAGCTGAAGATAATAATAAATAATCATCAGCAAACATCAAATTGCTGAATTGGCTGAAAACCCCCGACTCTATTGTTTGCTACTGCTTCTTTTATTTCTTTTTCTCAATATTTCAGTGTATAGGATGAACAGGTAGGATGATACTAGACAACCTCGTCTCAAACTCATCTTTGACTTAAAAAGTACGAGGGAGAACCATATATCAAAATTGCAAAATTAGGTTCTACTATCCATCCTATCATTTTTGAAGGAAAGTAAAAGTGGAATAGAACAGTGAAGAGGTAGTTTCAATTGACTTGTGATAAGCTCTTTCCATGTCCAATTTCACAGCCATCAATGGTTTGGACTTGGGAGCTTTCAAAAAAGAAAGAAATAAACTCTTGAGCTATAGGAATATTATCAAAGATACTTTTATCCCTTACAATAGCTGCTTCTGATACAAAATTAGGTAACATGGGCCTGATTTTGTTAGCAATTACTTTAGCCACTATTTTTTATAGGAAAAGTCTTTGTACATCACCTCCGGTGCAACAAATCCTACATGGACTGTACCACTTTTTTTTTATTGGTCCACATGAATCCTCCATAGCTTGTTGCGATGGGATGAAATGAGATAGCAGGGATACCATCTTAAATTTTGACGTGATGTGTATTAATACCTATTCAGTTTTTTTTTTTTGCATTTGTGTACAAACCAAAGGCGGTGTAGTGCACATTTTCTGAATGAATATCATAATTTTATAACTACGGTATCGTAAATTTACAACTGGGATGTCATAATTTTTTTTGCTTTTGAACAGGTGTCTTAATTTTATAACTACAGTGTTATAATTTTATAACTAGGTGTCATCTTAAATTTTGACGTGACATGCATTAATACCCATTCAGTTTTTTTTAAAATTTGTATACATACATGTTTTCTGAATGAGTGTTGTAATTTTATAACTATGATGTCGTAAATTTACAACTGGAATGTCGTAATTTTTTGGCTTTCTTAATGAGTGTTTTAATTTTATAACTACAGTATCGTAATTTTACAACTAGGTTGTCATCTTAAATTTTGATGTGACGTGTATTAATATATGTTCAGCTTTTTTTTTAGAATTTGTATAGAAACATATTTTCTGAATGGGCATCGTAATATGATGTCGTAAATTTACAACTAGGGTATCGTAATTTTTTTTGGCTTTTTGAATAGGTATCATAATTTTATAATTATAGTGTCATAATTTTACAACTGAATGTCGTAATTTTTTTTCGTCGGGATGTCGTAAAGCTGTCTTAACGTTTTGAATGGGTGTCATAATTTACAACTACGGTATCGTAATTTTACAACTGAGGTATCTTAATATTTTTTGAAAGGCAAGCTATCCCATCAGAGACAGTATACCACTTACGAATTTGTAATCATGATCCTTTCTATCCCATTCCATCGTGTTAAACCATATAGGATGCACGTGGACCAATAAAAAAAGACGGTGTAGCCTACGTAAGATTTGTTGCACCAAATGTGATGTATAAGTCTTTTCCTTTTTTATATGATATTGCATAAGTTGATGGGCCTAGAGGATATCTTCAAATTGAAAGCTTTGGAATCAAAGTCACAAAGGTTGCCGTCTATGTCTTGAACATCTTCCGTTGCTTTAAGAAATTATGGACCATCGCACATACATTCTTTTCAATTATACTCCAATATCTTTGTAAAAACTTGATAGACAACAATTAGGATCAGAAACTTTGTTAGATGGCATTGATTTAAAGCGACCATATCTTCTAATTTGTTACCCTTGCTTCTAAGGCCAGTCTTCTCCCCTACATATAATATATGCTCCACTTCAAGAATGATTTGAAGTAGAGAAGGCATGGATAGCTATCTACCAAGTAGTCCTAAAAAATTTTTTCTCGCCTCCTCCTGCTCCATGCCTACAGTCTGCCCTATACTATGAAAGGTCTGTCCAGCCTCCAGCAGCTTGGCCTGAACGCTATGATTTTTGGCATACTAGCTGGTCTATTTGGAACTCTAAACCATATGGTCCACATCCGCTTAAAACTGCGTTAAGTCCTCGCTGGTCCAAATGTAAACCAATTCAGACCGCTAAGAAATTTTATTTTGGGTTCGAACCCGAACCAACTCCACGGCCCAGCTATCTTCCATTCGAAACCCTAGCACTAAAGCCCCGAGAGACCAAGCCGCTCCTTCCTCATTTCCTTGCCTTTTCTTCTCCTCTTTCTCCCAAATTATTTGTGTTGAAGCCTAATCACCTTGAGCTAACATCCTTGAACGTCAATAAATCATACCGCTAGTGGGATGAAGATATTTTACCGCGGCACCGAGATCTGTAAGAAGTCCCGGGGCCGGATATTCCAGCAGGGGACGCTTAAGTTAGTGATCGGAATCATAGTCGTGAGCTTGAAGAATCTAGAGATAATGATAGTTAGGAAGAAGAGGATAAAACTTCTAAGTGCTTCAGTGTTCATACCTCGGCTAGAGGTTCTTCTTACCTATTTTATAGATACACGTAGCTCTCTTCCTTTTTCATGGAAGAACGAGCCATGTAGCACTCTATGATAGACCACACATAGGGTTCTGAGAAGCTTGCTTGAGAAGCCTTGGAATCTTATGATGAGCCTTGACTTTTTGAATGGGATATCAGAATTAGCAGAGGTCTGTCTTGTCTGAACTGGGTGATTGGTACTTTTTTTAGCAATTTATTAATGACTTTCTGGGGCTCATCTGATCCATATCATTAAAACCTCATGATGAATGATGACTTTTAAGACTTGTGTAGGGTCATAGAACTTGTCTTATTAGACATATATGAGGCAGTGGTGGTTAGTGGGCCCGGCCTGGATAGAAACAAAGGCTTGCATAAGAAGCTGAAGATTATTCTGGATGTGGAGCTGCCTGGAGCTGGGGCCGTCTGGAAGTGGGGCTGCCTAGAGTCGGGGCCGCCTAGAGCCAGGGCCGCCTGAAAGTGAGGCCGCCTGGAGTAGGGCTGCCTGGAAGTGGGGCCGCCTAGAGCCAGGGCCGCCAGAAGCCGAGGTTGCCTATAAGCAGGGCTGCCTAAAGCCGGGGCTGCCTATATAACTTTTGGCCATTAACTCTACATGTGGCATTTATCAGCCACATCATATATGCCCCCTTGCTCCTGTGTCTTGATGCTTCGTGTACGCAGCACTTGCCAAGAGAAAGGAGCGTAAAATTTCTTGCTTTGTGTAAGGTTTTGGGTGCTATAATTTAGCAGAGGCGGGTACATGCCTATGAGGTGGTGGAGTTTCTTCGAAGTCTTTTCATCATTTAAGAGGCTACATCAGAGGTGATGTGGCTCGAAGGAAAATCAAGGCGTTACGCCTTTCCTTGAGGAGTTATGGGCAGCCAGATAATTAGCTCCAGTCAAGGGTTCCCACATGGCATCGTCATAGGAGGAATATTTTCAAACATGATGTATAAAAGGCCATCCTGTCTACTCTTTCTGATTTATCTCGTCTATCCTTTCTGATTTCTCCCACCTCCATTGCTTTCTTTGTGCCTTCCGAGCCCCGAGTTATTGTGTTTGCTCCCCTGGTCCTCAGGTTAGTTCTCTTTTATTTTTTCACATCCTTTCTTTCCTTCTCATGGACTCTAATTAGGATAGAAAAGGTAAGGGTCCCATGGGTGAACCCTCCTGGGATGAGATCTTGTAGGCACATCGCCAGGCCCTTGGTGGTATATCCATCAGCAGTGGTCTGGCGACTGTGACTCAGGGACCTTCTAGAATTCCTTCTTCACCGCTTAGGGATCGATCTCCTTCTCTTTTCCCTAGGGCTTCCCCTTCATCATCTGACCGCGAGGGATCACCCCCGGCTACCTCTTATAAGTCAGCTGGTTCGACGAGGTTGGCTCAACCATGACCGCCCAGGACTGAAGAATCTTAGGACCCAGTATGAGATACCTAATAGTATTCACCTTGTCCTACCCTGTCCTGAGGACAGGGTGACCTCCATCCGGCCTGGTAGGGTTGCCTTATATGAGAAGTTTTTTAAGAGTGGGCTTCGCCTCCCTCTTCATCTTTTTTTTTTTTCTCATAGTTTTGAACAGGTATGATCTAATCTCAGTCCAATTGTCTTCGAATTCCATTAGGATTATTTACTCCTTTTTGGTACTCTGCGATTATCATGGTATTTCCATCCGAGTCTCTTTGTTTAGGGCCCTGTATAGACTCCACAGTCCCAATAAGTCCGGGTGGTGGAGTTTTGCCTCCAGGCCCAAAAGAACCCTGAAACTTAACCTCCCCTCCAAAGTTAAAGATTGGAAATCCTGATTCTTTTACGCCTATGTAGATAGGGTAGGGATGAGTTGGGGCACTCTCGACACTAGCCCCAATAGGAATTCATCGATTGAAGAGAGGGACCGAGAGTTCTTTACGGTTTTGATGTCTACCATCATTCCTCCCAGTAAAGAACTACTATCAGAGGACAACCTCCGTGAGATCGCCTCAACGCTGTTGTCGCTGCCATCGGCACCCGGTGAGCATTGTGCTATCAAACCCTCCCTTTTTTTTCTTTCTTTTTTTTTACTGACTCTTGTCTCTATGTGCAGTCATGAAGTTCTCTCCTAACTTCCTAGTGGCGGGTCTTTGGAAAAGGCTGGGGGCCGCCGACAATGCAGTGGGAGTGACGCCTAAGAAACCTTGTTTGGGGGAGCCGGGTAGGTCGACCCAGCCCCCACTTGATCTCCCCGTGGCCATACTGATAGAAGGGGCGAGAAGGGGGAGTCCTTCTATCGAGATGCCCGTCACAGAGCCCTCTCCTACCGAGGTACCGGCCATGGAGATCCCTTCCATCGGAGTACCGGCCACGAAGATCCCTTCGGCATGAGGTGCTGACCATGGAGATCCCTCCTACTGAGGCCCAAGAGGGGTCGGTCAAAGGTGAATCCCCCGCTGCTCTTGAGCAGACGGGTGAGTTAGTTCCGAAGGTGGGAACCGAGGCATCCTCGAAAGTTAAGGAGATTTCTCTGTCGGCCCCTCAGTCGACCCATCAATTGACGCCGAAAGTCATGCATCCCATTAACGCCCCGAGGAGCCGACTGTCTGAATCCATCTTGAGACTCACCATTCTTCCCAAATTTTAGGCAATGCTCCGCCGCCTAGCAATCAAAGAGTCATTTGATACTCTCTTTACCGCCGCTGTCCAAGTAAGATTATTGTCTTGATTCCTTTTTGCTTTGATTATGACTTAAAGTCTAACTTGTCGGTTGATGCAGCTGTCCAATGGCCTGTTTGTTGTCCAGGACGATTTGGCCACCGCAAAGACCCGGGCAGGGGGACCTAGCCAAAGAGTTGGCTGAGGTCCAAACCCGAGAGTTGAAGATGGCCGGTGAACTTTGGGCCGCCCAGGAGGAAAGCCATACAGTGCAGGAGCAGGCAGAGGAAGCTGAAAGGAGGGCCCAAGTTACCGAGGCCAAGCTGATAGACGTCATGTCGAGGCTAGGGCCGACCGAGGAAAAATTGGCAGAGGCTTTCTGCAAAGTGGAACATGCGGAGGATAGAGCCAATAGTGCATAATCCAAAGCCTGGGCTGCCATGGATAGGATGACTGTCGCCAAGGCACAAGTTTGGGATGTCATAGAAGAGATGAATGCCGCTGAGTGCCAGGCTGATGAAAGGGTAGTCGTCGTTGAGGCTCAGGCTAAGGAGGAAATAGCCGCCGCCGAGACCCGGGCGAAGGAGGGGATAGCTGCTGCCGAGGCTCAGTTTGCAGAGAAAGTGGCCGCCACCGAAACCCAAGCCACAGAAAAAGTGGCCGCCGCAGAGCTGCAAGTTCAGGAGGCCATGGAGCGCTATAAGAGTTCTCCATATTTTGCCTCGAAATTTAGTGAGGCGGCCATCGATGCTTTTGCTCAAGGCTTCGAGCGGTGCAAAAGGAGGCTGGCTCGGGCCTTCAAATTAAGCAACCTTGAGCCCTTCTGGCCTGAAGATGAGGAGGAGGAGGAGGGCCCAGAGAATGATGATGCCGAAGGTGCACCGGGACCCGCCGAGTTATAGAGTTTATGTCTCCTTTCCTTTGCTTTACTTACATTTCGTAACCCGACTAGTGTTGGCCTTTTGTAAGACATTATCATTTTTTGAATGGAAAGAGTAATCTTATCAACACTAGTATACTTATCTATTTGTAGTATTTTGATATTTTGACGACCAAGTCCCGGCTTTAGCCTTTTGCTTTGATAAGACACCATCTCGATTTTTGAATATATTTGGAGAATCAGCACTTAGACGTGCAGATCAAGTAGGATCGTCCATACTTATCCTTGCTTTTTGGTCCTTGCTGAAGTGTCCTTTGAACATTGATGTTAATCGTTATCCTGAAACAACGCTTCGAGAATTCCTCGGCCACTTAGATATCCGACTCAGGGCCACCTAGGATTGGGGCCACCTAGGATTGGGGCCGCCTAATATTGGCATAGGACTTAAACCGCCTTGGGGATCTCTCGGCTAGCCTGAGGATGTCCTTATGATCGTGAAGCCGTCGAGGGCCTTTGAAAACTACCTCGAGGGTTTCTCGTTCGGCCTGGGAGTTTGACTCGGGGCCGCCGGATTGTCATAGGAATTGAACCACCTCGGGATTTTCTTGGTCAGCCCGGGGGTGTCCGTATGATCATGGGGCCATCGAGGGCCTTTGAAAACTGCCTTGGGGGTTTCTCGTCCGGCCCAGGAGTTTGACTCGGGGTCATCGGATTGTCATAGGACTTGAACCGCCTCGAAGGTTTTTCGGTTGTTTCCGGAGGTGTCCGTATGATCGTGGGGACACCGAGGGCCTTTTAAAACTTCCTCGGAGGATTCTCATACGAGGAGTTTGACTCGGGGCCACCGGATTGTCATAGGACTTGAATCATCTCGAAGGTTTTTTAGCCAGCCCAGGGGTGTCTGTATGATTGCGGGACCGCCGAGGGCCTTTGAAAATTGCCTTGGGGGTTTCTCGTCTAGCTCAAGAGTTTGATTCAAGGCCACCGAATTGTCATAGGACTTGAATCGCCTTGGGGTTTCTCGACCGGCCCGGGGGTGTCCGTATGATCGCGAGGCCCCCGAGCCTTTTAAAACTGCCTCGGAGGTTTCTCATCCGATCCGGAAGTTTGACTCAGGGCTGCCAGATTGTCATAGAACTTGAACCATCTCGAAGGTTTCTTGGTTGGCCCGGGGGTATCCATATGATCGCAGGGCCACCGAGGGCCTTTGAAAATTGCTTTGGGGGTTTCTCGTTCGGTCTGAGAGTTTGACTCGGGGCCATCGGATTGTCATAGGACTTGAACCATCTCGGGGGTTTCTCGACTGGCCTAGGGGTGTCCGTATGATCGCGGGGCCACCGAGGGCCTTTGAAAACTGCCTTGGGGGTTTCTCGTCCGGTCTGGGAGTTTGACTCGGGGCCTCCAGATTGTCGTAGGATTTGAACTGCCTCAGAGGTTTCTAGGCCAGTCTAAGGGTATCCGTATGATCGCGTGGCCATCGAGGGCCTTTGAAAACTGCCTCGGGGGTTTCTCGTCCGGTTTGAGAGTTTGACTCGGGGCCGCTAGATTGTCATAGGACTTGAACCGTCTCGGGGTTTTCTCGGCCGGCCTGAGGGTATTCGTATGATTGCAGGGCCACCGAGGGCCTTTGAAAACTTCCTCGGGAGTTTTTCGTCCGGTCCAAAAGTTTGACTTGGGGCTACCAGATTGTCATAGGATTTGAACCACCTCGGGGGTTTTTTGGCCGACCTGGAGGTGTCCGTATGATTGCGGGGCCATCGAGGGCCTTTTTTATTACAGAATCTTCCAAGTTTAAAGTAGAGGAATGAAAGGAATGTATTTGACATTTTTCATTTATTGACTGACTACACTCACTACTGATAGTATCGACGAAGATTCTTTGCGTTCCAAGTGCGTGGAATCGATCGTCCGTCGAGCTCCTCAATATGGTATCCTCCATGGAGGAGCACTTCAGTGACCTGGTAGGGTCATTCCCAATTTGAAGATAGCTTGCCTTCATTAGTTGGCTTTGACACCTCAGCTTTTTTAAGGATCAGATCCCCATGTCAAAAGGTCTTGAAGCGGACTCGGGCGTCATAATACTTTGCTGCTCTCTGGCGGAAAATAGCCATTTTGAGTTGCGCTCAGTCTCTGGCCTCATCAATGAAGTCGAGACTAGCTCTTAGGCAATGAAGATTGTCTTCTTCATTATATAAGTTCACTTAGGGACTTGAAAGGCCAATCTTCACAGGGATAACAACCTCGGATCCGAAGATGAGACTGAAAGGTGTCTCCCCTATTGGGATCCTTGGGGTCGTATGGTAGGCCCAAAGTACACTTAGGAGCTCCTTCACCCACCTACCTTTGGATTCATATAGCCAAGTTTTGAGCCCCCGAAGGATAGTCTGGTTCATAACTTTTGCCTCTCCATTAGTTTATGGGTGCCCAACAGAAGTAAACCGGTGGTTATTACCTAGCTCGGTGCAAAAGGTCTTGAAGGTGGTATTATCAAATTGCTGACCATTATTGATAATATGAGTATAAGGTAGACCAAATCGATAGATAATGGACTTCCAGAAGAATGCCCTTACTTTATTCTCGGTAATTTTGGCTAATGCCTTAACCTCAACCCATTTAGTGAAATAATCAATGGCGATAAGTAAGAACCTTCGTTGGCCTGAAGTTGGGGGAAATGGTCCGAGGATATCCATTCTCCATTGGGCAAAAGGCCATGGAGCAGAGAGAGAACTCAGCTGAGAAGCCAGTTGTTGTTGGATATGAGCGTATCATTGGCAGTTGTCGCACTTCTGCACTAATTCGACCGCATCCTTTTGCATGGTGAGTCAATAATAGCCTTGATGGAGAGCCTTGTGTGCTAATGATCTGCCTCCCAGATGATTTTCACATATATCTTCATGGATTTCTCTGAGAATATAATTAGCATCCGTAGGACCGACACATTTGAGGAGAGGATAAGAGAAAGATTTCTTGTATAATCGTTCATTTAACAACACAAATTTGGAGGCTCTTCACTTAAGCAGCTTGGCTTTTGCACGATCAGCGGGAGAGTGCCATCGGTGAGATAATGGATGTAGGCATCCATTCATGTTGCTTCTTGCATGGCCGATAGGACTTCCTTCGCTGTTTCGATGCTTGGAGTTTCCAGGTGCTCAATATATATTCTTCCTATAGTATTGTCTGCCGAGGTAACCAGTCATGACAAGATATCGGCCCTGGCGTTCTCACCTCTTGGAATATAACTAACGGTGAAATAAGCCAATGAGGAGATCAGTGACCTGATCTTATTTAATTATTGAGACATAATAAGGTCTCGAGCCTTATACTCTCCGGTTATTTGTTCGGAGATGTGCTGAGAGTCGGTGAAAGCTCTAAGGAACTTTATTTCAAGGTCCTGCGCAAGTTTGACATCAGCCAGCAAGGCCTTATACTCGGCTTGATTATTTGTGGCTTTGAAGAGAAAATGAAGGGCATATTCCAGCACTACACTCTTCAGACTGGCAAGAATAAGACCCGCTTCGATCCCTTGGGAATTGGAGGCACTATCGACATGGAGGATCCAGACCTCCTCCGTGTCCTTCCCATCACCTGAACAGGTCATCAGATGGTCTTTGAGCTGCTCTTCGACCCAGGTACATTCTACCAAAAAATTTGCCAGCACCTGGGACTTTAGGGCCGATTTGGATTGGAAAGAGAGACCGAACTGTTCCAGCTTGATCACCCATTTGGCCAACCGACCAAAAGTATCAGGATGAGTCAAAATAGCTCGAAGAGGTTGGTCCGTGAGTACTACAATCGGATGGGCTTAAAAATATGGCCTAAGATGTCGAGCAGAAATGATTAGAACAAAAATAATTTTTTCTGTTCGGGAGTACCTGACCTTCGCATCATGAAGTACTTTACTAGTATAATAAAAAGGCCTCTGAACACCACTGGCATCGAGGCACACTAAAACAGAGCTAACATCCTCCGAGGAAGCGATGAGATAAAGAAAAAGCTTCTCTCCCTCCTCTGGCTTTGATAATAATGGCAGGATGGATAGGAATTCTTTGAGTTCTTCAAAGGCCTTCTGGCAGTCTTCCATCCACTCGAACCCACTATCCCTTCGTAGAATTTTGAAGAAGGTAAGCATCTCTCTGCCGACCTTGACAGAAAACGGCTGAGAGCCACTATTCGTCCAATAAGTTGCTGCACCTCCTTCTTGTTGATCAACCGCCTCATGTTAAGAATGGCTCGGATGTTCTCTAGGTTTGCCTTAATCCCTCAAGAATCCCAGGAACTTTTCAGTTGTAACTCCAAATGCACATTTGCATGGATTGAGTTTCATGTGATGGCACCGAAGGTTATTGAATGTTTCCTTTAAGTCGGTGATATGTTTAGAGATGCATGTGCTTTTAGTTAATATGTCATCCATATACACCTCCATGTTGCACCCAATCTGGTCCCTAAAGGCCTATTCATCAACCTCTAGTAAGTAGCCCCCGCGTTCTTTAACCCAAAGGGCATTATCTTATAACAGTAGACGCCCTTCTCAGTGATAAAAGAGGTGTGCTCCTCATCAATGGGGTTTATTTTTATTTGATTATACCCGAAGAAGGCATCAATAAAACTAAGAAGCTCATAGCCGGACGTGGAGTCCACCAATTGTTTGATTCGTGGCAGTGGAAAGCTATCTTTGGGGCTTGCCTTATTAAGATCAGTGAAATCGATGCAGATTCTTCAGCTTTCGCTTGCCTTTTGAACCATCACTACATTAGATAGCCAATCCGAATATTTTGCTTCTCGGATGTGGCCGGCAGCAAGTAATTTATGGACTTCTTCGTCAATGGCCCTTTGTCGCTCAGGGGCAAAGCTTCTTTTTTTTGGCGGCTTAGCCAACATTCCAAATTGATATTAAGTTTATGAGTGATCACCTTTGAAGGAATGCTGGGCATTTCCGATATTGACTAGGTGAAGACATTTGAATTCACCCGTAAGAAGGTAAGAAGTTGGTTCTTCATCTCCAAAGAAAGGAGTTTCCCAATCTGTACAATCCTCGCTGGATCATCTTCTAGCGGATAGGTCAACAAGTGTTCGGAGGGCTCTCCTCTTCTTTCAGACTCAGGGGGATCAAGTAATCCTGAGACCGATGGTACCACCATCTCTTGAGGGCTGGGAGCCATGTGATAGCACAATTGGACTGGATTTGATTCTCCATACATCTCACCTACTCCTTGATTGGTGGAGAATCTTACAAGCAGACGCTTAGTAGATATCACTGCATCCAAGAGATTCAAGCCAGGTCGGTCGAGTATGGCATTGCAGGCCAGAGGTACTCGAGCCACCAAGAATTTCATCCTGATCGTGCTTTGGCATGGGGGTGATCCCGCTGTCACCAGTAAGGTAATGTCACCTTTCATCCTTACAGAATCTCCTGTGAACCCGACTAAGGGTGTCATCACCGATCGAAGAGAATTAGGAGATAGATTTATCCGAACAAAAGCATCGTAAGTAAGGATGTTAGCGGAGCTTCCACTATCAACCAAAATCCTCTTTACAGGATGCTTAGCGATCGTCATGGAGACAACGACGCTATCATCATTTAGGTTGTTCCCCCCCACTAACTCTCCTTTAGAAAAGGGGATTACATTTTCTACACTCTCCTCTTCCCTCAGCCTCTTAGAAGATGAAGCCGCTCCCCTTGAAATCTGTTGGGAGAGTTAATCCCCGAGGCATGAATATTTTAAAATTTGATAACAATTATCAATGCGGAAATTTAAAGATTACATATTAATCTTTCTAACATGCACCAAGATCATATCTTTGCCTTATATTATAAGATCGTTTGATCTAAGTATTGCATATAAATTAAATAATTAAGATCATATCTTAATTTTTAAGATGCGAAGTCATACTACTCATCTTGAAGCCTGCCTTAAGATCTAAGGATCAAATCACTCACCTTAAGAACAGTAGGTAAATCCTTTGTGCTCTGCAGCCGTTCAATCATCCGGCCTCTAGTATTGTCCACGCGAAGCCCCCGAATGATCGGATTCCCGGGAGTGCTAGCTCGCGGAAAAATAATTTTGCTGATCTTGAATTCTTCCACTTGAATCTTCCTCCAAGATCCACCAAGCTTTTGCTAACACTAAAATCACACCAGAATTTTTTGTTCTAACTCTTAGAACTGTAACACTTGGTTCTAACTGTTTAGAATTTTTGATCTCTTTTGATCTTGTATTTTGTTATCTGGTGAGGGATGTCCTCTATTTATAGTTTCATATTAGCCAGCCTATTGAATTCTAACATTTAGAATTCTGCTGTTTTTGTGAAAACCAAAGAGACATATTAAATTCATACACTTATCAATGCATGAAGAGTTGTGTGGAGTGCTCTTCCAAAGAGGCACATTAATTCACACACTTGTCACTGCACGGAGAGTTATGTGGAGTGCTCTTCCAAAGAGGCATATTAATTCACACACTTGTCAATGCACGGAGAGTTGTATGGAGTGCTCTTCCAAAGAGGTACATTAATTCACACACTTGTCAATGCACGAAGAGTTGTGTGGAGTGCTTTTCCAAAGAGGCACCTTTTAGCAAAATTTATTTTTCTTGAACTTAGGAATCATTTGAAGAAGACTAAAAGTTATAAATTAAATTCTGCATGAGAATTTAATTTCTCATGAGATAAGATTTTAGTTATCTCATCATGCGAGAAAACCTTTTTCACACTCGGGGTTTGGATTTTTGGTTTTAAGCTAATTTGAATTTATTGGATTAAACCAATATAGATCATGGTCCTAGCCCAAATCAAATTTGGCTAATCCTGAATCTATTTAAATCCAAATCAAATCTAATTTCAAATCAATATTTGAAATTGATTAGTCCTTCTAGTAGACTTAAACCAAATTGAATCTTATTCACTTGTACTTAATCCAATTGAGATAATTCAATCAATCAAATTGATTAATTAAATCATATGCGATTCTCAATCGTTGATCAGCAAATAGATCATCCTAGGAAACTTCTATGCGTGTGACTCTCTAGGCTCGAACCTAAGCCGATAGCATAGAAACAATTTTCTATACTAATCGATGTGCCCATCTAGCAATGGAACCCGACGTCCGGATAGGTCGAAGAGTTGCCGAGCAAACTCCAAGAACCCTAAGAAACAGTTACCGTATAATTCATCCTCTTGACCATAAATGCTAAGGATGGTTTAAGAGCCTGTCAACTCTAAACAGCAAATCCATAAAGTGATTTCAATTTTAGTGATCATGTGACTTTCACATGAAGTGCCTTGGCCAAGGTCTTGCTAAATTGAAACACAAGCATTTCTCCTTTTAACGGGATAGGTCAAATTCCATCTTGATCCACAACTGACTACCACAAGTACTTGACTGCACCCAGTAACCTTTCATAGCTGGATTAGAAATCCAGGTGGTCCGGCACCTAAGTACAATGAGTTTCTTGTAAGCCACTGGTTGTGATCTTTAGGTCTGAAGGATACTTATACCTATATCTTCTCGGATTAACTCTTGACAGTAGAGTATCCGAAAATGAGTCATGTTCGGTGAAATGTACTCCTATACTTTCACCTGTATGTCATACCAGTGTCTCTACACTCCTTGGTTAAGAGGACAACCAACAAATATGATATACAACGTCCTATAATTGATAGTACTATGGCCCTATCATAGTATATCATTTGGTCGCGAACTCTTTTAAGGACCTTCAAAGATAAATCCTCCTTTATGATGAAGGAAGATCCTGAGGGCTTCATTACTATTAAGAGTTTTAAGAAGATGTTCTTGTAATGAATAAACTGCCAAATAACTTTTATTAATATATCAATTTATATACAATTTACATCAGCACAATCATCAAATGATTGGCTTTAGGATACAATTCCCAACAAACTCCCACTTAGCCTAAAGCCACTCATTACAGTATCTAATACCCATCTTCAATTTATAGTCATCAAACTCCTTGATGCTGAGTGCTTTAGTAAATGGGTCACCTAGGTTTTCCTTTCCATCAATCTTCTAAAGATTTATGTCACCTCGGTCTATAATCTCTCGTATAAGATGAAGCCGACGCAGTATGTGCTTGGTGCACTGATGTGCTCGTGGTTCCTTTACTTGAGCTAGGGCACCAGTACTGTCACTATACAATAGGACTGGTCCATCTATGGAAGGTGCCACTCTAAGCTCGGAGATAAACTTTCGCAGCCACACAGCTTCTTTCGCAGCATCTGATGCAGTGATGTACTCTGCCTCGCACACTGAATCTGCTACTGTATATTGCTTGAAACTTTTTCAGCAAACAGCTCCACCATTTAGGATAAACACGAAACCCGATATACTTTTGCTATCATCATGATCTGATTAGAAACTGGAATCAGTATATCCAACAAGTTTCAAATCAGACTCTCCATAGACTAACCACTGGTCCTTAGTATTTTTCAAATACTTAAGGATTGTCTTAATAACTTGCCAGTGTTTTTCTCTTGGATCAGATTGGTATCTACTCACTACTCTTAGTGAGTATGCCACATCTGGTCTTGTACATGTCATGGTGTATATAATCGATTATACTGCCGAAGCATATGAAATTCAACTCATACGTTCCTCTTTCATTAGGAGTTGTCGGACAATCCTTCTTAGAAAGATGAATTCCATGGCCTATCGGAAGATAGCCTTTCTTGGAATTCTCCATGCTAAACCTCTTAAGCACTGTGTCAATGTACGTAGATTGGGATAAACCAAGCATCCTCTTAGATATGTCTCTATAGATCTTCATTCTGAGGATGTATGATGCTCCTTCCAGATCTTTTATGGAGAATTATGATGATAACCATGTCTTTATTCCTTGTAATTCAGGGACATCATTCCCGATCCACATATAATACAAGAAATACAATAACGAAACCGTTAGCCCATTTATAAATGCAAGGTTCTTCTTTATTCTTAATAAAGCCATAAGATTTTGATCACTTTATCAAATCATATGTTCCAACTCCTAGATGCTTGCTTAAGTCCATAAATAGACTTCTGTAGCCTGCACACTTTAGACTCGTCTTTAGATATAAAACCTTCAGGCTGTATCATATACACCTGTTCTTCTAAATCACCATTTAGAAAACTGGTTTTAACATCCATTCGCCAAATCTCATAATCTAAGTGTGCTGCTATAGCTAGTATAATCCGAATGGATTTCAGCATTGCCACAGGAGAAAACGTTTCGTCATAGTCAATACCATAACGTTGACGATATCCTTTGGCAACCAGATGTGCTTTATAGGTCTCAACCTTTCTATCTGCGCCTCTTTTCCTCTTGAAAACCCACTTACACCCTATGGATTTTATCCCTTCGAGTGGGTCAACTAATGTCCATACATTATTGTCCTTCATGGAATCAAGTTCGGATTTCATGGCATCAAGCCATTTATTAGAGTCAGTCCTTTGCATAGCATCCATATAGGTGATCGGATCCTCGTTGTTCTCATCGAGTTCAACAGGATCATCGTTCTGGACTAAAAAACCTAAGTATCTGTTCGATTGATGTGGTACTCTACCAGATCGCCTTAATGGTGCATCTAAAATGGGTTTTGATTTGATCTAATCAACTCAGATTCTAAGGGTTCACTGGTTTGTGTTGTTCCTTCTACTTGATAAACTTTCTCAAGTTCAACATTAGAGCTATTTGTTCCTTCACTAAGGAACTCCTTTTCAAGAAAAACTGATCTATTACTAATGAACAACTTTTATTCTTCAGTATTATAGAAGTAATATCCTTTGGTTTCTTTCAGATAGCTGATGAAAAAATATTTGTCAGATTTGGGTTCAAGTTTGTCTGATTTTGCACGTTTCACATAAGCTGGACACCCCCAGACTCTTAGATAGGTGATTACCGGTTTATGTCCATACCACATCTCATGTGGAGTTTTTGAAACAGACTTACTTGGAACCTTATTAAGAATATGACAAGTTGATTCTAATGCATATCCCCAAAAGGATATTGGCAAGCTTGCAAAACCCATCATGGACCGAACCATGTCTAACAGAGTTCGATTCCTCCTTTCCGATACACCGTTATGTTGTGGTGTTCCTGGAGGAGTCCATTGGGAGAGAATCCCATTCTTCCTTAAATATGTCACAAAGTCATTGGAAAGGTATTCGCCTCCTCGATCTGATCGAAGGATCTTAATACATTTTTCTGTTTGTTTTTCTACTTCTTTATGATATTGTTTGAACTTTTAAACGATTCAGATTTATGTCGCATAAGATAGACATAACCGAACCTAGAAAGGTCGTTTGTAAAGTAATGAAGCAATAATATCCACCTTTGGTACAAGTGCTCATTGGTCCACATACATCAGTATGTACTAGACTTAATAGCTCTTTAGCTCTTTCACCTTTTCCAGTAAAAGATGACTTGGTCATTTTACCAAGAAGACAGGATTCACAGGTAGTTAATGATTCACAATCATCAACTCGAAGGATGCCCTCCTGAGTTAACCTGTTTAATCTATTCTTATTGATATGACCCAGCCGATGGTGCCAAAGATAAATGTCTGTGACATCAGTTGTTCTAAGGCGCTTACTTGATTTGTACACTACATTCACAGGCTGTGATAATATATAAATGCCATTAGATAAATGCCCAGTCATTACAGTGACTCCATTCATAATGATATTCAAAGTAACATCCTTTATTGAAATTTCATAATGACTTTGGCTAGAAGACCTGCAGAAATTACGTTCAACAAGAACGTTGGGCAAAAATGACAATCTGTTGGCCCAGATGGCAACCCAAGAGGGGGGGGGGGTGAATTGGGTTCTTAAAAAATTTAAGACTTTTAAGCAATTTAAAATGAGATGTGCAAGTGAGAGGATTAACTAAATAAGCAAAGCACAAACACAAGTATATGAGAGATAGAGAAGAGACAATTAGGCACGGCAAACACAAGATATTTTTATAGTGGTTCGGTGCAACCAACACCTACGTCCACTCCCAAGACTCACTTGGGTCCACACTATAATCTCTCTAGATTACAGTCGAGTTGTTTTCCAAGTTCACAACTCAAACTTGTTGTTTTTCCGGGATCACAACGAACCCAGCCGATTTTACACGGGCTCACCGGCACCAAACCCAAACACAAGCTATACCTAGCTTGTACCGAGGTTTAACAACCTCCTCTAGTTTAATCCCTCAGATTAAACTAGATACAAACAAAAAAAGTTTAATTACAAGCAGCTCCTTTTTGAGCAGATATTTCAAAATAAAAATTGAGTTTAGAAAAGCCTGAATGTTTAGAGCTTGAGAGCTGGCTTGGCTTCTTTGGATTCCTTCCTTCAACTCCTCTTGATGTTGAATCAGGCCTCAGCACCGATTCTCCACAGATTTGAGCTTTGGAGTTGGGTTGAAGCTTTTTCTCCCTTTTCTTTGAATGTGGAAGATCTTTGATTTTCTCTTAAAGGCTTTGGGATCTCCTCTTGAATCTTTTGTAGAATGTAGCTTTGGAGTGCACGAATCTCACTCTTGGATTTCACTCCTTTTGAATCTTTCTTCTTAAATCAAACGATTTTTCTAATAACGCTCTGTTTTTCCCTCTTTTGAATTTCTTACTGAATGATTCTCAATATATATCTTCTCTCTTCTTTCTTTGTTGAATGGCTCCTCTATTTATAGATTCTGAAACAATATAGCCGTTAGAAACAAAGAAAAATAGCCGTTATTCAAAAATATATCCGTTAGCGGTGATGTGTCATTAAAAAAATTTCCGCCCAGATTTCGGGGAGTCGGCTCGGGACTGTGCGAGTCGGCTCGAGCAATCGAATCCAGAACATACCAAAAAATGAATTTTTAGGGGTCGACTCGTGAAAATCTGGGAGTCGACTCTTGACTTTCAGGAGTCGACTCGCGAAAAGCTGGGAGTCGACTCGAGAAGCACTCAAAAATGAGTCTTTCTGCCGTCTGAGTCGAGTCGGCTCGCACAGTCACGAGTCGGCTCGAGAAAGTTCAGGAGTCGACTCGGAAACTCTCGAGTCGGCTCGGGACTGATACAAAAATCAGAAAACATTCTGATTTGCTTTGAAAATCATCCCAACCAACTTTGAAATATAAATATGACTTAGATAATGTTGTTTTAACAGTAAAGCTCAATTTCAAAGCATTCTCATTAAGTCATTGATCTTTAAAAGATTGATAAAAAAATCATATTTGAATTCATAAGTATAGCTCACTGAAACATATATTCAATTGATTCAAGAAACTCATTATATTTTTAATAGTTCATAGTTTCCAATTTGAAATTGAATATTTCATTGGTTAACTTAACATTTTCATAGCCTTTTAGAAAGTAAAGCAATGTCTTTTGGAAATCATCAAAATTAATAAGTTGGGGCAATTATGTTTCAATAATTTCTCAACAATCTCCCCCTTTTTGATGATAACAAAAACATTGAGTATATTCATTATAACATTGAAAGATTTATGATACCAAAATCAGCTTTTGTGTTCATGGAAAAGCTCCCCCTCAATAAGGTAGCTCCCCCTATGAAACTCAATTCAAAAAGGATTTTTTAAATTTAAACACTTAAGCCAAATAACCTTTTTCTTACTTAATTCTCTCCCCCTTATTTAATTAGGGCAATTAAAAGATGATGCAAATATACGATAAATTCAGTATAAATCTCTCCCCCTTTTTTGTAATCAACAAAAAGGTTGAGATGCATCAGAGCATCAAATTGATTAAACTCATTCGAATTCATTTAGTATCTAAGTTATCAATTGAGTATTGAAATATCCAAAATTATATTAATTTAAACATAAGCATTCAAAGATATTCAAGGGTACCCACAATTGAAATAGACAAAAAGTGAAGCATCAAATATTCTCATTACTTCAAATGAAAGTACATTGAAATGAAAACTTGTACATTGCATTAAAAGTAAATTACATCAAAAGAGATTACATCCAAAAAGATTACATGAAAGCTTAAAAATTTCTTCTAGTGATCCTATTCAAATGGTCTACAATTTGCTTCATCCCTTCGCATTGAATCCCAACATAGTCTTTTAGTTTATTATCAACAAAGGTGCAAGCAGATTGGATTTTATCTTTAAGCTCGGCGTTGCTTTGGGAGTAAGTCTCCGAGTCACCACAGATGTCCTTGAGTTCTTCAAAGATATTCTTTAAATTTTCACTTAAGGAACCTGTAGCAGAGCTGACAGTGGATTCTATCAAGGCAACCCGATCACTAAGAGAATATAGTGCTTCTTTTAAGTTCATGTACTTATCATTAAATTCATCTTTCAATCTCTTCTCTTGATCACTCAACTCAGACTTGAATAGAGATCGGAGTTGATCCAGCTGAGTATCAGAAAAACTAGCAGATGAAACAGTAGAAGGCTGTGCAGAATCAACAGCAGGAGCAGGGATAGGATCTGAAGTAGGAATAGGGATAGAATCTGGAATAGATGGATGCTGAGGTGGCTCCGGAGATGAATGTCTCAAGGAAGGTCTCGGTCCCTCTGCATCTAAGTCTCTATCTTCAGTATCAGTCTTTCTCTCCCAGCTTCCATTTTTCTTAATAAATCCCATGCGATGAATAGTAGCCAAAGTATAATAATCAGTATGCCTTAGATCCTTCTTTGGCTCATCATCACTAATCACAATCCCTTGGCTAAGAAATAACTTGGTCAATACCATGCCATAGGGTAAGCTCGATTTCTTCTTCCCGCCACAGTCTGCAATATACCAAATCATCATCCTAGGCAGATTGAAGGGTTTCCCAGATACAATTGCATCCATGATAAAGATATCCCGTTCTGAAACATAATCAAACCGGCCTGTTTTGGGAAATAAGATCCTGCTGCAAATATTGTGTAGAAGCCTTAACTCCAATGGCAATTGACTTGCAAGGACTTCCTCAAATCCCTCAAAATTCCGGTTCAATAGACGATTGAGAGCAGGAGATCTATCTTCAGAAGCAAATGAAGAAGGTCCAGATAAAGGTAACTTCAAAAGTCTAGAAAGAATGGAAGATGTAATGTTCAAACCGATTCCTCTAACCTTGCTTACAAGGCCATCATCTCCTCTAGACAAGTTCTTGTAAAATTCCTTCACCAAAGCAGGATACGTTGGGCAATCCAAAGAACAAATATACTCAAGACCCATCTCTATAAGCTGCCTCCCTAGCATAAATCCCTCATTCTCAAACAACTCGAAATCCACTTTCCTTCCTGTGGTTACAACTCTACTAGCTAGGAGGTCTACCTGAGGGGCAGAGACAGTGGGAGCAGATGCATCATCCGAAGAAGAAGCAGTCGAAGACTCCGGAGTCGGCTCGCGGACGGGTCGACGCACGGTTCTTTTCCTCTTCATCCCGGCGCGGCTACTGCTCGCTCCACGGGTTTTGGGGGCCATAGATTTGATTGGAATGATTAATCGGAAGTATTTGGAAGATTTGGAGGGTTTGGGAGATTTTTGTAGAGAGAATCGAATGATTAGAAAAGATAGGAATGACCGTCGGGTCGACTCGTGCCCTAGATATTCAACCTGGGACCACGTCGAGTCGACTCGCGCATTTCCTCGAGTCGGCTCGCCTAAATCACAGAGAAAAATCTCGAACTCGAGTCGACTCGCTCATACCAGGAGTCGACTCCCAAGTTTCAGAGAAACTCGAGTCGACTCCGGTACACACCGAGTCGGCTCGGAGACCATTTCAGAAAAAAAATTGAAAATTTTCTGAATGATTGAAATGATTCCGGATTTGATTTTGTGTATGATTCATAATCATTGAGTCTTGATAAATCATTTTGATATGAATTCTAGATACTATTTCCTTAAGATTTTGAGGAATTGAAAGAATTCTAGATGCATTTCCTTAAGTATTTCAAAATTTATTCAAAAGGATTACAAATTCCTAATTCTCCTCTAAGATATTCAAATCTTTCTTCACTTAGGGGTTTTGTTAAGATGTCAGCTAATTGTTCTTCAGTGTTTACATAATCTAAACAAATTTCATCATTAGCTACATGTTCCCTTATAAAATGATATCTAATTTCTATGTGTTTTGTTCTTGAGTGTTGAATTGGATTTTTTGTTAAATTGATTGCACTAGTATTATCACATTTTATGGGTGTCTTATTAGGTTTGATACCATAGTCCTCAAGTTGTCGCTTAATCCATAGGATTTGCGCACAGCAACTTCCAGCTGCTACATATTCAGCTTCAGTAGTTGATAATGCAACTGAATTTTGCTTTTTGCTAAACCATGTGATTAAGTTACTGCCTAAGAAATGGCATGCACCACTTGTGCTTTTTCTATCAATTTTACATCCGGCATAATCAGAATCTGAATATGCAATTAGGTTTAATGTGGAGTCTCTAGAATACCATAAACCTACATTTTTGGTTCCATTTAGATATCTTAATATTCTCTTAACAGCTATTAAGTGTGATTCTTTAGGTTCAGCTTGAAATCTAGCACACAAACATACTGCAAACATTATATCAGGTCTACTTGCTGTTAAATAGAGAAGGGATCCGATAATACCTCGATAATACTTTTGATCAACCTTCTTACCTTCTTCATCTTTGTCTAGCTTGCATGAAGGACTCATTGGTGTTCCAAGGGGTTTCATTGTTTCCATACCAAACTTTTTGAGTAGTTCTCTTGTGTACTTGGTTTGGTTGATAAAAATTCCCTCCTTGCATTGTTTGATCTGGAGTCCAAGGAAGAAGTTGAGTTCTCCCATCATGCTCATCTCGAATTCTCCCTGCATTAACTTTGCAAATTCTTGACAGAGAGATTCGTTAGTAGCACCAAAAATAATGTCATCTACGTATATTTGTACTACTAGTAAATCTTTACTTTTTCTTTTTAAAAACAAGGTTTTATCAACATTTCCTCTTGTAAAATCATTTTCTATTAGAAATTTACTTAACCTATCATACCAAGCTCTAGGTGCTTGTTTCAAACCATATAAAGCTTTGT